>OX376372.1:122645830-122741288 GCA_947369275.1 Nemotelus nigrinus | reverse complement strand
AACCAGACCGAAGTCCAGAACCAAGAGTGCTAAGGTCGAAAAGTGGAAGGGCTGCTGCCATTCAAGAGGCAAATTAAAAAAACAGAATTGCCCCGAGAGCAGGGTACCCTAGCAATGGTCCAGAAGGCTCCTCGTCCACATTAGCGGAGTACCCTTTAACCAGCCCCGACGGATGCTGGGGTGCCGCTTCGCTAGCTCGCTGCGGCTGGGGTGAGTTCATGAAAAACGAAGTCGGTTGGCTCCCAGAAAAACGGGATGCTACCTATAATTCATCCATCTTATAGAGTAGCCGCAAACGGGTATATAAATATACCTAAGGGAATACGGGGCTTTAATCCGTTAAGGGATCCACCCATAGCTCTGCTGCATGGGCTGGCAAGTCAGACCCAGAGCTCGTGACGATGTACGGAGCCGACATGGAAATTCTAAGGGGGAAAATGGAAGAAATACTGCCTCTCTTTTCGTAGGAGCCCATGTGAACCAGACAGCCCCGGGCCCCTGATGGTGGCGGAGTCCTGACCCCCGATGGTCTGGGGTCGTCCACTCACTGTCATTGGCCTGAATATGGAGAAAAAAAGAACCCAAAAATAGAAGAAGGAGAAAAATGAAATCTGAAATTCCGGAAACTAATCCAAATTAATCATCAGCCAGCCAGGCCATACGTGAACTCTAAAAAGAGGAGGACTTCACGGGCCTTCGCCCAATAAGAAGGCCAAAAATTAAGCTTTTAACAAATAATTTATATATTGTTCAATGTTAATAACAATAACAAACCCAAACGGAATCTTACATAACAACTAAATTCTAGTTCATCTATCAATTTCGTTAATATTGAGCTCTATATTTTTCTTCTCTTTCCAATGATCTATTCTTCTAGGCTTAACTCTAGTTTTCTATTACTCAGAAATAAGTTCTAAGCATATTTGCAACCTCGATCTTTACAAAATACGTAATTCAAAAGATAACAATTTATCGAAGAAAATACGAGTTAAATAAAAGACATTTTGACAATTTACGTGGTCTAAAGAAATGTCCCTGACGGATCCGTAGGTTTTCTCTCTAGTCATTAGCCTACCGTTTTGAAATGAGTAAACATAAAGGGGTTAACAGAATATACTTTAAAAAGAAAAATCCACCAAATTAGACTTTGCGCATGGATATATGGCTCTCCCTGGTAAATTCATGAGCTGACTCTTATTTTCATCTCTCCTCTTGAATTACTAATTAGCCAACGATACCATACATAAATTCAGTATCTGGTATGTACTTGAGAAAGAATAATAAAATGTACTAAACATTCGAATTCTATGATCTGCAGTTCATATTGTTGAATAGCAATAAAGTAAGTTTCCAAGAACTAGTCTAATAATTATAGATACAAATACAATTTTCTCTTTTTGCAGTAAAAAGGTTGCTGCAGATGAAATGGCCGATTTAGTAATAAATTTTTAAACAGCTGTAACTTTTTATAAAGACAATTTATTTAATCAAAATAGGTACCAGTAGATGCAACACACTTTTCCTAACGAGATACAAGTACATTTATTCTAGTTTTGTAGAAGTCCGAGTTTCTGGTTCGAAGCAACTCCTCGAAGGCATTTTTGACAGCAGCTTCATTATTAAATCTTTTTCCTGTCAAAAAGTGATCCAAATGTTTCAAGAAATGGTCATCTGTTGGTGAGAGGTCTGGTGAGGAAGAGTCTCATAGCACAACTCGTTTAATTTTTGGACCATTGTTCTCGATACATGAGGTCGTGCGTTATCATGAAGCAGTATCACTCCATCCCTGTTGACAAGCCTAGGTCGTTGGACTATCAATTTCTGATGCATTTAATCCAGTTGAGCACTGTATTTCTCAGCATTGATGGTTTCGCCAGGTTGCAGGAACGAATAGTGGATAACTGCAGCTATATACCACCAAACAATTACCATTATTTTCTTTGGATGAAGGCTTGGTTTCGGCATGTGTCTTGGCGCTTTATCGGCATCTAGCCATTGGGCCGATCGGCGACGATTATCGCATAAAATCCACTTTTCATCGCAGGTCACAATTCGGTGCTAAGACGGTTCCTTTTTGTTGCGGGAGAGAAGAGAACTTGAAATCTCCATTTGACACGTCATGTTTTGCTCGGTAAGATCATGCGGAACCCATTTGTCAAGCTTTTTCACTTTTCCAAGTTATTGCAAGTGGCGGCAAACTGTCGAATTGAGAATGCCTAATTTTTCGGCAAGATCCCTTATGATTCGCCGGGGGTCAGACTCCACTAATACACGCAGCTCGTCGTTATCGATCGATGGTCCTGGGTGTCCACGTGGCTCACTTCCAAGGTCCATATCACCGGGTCGAAATTTTTCGAACCACCGCCGAGTGGTTCGTTCGCTAACTGTATCAGGCCCAAATGCGCTGTTGAAATTCCTCGTTACTTCCGTTCCGTTGTGCTCTAACTTAAATTCGTGTAGTAAAAGTAGCCGTTTTTGATTCACTTCCATGTTCACTTTCTCTTTTTGTTTTTACGATCACTATGAAGTGCAAAACAGAGATGACTCCACAAACCAAGGTAGCAGTATTTATACTTCAATATGTCATATGCTTTGCACCGCCTTGTTCCAACATAATACACTAAAATTGCAGCCAACTTTATTTCATTGCTAAATCGGCCATTTCTTTTGCAGCAACCTAAGAACAAGCGTGACCATAACGTCTCTTCTTCTTTCAGTTTATGTTCGACAAAAGGTACAAATAAAAGAACCTTATTCACCTCTCGCGTTTCTTCTCTTTTGTTTTTGTTGTTGTTTAACTGGCTCTTAAATACCTCTTTATTCTCATCTACTTTTCGTAAGTTAAAACTTATTTTCAAAGATACCTCAGTTGATCGAAACATATTGTCATAGGTTCCTAATTCATTTTTAACAACAGCTCCCGTATTAGGTGAAATTTACTCTACTAGTTCTGAAGAAACCAATAACTATTCTTATATGTATTTGCTTTTTGGATCAGTATATCTAGCATGCAGGGTAGTTGCGATTGCCTACAGCTTTTGTTGTTTGTGTTTGTCGTTGAAAAATAGGTACAGCTTGGACGAAACATACGCCGCCGTTTCAGCAACAAAAATGTACTGCGTACAGTCGTCAGCTTCCTCACGAGCAACTCCTTAGCTGTCATATGACTATACACACTCACAAATTTTACTTGCCAGGACTGACAGACTCACCATGATGTATACAATGAATGTGTGCTTACAAACTGATCAAAACGTCTGCAGCGTATTGGTTCATGATTTCATCGATAATAGATAATTAAAGTGGTGCCGCATGTTGCGGAGAGCCGCGCCGTCATCTCGTGAGAAATTGCATTATTTTCGAGCGATAAATTTTCGATCGGACGACACGTAGGTAATTTCGCCGCAAACACACATCACACAGTCCCGCAAACAGCGTGGACAAGCAAAACATCTTAAGGTATGGAAACTTTGCACAGTAAATTTTCTCGCACTTTGGATTCTATCTAACGGAATCGAAGCTCCCGAATGACACATTATGAGGAGGCCGATGCCTGAAAGAGACAACCGTCACTATACGATTCCGGAAACATGGGGGCCACACTGAAAACGGAATTTTATATTATCACTGAGCAGGGTTATCAACTCAACACTTGATTTGTTAAGGCACACTCGAAATTAATGCTGCTAGTACCATTCCGCGTAGCACAGCACACTGTCAAGGGAACCCAAGAAAAACGATATGCACGATCCGACACGTTTCATTTGGTCGTCGCCGTGCGCCATATTCCCCACAGTTCCCCTAAACCAGTTCGATTGAAGCAAAATCCTCATGGTTGCCACTCGAACAGCGCCTTGTATTATCGACAACGGTTGTTTTTGCATAAATCATGTACATCTGAGACGACACGAGTGACCGAAAATTATGCTACAGTAATTCCTCGACTATAATTTTGTTCGTTAGGGATTTTTTCCCTTTTTTCTTATGTTCTAACACAATCACTGCCAGCACTGAATTTCCCATAATCCTGTTAATAGACAAATTCCACTAGGTTACTGACTGGACTCTAAAAGTAAGCGATTCAATTTTGAATCCGTTTTATGTCAACTATTCACTCAGCATATTTCACTAATTTGAATTGTAACCGAAACGACGAAGAACCGCCCATGTGGTTTCGTTGCGGCCACGTAATTTTCCTCAACAAAAGTTAACCACCTCGTGTCGCAATTCCTCCCGAGTTCATTTCCTCCCAAAGACTCCTCGAGTCCAGTCCACATGCCGACAAGCTATCCGACTTGGCGGTACTTTTCGATTCGCTTGTGCAAGGGAGAGAATACAATACACTTGAACGACCGCGATTTGAAGGGCATACGGGTCTATTTGATCATGAAATGATCAAAATGACTCGCGTGGCCAGCGCTCGTCAACCCGCGCGGGCGTAACATTTCATGTGAATTGTTACGTGCTACAACACAGATCTTTCCACAAGGGCAAGTGCATGGAAAGAGCTGAAGGATGGATGTAGAATATGAAGGACAATGACGTGAACGGGTGATCATGTCTTCTATCATCCAAAACCTTAATAAAGAATAAACGTGAACTAGGTGAACAGAGAAATGAATAAAACTAGTTAAGATGAATATCGTGAACACATGTGTACAAGATTGATTGTTCAAGTATCTTCGGAAGAGGGAATAGTGAACTTTGTGAACGTCCCTTCGATACTTCTACATTAGGGCAAGCTCCAAATACAATTCGGTAACAGATCGTGAACGGGTGAACTTAGTGGGCTTATCACTGAGTGATGTCTTTCGCATGAAAGACGCCCACTGATCGTCCATTTTGATCGATTAGTTGGTAGTAAGCACCGCCGATCTTTTTAATAACCTTGCTAGGTAAAAACTTCTGATTCAGCTTTGCATTGTAGTGCGCAGCTGCGTCACTTTGCCGGAAGTTGCGCCTGAAAGCTATTTCGTCAGGTTGGTATGAGCCTCTGTGGGCTGTGAGGTGGTCGGAAGGTGGCAAAGCCTTTTTGGGGTGCTCCAGGGGATGGAGTTGCCGCAGGAGTGCGTAAATGCGGCCATGGGTGACCATAGGTTGTCCGAAAACGGCTTGGTATGGCGAAGTTCTAATGGTCGCGTGTGGGGCTGAGCGCGCAAGCAATTTCAGAGAGTTTTCCATCCCATTCTTTTTGCGCGGGGTCCACATAGGGTCGGATTGCCGCTAGGATGGACCTCTTAAGGCGTTATTAGGCGTTGGCGGTTGGCGGTTGAGGGGAATCACGGCGGTTAAAGTGTGCTCGATAACGAATTCCTGTAAAAAAAATGTGAATAGCGAGGACTGAAATTGCACGCCATTATCAGACACGATGGTTTCTGGGACTTCGACAAGGTGGAATACCCTCTTCCGTAAGATGTCTACTACTGCCTTTGCAGTGAATTTTCGAAGCGGCTCGATGAATGGGAACCGCGAAAGATGGTCTAAAACGATGAGAGCTCCGATGTTGCCAGGCTTGGACCTAGAGTAGGGGCCAATGATGTCGATGTACAAGCGCTGGAATATGCGCTCGGGAACGGACTGAAACGTCATTGGTGGTCGAAGGATGTGTGAATGAGCTTTGGTGGTGCAGAATCCAACATACTCTTTGACTTGAGCGGCTATTTTGGGCCAATAAAACCATTGCTGTAATCAGCCGAGGGTTTTGGCCACGCCACCATGCGCACTCAAGGGTGGATCATGGGCTCTCTTCACTAGTTCTGCCGTCATTTCTGACGGCACCCAAAACTTCCAGATCAATTCTTCCTGTAGTCCGTTTCCGGTCGCATACTCAGTACGCTTGCACATGTACCCATCTACTACTTTTAGGTCCGGCAGTTGATGTTGTTCTGCCTTGACTTTTGCCGCTAGCCCCATATAGGAAGCGCTTTTGAAATGCGGCGAAGTCAGGTCTAATTCCACCGGAGTCTCATCGCTCTCCGCTGGCGTCAACGCCTCGGCAGAGAACATGCGCGACAAGGAGTCCGGCACTACATTTTGGCTTCCCTTTCGGTGGACGATGGTAAAGTTAAACCCTTGAAGTTTACGGGCCCACCGGGCTAAGTGATCATTTAGATCTGGTTGGTGCATTAGCCATTTTAGGGAAGCATGGTCGGTCACAATTTCGAATTCATGACCTTCCACGTAGGCACGACATTTATTGATTGCCAGCTCCGCTGTCAGACATTCTTGCTTAGTGACGGTGTAGTTACGCTGAGCGGGATTCAGTTTGTGGGACATATATGCGATGGGGGCTTCATCCTCTTCGTCTGTGCGTTGCACAAGCACCGCCCCGACTCCATGTTGACTTGCCTCACATTGGATGGAGAAGGGCTTGGTGAAGTTTTGCAACACCGGGGCTGAAGCCAGGCTGAGTTTCAGTTGTCTGAAAGCATTTAGCCTTTCATCAGTCCACACAAACTGACTCCGCTTTGAAAGCATGTCTGTCAGCGGCGTCAACAAAAACGCATACTCTCTGACGAAGCGTCGATACCAGTCGCAGATCCTTAAGAATCTCCGCAGATGCTTCGTGGTCGTCGGAAGAAGGAAATCCATAATGGATCTCACCTTGTCAGGGTCCCGTCTGAATCGTGCCAGTTCCAACTATGTGGCTAAGGTACTATACTTCCCGCAAAAGGAATTTAATCTTTTCCACATTGATGGTAAGGCCAGCTTGTCGCAGATGGAATGCGACCTAATGAAGAACCTGTAGGTGGACGTCAAACTGGTCCGTTACCACCAACAGGTCGTCGAGGTCGTCGATCGAGTTGGGGCGGCATGACCTTGTCCATCAGTCGTGACATCGTTTGAGGAGCATTACACAGCCCAAACGGCATCACGACAAAATGGTACAGGGGTCGCCCGGGCACAGTGAAGGCTGTCTTCTCCCTTGACTTCTCGTCTAAAGGGATCTGCCAGAACGCATCCTTTAGATGAAGGCTGGAGATGTAATTTACCCTTGGAAGTCTGCTGAGAATGCTGTCTATAAGCGGCAAGGGGTAGTCATCCTTCACTGTGACCGAGTTGACCTTCTGGGCATCCAGGCACAGGGCTTGACCACCAACGTTACCGGTGAAAACCATGCACTCTTCGACTCTTCGATTACGCCCAATGCTAGCATCCTGTCAATTTCCTGGTATAGGAGCTTTTCAACAGCTGGTGACACAGAGAAATGTCTCTGTTTGATGGGTTTCTGGTCACCAGTGTCAATTTCATGACTGATGAGCGTCGTTTTTCCCAAACCCTCAACAGCAAATGAAGGAAAGCAAGCGATCGCAGCCCGAAGTCTGCGATGCTGCTCCTGTGTGAGAGGGTGGGCGCAATTGTTGAGTGCGTCGTGGCTGTCGGTGGTGTCGACCTGAGGTGGTGGCGCAAACAGGTCTGTGGCCAGGGTGAATAGACGGACGAATCCACTCCCAGATAGAAGTTGACTGAGAGTGAGAATTATCCACAGCGTCAACGTATTGGTGAGCCCACGGAATGTGATGTCAGCTGTAACTCGGCCTACGGCTTGATGTTTAGTGCCGTCAGCTGTCTTCAACCCAAGAGAAGCTCTTTTCCAGGGAAAAGCGATCCTCTCGAGGAATGAGCGAGCCAGATCAGCCGACATCACGCTCACGTTGGCCCCCGTGTCGATCAAGCCCGATGTCAATTGGCCGAACAACAGAACCTGTGCGTATGGTCGGACGTTCTCTGGAGGCACAGCCAACAAAGTGGCACAATACAGCTGGTATCGCCAACGTCGAAATTGAGCGTAATGACGCCTCATTCTCAACGTTTTGACACGTGGCGAGTTTTAGTGTTGATGGCAATTTCGGTAAAAAAATTCGGTTTCGGGCCGCCATGTATTTCTTTAACCGCAGGTGGTATGGTAAAAAGACCAGCGGTGAGGGTTGGGATGAATCAGGTGAATGTATAGACAATTCAGGGGGTGATAAAGACAAATCAGGTGATGGCAACACGCCAGGGTGCCCAGCATCAGAAGCGAGGTGGATGGGCTTGTCTCTTTAGGAGGCTCGCGATGGAATTCGGCACTCCCGTGGGTGGGTTTTTTGATTGGCATACAGGGCAGTGAGGCTTGTATGTATTTTCCTTACCGCACCCGTAGCAAAAGACACGCCGCTCTCCCAGGCAGTCGTCAAACTGATGTCCTACCTTCCTGCAGTTCCAACAGGTAGGCAGGATTGTCGCGGCGCAAATTTCCGTTTCCCGGGAACCGTCCTCCAACTGGTCTTGGGGGTCTTTTTCTAGGGCTTCTTGAAAATGTCTCCCTGGCGCAGACCGGCGGCGGCCTCTGAGCTCCAGCTCGAAGCTCTCCACTCGAAGAACGCCCTGAAGGAGCATCCGGACACAAGGTAAATGGATTAGCAGCAGGTCACGGCGAATCTCTGGCAGCAGGTTGCGCCGGAGGATTTCTGCCAACTCTCCATCACTGATGGGGCGCTGCAAGCGGTCGGCTAATCGGTGCACCTCCACGCAAAAGTCATCGAATGACTCGTTCGTTCGTTGCTTCCGTCCTCGGGTGAACTCCATCAGGTCGCCGTTCGAGTAGCGACCTCCGAACTGATCGTTTAGCGCCGCCTCCAGGTCCCGCCATTGAAAGTCTTGTCTGGAGCGGTGGAACCGCCAATACCAGTCGGCGGCGGCTCCAGTAAACAAAAAATATACGTGCTGGCACAAAGAGTGGAAGTGACCAGCGAGGGTTTGCCTGGTGAGAGCTTTAACCTGGTAAATAAAAACTTCCACGGGCAAGGAGTTGTCTTTCCCCGAAAATTTAAGGTTCCAGCCCCCGATGATGCTGGCCACCTTGTCGGGAGTCACCTGGCCGGTATCTTCCCGAGGTAGGCGCGGAGCATATTGCTGTTGGGCCGGAACATAAGCTCGTGCCCTAGGATTTAGTCGGGGAGAAATCTCGGCCTTTGGCTGGGGCGACAGACTCAGGTCAGTCATCCGCTCCAGTATAAGGCGCATACCGTCCTGCAAGATGTTTATCTGCTGCTGAAATCCGCTCAGCTCCCTTTGTGTAATGGAGTGAACTCCGGCAGCGTCAGGAAGACTACTGGACAGCGGCGATCCTTTAGGATCGGGTGGCTGACCTAACTCCGTCGCTCCATTTGGGTCCTGTATATTGAAATCCATGATGGCCTGTCCCTGTCTCTCCATACTCCTGGTGGTAACCCTGGGCCTGAGAGTTTTCGGCCGTGCCCCGCCCGTCAAGGGGGCTTGTCCCGCGTCGAGGGGTAGCCTCAGTGGTCCACGGCATAAGGGACAGTCTGAATTATTCTGTAGCCACTGTTCCAGGCAGATCTTGTGGAACTGATGGTCATACTTCACACTTGTATGAGTAGCTCCAGAACTGGTGAACTACTGCTGGCAAATGGAGCACTGAGCCTCCACCTCCACGCTAGCTAAGTCCTCCCGGCTGTGCCTCAGTGGCATTTTATCCAGAATTAAATGTATTAGTTAACTGCACAAAATACTTATTTATAAGGTGTTTCAAATAAAAATAAAAACACTTGAGGGTTTTATTAGACCGTTTATTAAAAAAAACACGTCTATCTATTTTAACTGCGGTCTTAAAACTAATTTAAATTCATAAGTACATGATTTGGATCATCTTCAAATGATTAAAATGCTGAAAATGCATAAATGCATTTTCCCCGTGATTTTAATTATTCCTATGTTCTGGAAATGTTCAAATTCGCAGACTGATCAGATTCCAGTCTGGTTGAAGGAAAACTGACTCCCGAATCACGTTGCTCAGACTTGTGTCTGCATAGTTTTTCTCAGATGGTGGAGGTTTTTGGAACGTAACCCCTCCTCCATTAGATTTTGAATCATCCTGAAGTTTACCAATCAATTTTAATTTATTTTGTTTTTTGTTTTTACAGAACAAAATAATTATGAAACTTAATATGGCACAAATCAATAAAATAATGATTGAACCAAGTGTCTGAGTTTTGATTTGTGATGTTTTAGTTCATCTATTTCTTTTATATTAATTCTTTGGCTGAGTACAAGATCTTTGAATGTTAAATTTGTTCTAAATGGAATTAGGTTTTCTTTTTCAATAATTAGAAACTTATGTAAAAATGTCGAAGCTTGATTTCTGTATACATTGTGATTTAGTTGAACTGTACAATTGTGAAAATTTATAAAATAGTTTCGAAACAGTATAATATTTCTGTCGTCGCATGAACTATTGAAAGTAACATTTTTCCCATTGTTAAAACACCTTCATCTACTTCTATTAATTCGGTAGCCGTGTGTTCTATTAATTTACAATTGTTTTTTAAAATACAATTTTTACTCAATTTCAGTTCTTTAAATGAATTTCCTTCTTGATATGCATACGTTAAATTGTTCATTTCAATTACATTTTCTGGATCTTGTTCAATTTGTTTACCATTTGAGTTTGATATTGGAAATATAAAATCTTTATTTAGCAAAAGAATTTCAATTGAAATTTTCATCGCTTAGAATTATTTACATACTTGGTACAACTTAATATTAGAAAGGCTATGAAAATCTATGTCATATTATTTTAACTCGTCATCGGTAAGAATGCTAGGGTGGAAGGTATTTGATTTAGCTGAAACAATATTATCTTGTATGCTTTCGATTTGCCTTTTGATTAAATTTATTTTTAGCATTTGCTACAAAAAAAACTTTTTGAATAATGTCTTTCCTCGAACTTTTGTATACCGTTCAATTTTTTTAAAATGTGTAAGCGGTCAATTTCTATCGCATTTCCAAGCAAGTTCAAAGTCCAATTAAAATTGTCATTAATTTTGACTTGTTTGTTTAACTGTCCAATTAAGTTGTGATTGTTTCCTTCAATAATGTTCAAATGTTCTTCTATATCGTTTCGGTCGTCGTTGTCCATTGTACCAAACATCTAATTAAGTACTTTACCACCAAGGTTGACTAGTCCTCTTTTCGATCTACGTGGGATTAATGCTCTAATGGAATTTTTTAGGTTTTTGATTTAAAAAAAGAGCTACATTTCTGTCTGATTCAGGTTGAGTACATTCAACGTTTGTCTGAAGTTGATCGACTATTTTCAATATTTTGTTAGGGTTGATTATATGTAGAATTATGTCATTTTTTTAAAAACTATTTCGACGTTGCCCATTCTAATTTTCGCATATCCAGTCTCGCTATTGATTTTATTTATAATTAGTGTTGGTTGTATCGGTGCAACAAGTGTGATCAGAATCCCAATCATTATTAGTACCTGAAATTATGAGTTTAGGGTTTAGTAGCTTTCCCTGTGTGATTTCGAGAATAACTTTTTTTCAAAAATGTGGCATGTTCTGTTGAGAAAATGTTATTTTACAATTTCTACTAATATACTCGGCAAACATGTAACAAAAACACCACAATCATATACTTTATCCTGTTGGGGGATGTCCCTAACATTCTTCTTAATAAAGTCAGATGTGCAAAATGAAGTTTTGAGTTTGTCTAGCGATTCTAATTTTAAATATTCTTCCAAAGCTTCTAAAAGTCATGGATTTGGTGTTTCCATGGAGTTATAGTACTTTATTGATTTTTCCTTTAAGTTAATAACAGATAAACACAAGTGGTTTCTATCGACATGTACAGGGATCAAAATTATATCGTAAGAGAAAATATTAACCTTTTTGGTCCATCTTTTGACCGAATCATACCCGGATTGCCATAATCTCCCAACGAAGGAAGTATTCATGGCATATACTTTTGGATAGTTTTTGTTGCTTTTTTTGTGCTACGTTCAACGATCAAGTTCATGTAAAAGTTGATTATTTTATCATTTAACCATTTAGTAGTAATAATGTAAGTAATAATGTAGTAATATTCGCTCTAGTTATCTGTATATCAAGTTTAGAGATTATGGGGTCATCCAATGATCCATGTCCTAAGGTTTTATCTATGAGTGTCATTTCCTTATCAGTAAAATTTTGGAATTTATTTTCTTTCGTTGCCATATCTGCATTTTCAATATGTGCTTCGGTAATTTTAGCGCACTTGTAAGGTCTTTTTATATTAGTTTCATGAATACTTTCGAGATAGTGTCGTCTAAATTTAAGCTCATCTTTATGCCTGCCAGATTTATAGTTTTTAATGAATCCTTCTTTTCTGTTTTGCATGTAGTCTTCTCTTTTTTCAATCCTTTTCGTTATAATTCTTTGCTTCATTTTTTCCATTCTTTCCTTGATAATTGCATGATCGGCTTTTCGTGTCTCGACTTCAATGGGTGATGCTTTGATTGTCGAGTGGTGTGTGTGTGTGTGTGTGTGTGTGTGTGTGTGTGTGTGTGTGTGTGTGTGTGTGTGTGTGTGTGTGTGTGTGAGAGTTGGGGGAGAGGCGCATTGGCACCTCTAAGCACTCAGGCCAAAGGACCCATTGTTCTCATTTCCCCCTGCCTACCATAGTTTCCCAGACTTCTTGATAAAGTCTAGGATCACTGATACGGGATAAGAGGCTATCGTCTGCATGCGTGCAACATCCCAGCCAAAGCATTGATATCTGAGACAAATGCTCCGCAGAGTCAGCCTCTTCTAGACAGGATGAACAGAGGTCATCCTGTACAACACCAATTCGGTACATATGTCCTCCTAGGCAGTTGTGTCCAGTCAGAATACCCACCATGGCCCTGCAAACTTTCCTGCTCTTATTGAGCAAGAATCCCGCAGTCACATGGTTGGGTTCTGAAAGGAAGACCTTCGTGTGCCTGACCACACCAGCAGTTGTCCATCTATCTTTGTGAGCATCATCTACCCACTTTCGAAGAATGGCACGTGCAGATGCGGTCGGCACACCCAAGGCGGGTTCAGGGCCCCGTAGTGGAAGTCCAGAACCTTGCTTCGCAATGACGTCAGCAATTTCATTCCCCTCAACACCACAGTGCCCCGGTACCCAGAGCAGATGCACCCTATTGAATCTGGCGACAGAGTTCAATCGTGCTCTGCACTCTTGGACAATTTTCGAGTTTGTCAGGGGTCTACGCAGCGCCATCAGTGCAGCTTGACTGTCACTGCAAATAGCAATGCTCTTTCCCCTCCATTTTTCTTCAATTGCCCAACAGGCAACTCTCAGGATAGCAAATAATTCTGCTTGAAAAACCGAAACGTGCTCTCCAAGAGAGAAAGCCCACCTGCCATTCAATGAATGTAGATAGACACCAGCTCCAGATCTACTATCTCACCTCGAGCCGTCCGTGAAGAATACCTCAGAATATCTCCTCGTACACAGATATGGATCGTCCCAGTTACTTCTGCTTAAGAGGATTACTTCGTACCTTCTTCTGAAGTCGAGGAAGGGCACCCGAGCGTCCGAAGGCATAGTTAGAATCGGAGAGATCTCACACATCGAACCCCTAATAGAGCAGTGCCCCACATCGTCTTCACCTACCCATAAGCCAAGCTGAGTAGTCTATGGGCAGAACTCATCGCCACACTCTGAACTTGAATGTCGAGAGGAGGCAGATTGAGAAGCGCATCAAGGGCCGCACTCGGAGTAGTGCTCATGGCGCCACAGATACCCAGCATACAATAGCCTCACGATAGTCCACCACACCACCGATGCGTACGTGAACATCGGCCTAATTATTGCTGTGTAGATCCACATCACTACACGAGGCTTTAGACCCCATGTGGTAGCAAAAGCTCTCGTGCACTGCCCGAAAGCTTTTAAAGCACGAGTAAGCTTCACTTCCACATGTTTCTTCCAGAGAAGTTTTTTGTCCATGATTACTCCAAGATATTTGACTTCATCTGAAAGTTGAAGTGTTACACCCTTCATGTTTCGAAGCACTATTCCTCCCAGTTTTCTTTTCCTGGTAAACAAAACAAGTTTCGTCTTACCAGGATTCACTGTTAGGCCGTGCCTCGAACACCAGCTGCCAATCAGGTCCAATGCACGCTGTGTATTTCTACACACCACATTCAGATCTTTACCGACAGCCAGTGCGGCCACGTCATCAGCATAAGCCTGTGCGTGCAGCCTTTCTTGTTCCAGTTCGTTAAGCAGGGAGTCGACTAGCATACTCCACAGGAGCGGTGATAGGACGCCCCCTTGAGGGCATCCATTTGTCGCCTCTGTTCTTAAGTAGCAATCGGATCCAGCTTCCGCCAGCAACCATCTCTGCGTCAGCATGGCATGAATCCACCTAACTAAGACATCATCCACGCCATGACCTTTCGCAGCATCACATAGTTCCACGAAGGGCGCGCAATCAAAGGCCCCTTCAATGTCCACAAATACCCCCAACGCATACTCACCATTAGAGATCGCTCCTTCAATTCTGGCCACCAAAGAATGAAGGGCCGACTCGCATGATTTTCCTCGCTGGTACGCATGTTGCTCATCATTCAAAGGGTTAAACCTAAGCGCCGTAGTACGTATGTGTCGTTCGACAAGTCTCTCTAGGCATTTCAACATAAACGAAGTTAATCGGTCTAAAGTTCCTTGGATCGGAATAGTCATCTCTCCCCGGTTTAGGTATAAAAACTACCTTAACCTCTCGCCAAGGTGACGGAACATACCCCAAGGAAAGGCATGCCCAGAAGATTTCTCTCAGGTCTGCCCCCAAGTGGTCAATTCCCTCCCTAAGCATAACCGGATAGATACCATCCAGGCCCGGCGATTTGAAATTTTCAAAAGATATGATTGCATCCCTGACCTTTTTACTAGTGACCAGAGATCTAGTTGTGTACCAGCGCTTCCTACTGCTGCGAAGAGCAGGGATTTTGGTCACAGGCGCATTTGCCTTCTGCAACTCAATCACCGGAGCTCCCGGGAAGTGAGTCCCAAGTAAAGTCTGCAAAGACTCCTTTTTGGACTTGGTAAAATCACCATCCGAGCGTTTTAGAGAGTCTAGCTTAGCTGATTGATCCTTCTCTAGGACTTTGCAAAGCCTAGACGTCTCCCGTGCGCCTTCCAGTCTCTCACAGTAAGATCTAAATGATTCCCTCTTAGAGGTCCTCACCAGCTTCTTATACGTTCTCTGCAAAGTTCTGTAGGCGATCCAGTCATCCTCATTGTTGCTCTTACAAGCTCTGTTGAGAATTTTTCTGGTACTTTTCCTTAGCTTCTGTAGTTCCCGATTCTACCAGGGAACCGTCTTGCCACATCTGCTCTTACTGATCGGGCAGGCCTCTTCATAGCTACTTATTAGGTCTCTATTCAGAGTGCTCAACCGGGATTCTATTGACTTTGGCGATTTTATCCTACCACTAGGACGCGCTCTGTCTGCAAGAAGCCGATTGAACTTAGGCCAATCAGTGTTTCTTGGGTTTCTTCTTTCCACCACGGGTGTTAGATCCGTGGCTAAAGAGAACACCAAGTAGCGATGATCAGAGAGTGAATCTTCATCTGATACATTCCATCCAGTCATTGATCCAACTATTCCAGATGAACATAGCGATACATCAATGACCGCCCTTCTGTTTGGGGTGACAAATGTGGGAGTAGTCCCAGTGTTTAAAATCATCAGCCCGGCAGAAGTTATAAACTCAAAGAGACTTTTACCCCTGGCGTTACATTTGTTGCTGCCCCAGCTGGTATGCTGGGAGTTGGCATCGCAGCCCACCACAAGTTCAAGTCTCTCCGATTCAGCCTACAAGACCAGGTCCTTTAACTCCTGTATCGGCGGCGGGAGTAAGGAGTCAAAGGGAAAGTAAGCTGAGGCGACTATCGTGCGCTTAAGCCTACCATTTTCTCGGTATTGTACGACGACCGCTGATAGGTCCGGGCTTGAAATCTGTCTGAGCATGGTGGCATCAAGCAGATTGGAAGCCAGAACACAAGTCCTCGGCCGTATTGATCTTTCATCATAAAAGATCTTGGCCTCCGTGGTTGGACTGAGTCTGTAGATCCTACCGCCTCGAACCCACGGTTCCTGTACAAGTGCAATGTAGGGGGAGGTTTGCAGTTTTGTCAATTTTTTGCTCAAAAGATAGGACGAAGCCTTGGCACGACGCAAGTTGATCTGGACAAATCTTATACCTTCAGGCACAGAAAAGTCCGGAGTTTAAATCTTTGGATCCCTTTGCAGGGAAACTTAGACAATGTCCGCGTGACCTCAGTGAAAGAAACTCTATAGGAGAGAATTTCCACTGGATCTCTGGGTTTTGCTCTGGAGATCTGTCCATAGACAGTCACAAAAGTTCGTTCCTCACCACTTCCTGATTTGGTTAAATTTAACCGCATGCAAGAAGTAGCTCAGCACCATCCGGTACCTGTCTCTTAGCATCGAGAAACTTCTCTGGTCAAGTACGATCACCAGATTGAAACCATCTTCACCTGTGGTGGGATTCTTCCTGGGATTCATGTACTTGATGATCCAGTGTTTCGCATCGATGCCCGGATTCAGTTTGCCGAACATGCCAGTGATGTCACCTGCGCTCTTGCGAGAACCAGGGATCCAACAACTGACATAAAAGGGTTTGGCCAGGTCGGAGTCCAAAATGGTAAATTTGGGCCGACTGCCAGTACCCAATTTAAGAACGATCTGTGTGAGCCACTCCTTAGATGTTTGATTGGAGTAGGCGACTTGGAGGTGACCGTCACCCAACCTCGCTTGCGTGAAGTTGTAAACTGGTCCCGACTCCGCTATCTCTCGCCACAGTTCGTTCTTAAGGATCGGGCACTGACCTTCGGTCAGTTTGTCACCCTTGCCAGACACACCTATCACAACAACCAGCGAAGAAGACGCAGCTACTGCATACGCTCTCTTCCCTAGCTTTGCGGAAGGTGTGTTTGTGCCAGAAGGGCCAGCCTCTGCAAGATCTCTCGCAGATTTTGACACCTTTCGGCACCGTGCGCTCAGAGACGCAGGCATCCGCTTTCGCCTTAACCTTGCGTCTCTTTCGTGCGCCACCGCTGGCAGATTTGGCATCTGTGCTGGCCGGCTGGGAGATCTTCGGTGTAACCGGTCCCTCCTTACCTTTCAGCGTCGTCGCTGAGTCCCGATTTGCATCAGGAATCATCGACTTCTTGAACAGAGTCCTCTTCTGTCGACGGCTGAGAGCTATCCCTGGTTCACAAAGTCCAGTCGGCGTAGCTTTGCATCCAGCCACCGGTCCAGAACATTTCTGCTCCGAACATGCGGCCTTAGCATCACCAGCCAACCTTTCTTTCGCTACCCTAGGTTGGCTCAGAGGTTTCGCTGCCTGACATCCAGTCTCCAGGGAAACACGTACAGTTAATACTGCATTTGTCTCTCTGTCAGCCGATGCTTGCCCCTTTTGCGCAGTTTCCTACGTTGTCTGCGACTGAGAGCCTCCACAGGTTTCCAGAGTTCAGAGGAATGAGCACTCTTACTATCTGTACTGCCTGCGGGCGTCTCGTTTGCACTAGTGGGAGTTACCTCCTCTAATGCATCCCTTCTCCTCTTATGTGAGGATTCGGGAAGAAACATCTTTTCCCCTGGTACGGCCGTAGTCGGACTTCCAGCTGATGCTGTACTTGCCTTTCCGGAGCCTGTGATCAGGGGGAATGCTATCAGCAAGTCCGAAAACTTGCTGGCCATGGAGTCTTCCACGATGGTAACCTGTGAGCTTCCACTGCAACCAGGGTCCTCCATTGCAGTCATACATGAGGTTGGGGCCTGCAGAATCCGAGCCCCTGCCGTGCTGAGTACGCCCAGCACGTGTGGATTTCCAGACTCAGTCTGGCTGCCACCTGCAGAGATAAAATCCTTAGGTTTCATCCTCATGCTTACTACAGCCATCAGGCTGCAATTATACACATTTTACTGAGGATAGAGTTACCTCGTTGCCTCAAACCCTCCTCCTTTCTCCGGGCTTGGGACCGGCATATCACAAGTTAGACTTGTGATCAGCGGAGTCGAGTGGTATGTGTTGTTGTAATACTTCGCTGCTCTGATCATCTGAATTTGTGTTGGAGATTTATCTTCTAAATTCAAGGCTTTAAAACGTTCCCCAATAGTGCGGTGAAAGCATTCGATATCGGCGTTGCCTGCATGGCTATAAGGTTTTGTGGCATGATATTCGATGTTTTCTTTCTTCAAAAATTCCTTTATAATTATTGTATGAAACTCATTGTCCAATATAAATTTAACAATCTTGTCTTTGATTGCCAAATATTGCATTATTTTTTCTTAGAGTGTTTGACTATTTCTGTCTTCTAAGTGGAAACTAACAACATGTTTTGAAAACCTATCGATGAAATTTATAAAAGGATGTTTACAGACATAAAAAATATCAATATGCACAACTTGGTTTATGGTTGAAGGAGTTTCGGTAAAATTAAATTTCTTTTTAATAGGGTTCCTGTCGTATTTCGCTTCTGTACAAATGTCACAATTATTTATAATTTGATGCACAGCTATTCTTATTTTGGGGTTGTGAAGTTTACTTTTGATTCGCTCATATGTTGCTACAATACCTGAGTGACCTGTTTCGTTTTTGTGGAATAAGGAGATTTGTTTATTCAATTCTTCTTCGTTCTCGATGTCAGTTGCGAAGCTACTACATTTTACAAATTTTAGATTTGAATTGTTACTGAAAAGTTTAATTATAGCTGGTTGCAATTTATTATATTCATGGTCATCAAGATATGAAAAGATACCGGTTTTTCCTTTATTAATGTATCTTCTCAAAATATCATTGACAATGCCATTATTTAGATCTTGTCGATCCACGAAAATTCTTCTGTTTCCAAAACTAAGTTCTTTGTATTCCTTTAAAATTATTTGAGTTTGGAAGCGGTTGACTACAGTTTCGAGTAACAGAATGTGGTCATTGAGGTTTTCCTCTTAAGAATGGACCGTCTGCATTTCTAACGATTCGTCACTCATGACATTTATTTTGCTTTCCTTGTTTATTTGCTCTCTTGTTCGAACTGATTCTT
The DNA here is from genome assembly GCA_947369275.1 of Nemotelus nigrinus. Lineage (NCBI taxonomy): Eukaryota > Metazoa > Arthropoda > Insecta > Diptera > Stratiomyidae > Nemotelus > Nemotelus nigrinus. The sequence continues at coordinate 122,722,394 of OX376372.1, read as the reverse complement.
CTATACAACAGTTTAAACTTTCGGTTCCTAGCAAGTTTATTTCATTTGTCTCTATGTTCGCCAGTCCACCACTTTGTTGTCCTTTCCTTTTATATAATCAATTTTCATATCATATTCGCCGAGGGATATTAGCCATCTTTGGAGGCGCGGATTTATATCTTTCCCAGTGTTCTTCGTTTGTAACCATTTAATTGGTTGATGATCAGTCTGGAGGTCAAATTCCTGAACAAAAAAATTAGGCCTAAAGTACTTTGTAACCCAAACTATAGCTAATAGCTCCTTTTCAATAGTGGAGAAGTTTTTCTCGTGATTTTGAAGGGTCCGGGAGGCATAACAAACAGGTTGTCTTTCTTGAGACAAAACTGCTCCCAGAGCGTAATTTCTAGCATCAGTTGTTAACTTAAACCTTTTTTTTAAAAAATCTGGCTATTTGAGGATCGGGTAATTAGTAAGGATTCCTTTCAACTTCTCAAAAGTTGCAATATAATTAGGGTCACTGCAGTTGATTTTCATGACCTTATAATTGGATGAGCAACTTTCGAATAATCTTTTATAAACATCCTATAGTATCCCGTAATACCTAGGAATTGTTTGATCTGTTTTGTGGTCGTAGGTAGTTTAAAATTCTGGATTACTTGTATCTTATTGCTTGCACTAGATTACCATGGGATCATTAAAGGTGACTACACAATCGGACTTGAGATAGCGGCTTTAAGTGGGGACCCTTGAAAAACCAACAAAAATAACAATAAAAAACCAAAACTCATCAGGCAAAAGCATGACAACAAAACTAATTCAACCTCTTATGTGAAGGGGGAGACAAAAATGGCTGTGTCAGCGACTAAATTCCCAAGAAGTGGAGATGTGGCGAATGAGCCAGCTCTGCAGACTGAGATTAAGGCTGCTGTAGTTCATGGAGACATGACGAATGAGTCAGCTCCAATGGCTACCGGCACAGCGACTAAGCTTGCAGAAAGCTGTGGAGACATGACAAATGAGCCAGCTCCACGCCCTATCTGCTCTTCTTCAACCCCTGTTTCCGGCGTTTCCGGGGCTCTGGTCACCAAGCCTGGCCTTGTGAAAGCCACGAAGCCCATTTGTGGCCAGTGTGATGGGAAGGTAGCGGCGAATGAGCCAACCCGTCCGTCAACAAGTGCTACCTCCGGTGCCACCTCCTCCTCAGGCACGCAACGCTCCTCCGCCAAATCATCTCGGCCTTACGGAACTAGAAGGGCAGCCTTCAAAGTTCTGAGGAAGTTTCAAAACGTCTCCCCTGACACATTGCCCGACAAGGACAAAAAGTCCCTTGAATGGGCAAAATCTTACACTGCGGAGCACCCGCTCCCTGTAAATCCTGCAGGTACAACTCAGAAATGACAGAGGTCGGCTGAGCAGAAGTACCAGGGCAGGCAGGACTGCAAAAAGCAGAAGACAACAACTACCTCTTCAGGGATAACTCGGCCGTTGAATGAAATGGCCAAAGAGTGCCTTGTCTGGGCTGTAATTGATGCCAGCAAGGGAGATGGAATCATCTCCTCCGAAAATTGGCTCAAGATAAGGCAGGCTCTTTTCGTAGTCTGCTGTGAGCTGCAGAAGGCTAGCTGGGGTCCTCCACCTACGGTGAACGACGCGGGCTGCCACAAGGGAATCAGGCTGGTTGCGTGTGGAGACCAACGATCGGCCGATTTCTCCAACAGGCTATCTTCGAGCTGGGGGAACTCTGGCCAGGCACCAGGATTAAGGTGGTGTCCAAGGATGAGATCCCCAGTCGGCCAAGATGCAGGACATGGATTCCTGCTTTCCATTCTGATCCAGTGGAGGTCCTGGACATTATTCGGCTGTTCAACCCTGATCTTCCTACGGAGGATAGTGAAGATTGGTGAGCCGGTGGACAATCGGCGGGAAGCCCTCTTCGTCATCAACGAAAAGGCGCTGCCGGCATTGGATGCTCGAAAGGGCATCATCAGGTACGGGGTCGAAAAATTGGCCCTACGTATCTATCGAAGCGACAGGCCAAAGAGCTCTGCTTCGGGAGATCTGATACCTGCCAAGCCTGACCCAAAGATGGTGACCCAAACGACAGTTGAGCCACTTGAAAAAGGGTCTGATGTCTTTCTGAGGGAGAAATCTGATGAGGAATCGGATTTGGAATTCCTCCTTGCCGATGGGGTTAGTGTTGGAACTGCCTCCGAGTTGGGTGGTTGCCTGGACCTCATGACTCTGGGCGCAGAGCAGGAGGCTGGGACGGCTTCTATGTCCGAGGGGAGGACCTTGATCTAACCCTAATTAATTAACTCATTAATGGTGAAGGTATTCTAAGTGAATCTTCACCATTCCATAGCAGCATCAGCTGCCCTGCTACTCCGCCTGTCTAGGACAGAGGAGGAGCTAATTCTTATCCAAGAACCATGGGTTGTTAACAACCGGGTTTGCGGGTTACGCACCAATGGATACAGATTGATAACACCTGACGGCTCTTGTAAGCCACGTGTCTGTATTCTTGTCAGGAAAAACATAAATGTCCTTGTATTACATCACTTCTGTGACAAGGATAACATGGCTGTTGCAGTGGAATGCGACCAAAGGCCATGCTGGTTTGCTTCTTGCTATATGGCACATGACGCTAACGCTCATAACGAAGTATGGGGTAGCTCCAATACAAATGGTCGAGGCGAGGAACTTTTGGATTTCATCCTTGCCCACGACCTCTTCATCGCCAACACTAGCAGCGAACCGACTTTCCTTACCTCAAACCGAAGGGAGGTGCTTGACGTTACCTTTATTAGTGGGCGGCACTCGCAACTTCTCCGTGGCTGGAGGGTTCTACAGAAGTGTTCTTACTCTGATCACAGGTACATATCGTACAACGTGGCTGGCCGCAGCTCTGCCGAGCAGGTAGCCTTTATTAACAGAAAGAGGACGGACTGGAAGCTATTTAATTCTCTAGTTCGATCATCACTGGAAACTGTTCCTAAGAGCATTGACTGCTATCATGAACTGGATAAGGCAGTTAACACCCTTACTAGTTCTCTCAACTTCGCGTCTAGGGAAGCATGTAAGCCACCCACGGGCAGGGGAAATCCTAAGCCCCTCTGGTGGAATAAGGAGATCAGTACCTTGCGAAGTGAATGTAGGAGGGAGTTCAATTGCTCAAAAAGATCTAATGACTGGTCGATGTATAGAACGAAGCTTAAGGCTTTTAAGTATGCCGTACGTAAGACAAAGAGGTCCTCATGGAGATCTTTCTGTGGTAACGTGGAGAGTCTCAGCGAGGCAAATCGCCTTCGTAAGGTCTTAAGCACGACACCAAAGGCTATGGGGTGCATCATGAATCCTGAGGGCATTTGGACTAGTTCGAGCGCAGATACTCTCAAAGTACTGATAGACGCACACTTTCCGGGCAATCATTGCCCTCTAGAAGTGGCGTGTCAGACGGAGCAAAATTACAGTTCAATCCCGCCGTTCAGAATATCAAATTCTCAACTGAGGTGGGCTATTAACTCCTTTGAGCCGTTTAAGTCCCCGGGCCCTGATGGCGTCCTTGCGGCTAACATCCAGAAGTCCATGGAAGTATCGCTACCTTGGCTCAGAGAAATTTATTACGCTTGTCTACGCTTCTCGTATGTTCCCACCAGCTGGCGGGAATCCAGAGTGGTGTTTATTCCTAAAGCAGGAAAAGTTACGAACGTTAAGCCGAAGGACTATCGTCCAATAAGTCTTAACTCCGTCCTGCTTAAGATTTTGGGAAGATAATTGATTACCATATTAAAAGATCAATCGATCCTATGCTGATCTCGCAGTCGCAGCATGCTTATACCAAAGGTAAGTCTGTTGAGACCGCTCTTGACGTCCTTATTGAGCAAGTTGAGAAATCTCTTGCTCTGAAGGAATATACGCTTGCTGTCTTCCTGGACATCGAAGGGGCCTTCAACAACGTTAACTCTAACGCAATTGTCGAGGCTCTCTCGGTGATGCATGTGGATGAACGGCTGATTGCATTCATTGTGCAGCTTCTCAAAAGTAGAGTTGTAATCTCTACGCTGGGTAATGCCAGCGTAAGACGAGGAGTCAGCACGGGCACACCTCAGGGTGGAGTTCTCTCTCTCCTGCTGTGGAACATCACGGTGAATACTCTTCTAAGGAAGCTGGACCGTGCCGGCTGCAAAGTGATTGCTTATGCAGACGACATAGCTGTTTCAGTGTCGGGAAAGTATTTATCTACGCTATCGGAGAGGTTAAATCACTCTCTTGACATAATTTCGCGTTGGAGTCGTGAGTGCGGCTTGAATGTGAATCCTAATAAAACGGAACTAGTGCTGTTTACAAGGAGGTACAAAGTTCCTGGTTTTGAGTTACCCAAATTGAATGGGGTCTCCATTAACTTGAGCCAGAAGGTCAAATACTTAAGGCTGATCCTTGACTCGAAGTTACTATGGACGCACAATGTGGCAGAAAGAGCTCGGAAGGCTTTCAACGCACTTTACTGCTGCAAAAGGGCCATAGGGGCGAGTTGGAGATTGCAGCCTCGTATTGTTGCTTGGCTTTACACTGCTGTGGTGGAACCAACTCTGTTGTTTGGGGTGGCGTTCTGGTGGCAGGCTGCTCTTAAGGCTACCTGCAAACGGCAGCTTGAAAAAGTGCGGAGAATGGCTGCATTACTGGTAACTGGAGCGCTCCGCTCCACCCCTACTAAGGCACTCTTTGTGCTGCTACATTGGCTGCCAACCAACCTACTGATCTCACAGCAAGCTAATCTTGCAGCTGTGAGACTAAATTGTATCTCAGCATGGAATAGGACAGAGTTCGGTCATGCGAGGATCTTGGCCGAGGGAGTACCCGCACCAGCAGTTGTTGACTACATCGCCCCACTATGCATACTGGATTTGGAGTTTACAACTTGCATTCCATGCAGGGAGGAATGGTGTGATGGTATCACCCTTGATAATGGGCTTATCCATGTGTACACTGACGGCTCAAAGCTAAACAATAGAGTTGGGAGTGGTGTATACTCAGATGAGCTGAATCTCAAGCTATCCCTCCGTCTATCAGACCACTTTAGTGTCTTTCAGGCGGAGGTAGTGGCTATTTATCAGGCAGTCGACTGGCTTCTGTGTAATCGAATATTCGGGGTCAATATTGGTATTTCCACAGATAGCCAAGCGGCTATTATGTCTCTTGCTGGTCCTTGTACATTATCCAAGATTGTTGCTGAATGCCGTGCATCTCTCAGGGAGATGTCGAGACATTCGGTTGTTCAATTGATTTTGGTACCTGGACATAGGGGTTTTCAGGGTAACTGTGAGGCCGATGAGCTAGCAAGGCTTGGAACTTTGCTACCTGAGGTCTCTTGATTCTTTTCAATAGGTATACCGATGACATCGGTCAAACTGACCATAAGGCAAAAATATCTTGAGGACGCTAAGAAGTCCTGGGCAGATGAATCTTCCTGTTTGATAACAAGGCAGTCCTGGGTATCCATGGATGCGCATCGCACCAGGCAGCTTTTAAGCTTAACTCGAAGCGCCCTTCGTTGCACTGTGGGCGTTCTAACGGGCCACTGCCTTATAGGACGGCATGCACAACGTTTGGGCGTAGTGTTTAATGACTTCTGTCGGAGCTGTGGCTCTGAGGATGAGGAGGAAACCGTCCTTCACCTCATGTGCCAGTGTCCGGCTTTGGCAAGGAGAAGACTGGCGGCACTTGGTGCACCCTTTCTCTCAAACCTGACGGAACTCTCAATGATAAAGCTAAAGGGGATGGTCCGGTTTGTCAAAGGAAGCAAATGGTTTCCTGACTTTAGTGAGTAGAAGAGAGTCACTAAAATATTGTGGTATCACAACGGGCCTCTCCTGTGCCTATGTGTGCTGGTCGTCAGGCCTCTGAAGATCGGCAACCACGTTAACCTAACCTAACCTGTATCTTATTGGGGTTAGGCTTTAATCCTTTAGGAGTTAAGATATGCCCTAAGTATTCAGTATATTTCTTCAGAAAGTTACACTTATCGATTTGAATTTTTAAATTTTTAATTTGAATTTTTAATGATATTTATATGCTCTTTTAATGACGAACTAAAAATTAGTATCTCGTCGAGATAGACGACGCAGATTTTATTTATTAGCCCTTTTAGGACGAAGTTCATTAGCCGCTGGAACGTTGCGGATGCATTTTTAAGCCCAAACGGCATTCGAACATACTCATAGTGGCCAAAGGGGGTAGAAAATGCGGTTTTCTTCTTGTCCTCGGGTTTCATGAGGACCTAATGAAAACCCTTCGCTAGGTCCAGAGTGGTGAAGTACTGTGACCTGCCTAACTTATCAAGAATTCCCTCAATATTGGGAATAGGAAAACGGTCGCTTATAGTTGCTTCATTTAAGCGCCGTTAATCAATCACGATGCGCCACTTTTGTTTACCGGAATTGTCTAGTTTTTTTTTGGGACAATCCACAAAGGGTGAAAACGTCAAGTAATTTTTAAAATTACTGAACTGCTTATTAGCACTGCTGATAACTCTTAAGTTATAGCACCTGTAAAAGAAGTAGAAGGAACACACGCACGAATGTACTGCTGTTACCTTGTTCTTTATTTAAAGAGAGCGAATGTGTACAAATCCACTTATTTTATACGTTTATAAAATTGCTTAATCTACTAAAACCACATTAAGTAATTGTCTAAAGTACATTCGATTCGAACTTGCTGATTTGCAATTATTGCAATAAATTCGAATGGAATGTATTTTGTTGACATGACAAATTTTGCTTGAATCGGTAAATGTACGTTACCAGATGAATACAATACTGGGTCAATAAATTACAAATTATGTATCTTTGTGAGGAATGGTACAAAAAATATCGATATCGATACATTCATTTTAAAGTTCAATTTAACAATGAGTATATTTCGTTACATTGAGTATATCAAATAAATTTCTTTATTAGCAAACTAAGTTTAATCTATTTCACGCGCTAACATTCCGCCCACCAAGAACTAATAGTTCTTATACGGAGGAGTCTGCTTGGTTTGGTTCAGGATCGTACCATCGTGCGGTTGGCGGACTTGATGATTTGCCAGCGTTGTATCGGAAAACCAACAATATGATGATGCAAATAATGATGACTGATGAAATGCACACTAGTACCAAATGGAAATGATGCGTCTTAACTTGCTTGTAGATTGTACTGTCGAAAGAATTCTTGAGGGTTTGTACGTCATCGATCAGCGAAGAAAATGTGTCAGAAGGTTTCATAATCTTTGACTTCACTATCTTTTACTCCATTATCTTTGACTCCTTCATATATCAAGTCTGCATTTAGAGCCTCAATGGTCTGCTCCGTAGTCGGAACATTTGAACAGAGCTCGTTGTTTGACTCACAAGCTGGTATAGGCAATGGACTTAGTTTCACAACTGGACGTTTTATAATGAGTCCTCTGAGTTTGATTGTTGCGACTCGAACAATCCCATCATTTCCTGGATGAACCTGCAATATTCTTGCAAGCGGCCATTTCGTCGGGGGGTAATTTTCATTTTTAACGAGCACTAATTGTCCTGGTGCCAGATTTTCCTTCGGTTTCATCCATTTTGGCCTTTGTTGTAAACGTGAAAGATATTCAGTACTCCATCTGGCCCAAAACCGTTCTACAAGCTGTGTTGTTAGATGCCATTTGCGCAAAAGATTCGAGTTTTCAGGTGGTTTTGCTTGAGGAACTGCAACTAAGGGCTGGCCGATCAGAAAATGTCTCGGCGTCAAAACTTCTTCATCGTTGATATCATTGCTCATGGGTACTAATGGTCTGCTGTTTAAAACAGCCTCAATTTGTGTCAATACCGTGTATAGCTCCTCAATGTTCAGTAAATTTGACCCAATAGTTTTGATTAAATGGAGTTTGACCGATTTTACGCCGGCCTCCCAAAGACCGCCAAAGTGTGGACTGCTTGGTGGATTGAAATGCCACTTGATCTGTTCGTTTGCTAAAAAGGCTTGAGTCTGTAGTCGTGCTTTATTGAATTGATCTTTTAATTCCTTGTTCGCACCAACGAAATTCGTTCCACAATCACTATAAATGTTGGAACACAATCCGCGTCTTGCTACAAAGCGTTTTATTGCAGCAATACAGGCTGATGTTGTTAAACCGCTGACAATTTCTAGATGTATAGCCTTTGTTGTTAAACAGATAAATAGAGCTATGTATGATTTCACCGTTTTAGCTCCTCTGCCCGACGACCATTTTATTGTAATTGGTCCGGCAAAATCTAAGCCACAATTAGAAAATGCTCTCGCTGGTGTTACTCTGGCTTCTGGCAGATTTCCCATTATCTGTTGTTGAGGTTGCGCATTGGTTTTAAAGCATTTCAGGCATTTATGTATGCATGATTTCACCATTTTTTGGACTTGTGGAATCTAGAACTCTCTTCGAACAGTTGCCATCACGAGCTGTTGACCTCCGTGCAAGGTTCGTTCATGAAAATGTTTCACAATTAATTTTGCCAAGTTGCACTCGGGGCTTATTATGATCGGATGTTTCTGAGCGTCTTCTATTGGTGCATTCTGTAAGCGTCCGCCCACCCTCAAGACACCCTGAGCATCTAAAAAGGGATTTAAAATAAGCAATTTTGATTTCGATGAAATATGCTTGTTTGATTCCAGTTTCTGTATTTCATCTTTGTAAGTGACACGTTGAGATAATTTTGCACATGTGGCAATGGCTTGTTTCAACTCTTCTGTAGTTAAGTAAGAGGTATGACATTTTCTAGATTTCATGCGCAAGCAGTATGCAACAACACGAGTTAATCGTGTAAAACTGGAAAATCTCTCCAATATATTTTCTGGCTCATAGGCGATAGCTGCAAATACTTTCATATGTCGCCGTTCCAAATCAGTTTCTTCTGTAGTCACGTTTGAAGCGTAATCTACTGTTTTTTCAGAAAGCCATGACGGGCCCTTCCACCACAAAGAGTGTTGAATTAATTTCGATTGTAACATACCACGTGAAGCGCAATCAGCAGGATTGTAATCTGTTCCAACATGTCGCCAACATGATGCATTCGTATGCGAATGAATCTCACTGACTCTATTTGCTACGTAGGTTTTCCATCTTGCTGGAATATCTCGTAACCATGCAAGAACGATTGTTGAATCAGTCCAGCAATAGATTGGTACATCCTTGTCCATATTTAAGGCACGTTTAATACTGGTTATTAATTTACTTAAAAGCACAGCTGCATTGAGCTCAAGTCGTGGGATGGATTGGCTTTTTAATGGAGCTACTTTAGCTTTAGCCGTTATCAAAGATACGCTTACGTTTCCGACTACTGGAATCACACGCAGATAAACCACTGCCGCGTAAGCGACCATAGACGCATCGCAAAACCCATGGATCTCAACTTTATCAGAAGGTGTTGTTCCTAGATGGCGAGGTATTTTGATGTACTCTAGAACTGGGCAGTCATTTATGAACTGAGACCATTCGTTCAGTAAACTATTCGGTAAGCAATCATCCCAATCAATTTTCTCTAGCCAAAGTTTCTGTAGAATTACTTTCCCAATTATTACTGCTGGCTGTAACCATCCTAATGGGTCATAAAGACGAGCGATAGATGAAGCGATAAGGCGCTTAGTTGTGCCTTGCGGCTGCAATACTGGCGGATTTACCTTGAATACAAAAAAATCACCTTTGGGTTGCCAAAGTAAGCATAATGTTTTCAGTGACTGCTCCAAATCTATGTTGATTGGACCAGCTTCTGCTCTATCTTCAGAGGCAACATTATCCAACACTTGATCGTTATTCGAAGCCCATTTCCGAATTTTCATTCCACCTGCTTCTAACATTGCCTTTAAATCATTTAACAATTTGCGTGCCGAGACAATATCTGATGCTCCACTCAGCACTTCGTCCACATAAAAATCTTTCTGTAGAATTTGCGCCGCTGCTGGGTATTTAAATTGCTCATCCTTTGCTAATTGTGTTAAAGTTCGTATTGCTTGGTACGGGGCACTAGCTGTACCATAAGTAATTGTCTTCAGACGATAATGTTTGATAGGCCCTGGAGAAACTGGTCTCCAGACGATACGTTGATAATCCCTGTCTCTCTCGTCCACCAGAACTTGGCGATACATCTTTTCTATATCGCCAGTGATCACGAACTTATGAGTACGCCAACGTTATAATAATTCAAAAATCGTGTCTTGAATTGTAGGGCCGATCATCAATAAGTCATTTAAAGACTTTGTAGTAGAACTGGAAGCCTTCGTGACGGCATGGTGCGGCAGATAATATGATGCCTTCGAGTAGATTTCATCTTTTGGGATTTCCTCCATATGCCCAAGTCTGAGATATTCCTTTAAAAACTCGTTATACTGTTCCTTTAATTCCTCATCACGATCCAAACGATTCTCCATTTGTCGCAGTCGAATAATTGCGTCCTTCATTGATGATTGCAATTCCACAGACGGATTAACATCAGTCTTGAAAGGAAGACGAACTATGTATCGGCCGCTCTCTTCTTGGCGTCTCGTTGTCATTGTATAATACTGAGCACACGCAGCCTCAACTTCAGATACGTTTTGGCTTGAATCAACCTCTTCTTGCTCCCAGAAGCGTTTGATTGTTTCATCGAGCTCTTGAAGATTGATCATGCATACTCCATGAATACCTCCCTTAACAACATGTGTTGTTCCCGAAACGATCCAACCCAATGAGGTTTTTTGGGCTATCATCTGCCCATTTCGGAATCTCCTTAGACCCTTCTTAAGGATTACGCTGTATATATCTGCACCCAGTAGCATATCGATCTTGTCCGGTATGTTAAAGCTGTTGTCTGCTAAGCTATCCTTGTCTAGTCCCACGACAAGATCATCAAAGCCACATTGAGGCAGTCTCGATGCTATGTTTGGTAAAACATGTAAATGTAACGTTAAACTTCTATGCGGCCACCTTTCACGGCACGTTACTGTTATTGAACCCTTTGTCGTTACAGGTGATTTGTTGATTCCGTAAATTCGCAGTTTATCTCGTCGTCTAGCTATGCCTAGCGACTGCGCTGCTGATTCTGTTATAAAAGAATCCTGCGAACCCTGATCGATTAAGGCTCTCAGTGGAACATAAGTGCCAACGCTGTTTTTAATCCACACTCTAGCTGTTGCTAACAGCGTGAAACCCTTACCATCCAGCGAGGTCAGACTTAATGACGTTGAATGCTGTGTCTTCGCCGTGTCTGATTCCCTCGAAACTTCCCATTTCACATCAGAATGAAGTGCACTATAATGTTTGCCTTTGCAGCTCTTGCATCTTGATGACGACGTACAATTGGATGCGCTATGTTGATCGCTTAAGCAGTTGAAACACAATCGTGCTCGTTTCACAAAATTTCGCTTTTCAACGATATCTGCAGATTGAAACTTTTCGCACTTATATATTTTATGTTCACCCTTACAAAACTGACACAACACTTGCGGCTTTAATGTAGCACATAACACACTAATGAAATATGCTGGGGTCGTCAGGAAATATGTTCGTTGATGGGCCTTGGGATATTTCTCCGTTTGTTTGAGTCGACGTAGGGTCCTTACTGTGGTGGAGTAAAGTTAGTCTAACTCAACTGTGGAGAATGGATTGTACCGTTATTCTACCTACCAAAGCGGCGAGGCCGCAGTTAATGATGGCACCATGTCAAAGCTAGTCTTAGACATTTGCCGTGCTTAGTTAATGCTTTGCAAGTATAACCTCGCAAGAGCAGAGACTCAATAGAATAAAACAGTGTATTGCACGCTTACTCAAATGAATCTATTTTTCAAACATTCTTACCACTCCTTATATACGATTTTTACAAAACATTACAAACATAACTTAACCTATTTTATTATCTAAACTCAGCATGCCCTGAAATAAATCAATAACACATAAATTTCCCATGACACAATATTCTATATGAATCACATGTGTTCAACTTTCTCACGCTACACTTGACCCATATTCCTAGCGCCACTCAATCAACATGTACAAGATTTATCGCCATGTGCGCTTATTCACACTGTAACCAAAACATATCATATTTGGGTCGCGTGCCATAGTGACACATAATTTATTATCGATCGCAACATGACTCTGTACTGCATTTGAATATACCATATGGCATGGATATTCACGGTCGCTACTCGGAAACTTGATATGGTCAGTTGAGCACAAATGTATAGCATAGTACTTGACCTACATGATACGTGTGGTCTGCTATTACGTAGACAATGTTAGTGAACTGCATGGTGTTCTATTTTGATTTATTTGTTTTGCTTTGATTTATTTCATGCATGTTGATGTTATATCATTACACTAATCTTGCTGTTATTCTTAAACACTTTCGGCTGCAATGCTTCAAAAACTGTCAGCTGCTGCGATAGAAATTGAAGAAATTGATCTATAGTCGGCACATTTGTTGATATCCCGACGAATTTCTGCCATTCCATGTTCGATTCAGAGTCTAATTTCTGTTGCGGAAAATATACCAACATGATGTTGACAGGTTCCACGTTCAACGACTTCATACTGCTTAGAACCTCATTTGTTATGTTCAACATGTTCTTGATCGCATCCACACTTGGTGCGCCCGAAGACTTTATACTCCACAAGGGTCTCATTAACGCATTTGCGGTCGCTCTCGGATTATTGAACCTCTTCTCAAGCAATGACCATGCGATTGGATAATTCGCTTCTGTCGTGCTTAGGTGTTTAATCATCTTTTCTGCTTCACCAGTTACCGATGCCTTTAAGTACTGCATTTTTTGTACAGCACTCAGACCTTGGTTGTCATGTACCATACCCTTGTATAGATCGTGAAAAGACGCCCAATTTGTAAAGTCGCCGTTGAACCTCGGCACCTTGATGCGTTCCAGAGGAATGATTCCCTCGGCGATCGACCCTTGCGGGACTGGCTTCGCACAATCTACCATATACCCCCTGATCTGTTGACGGAAGAGCACTAAATGCTCCTCGAAAAGCTGCTCCACTTCATTGTACTCCGTCAAATAATCTTTCAGCAATCCCGCGTTGTGGCTCTTGCTTTGGACGACATCAAAATGAATCTGCTCGCATGCTTTCCATTTGGATTGAAGCGCCTCTACCTTGGCTTCGAAATACTCCTTGCAGTACCTCGATTTCGAATCCTTCTTAAAGTTCCGGACGAAGCGATGAACCTCCTCAAGATTGAACTTCTGCATGTCGATTCCTGTTGCTGGATTGACCTGTATTCCGCCTGCAGGCATGTTGCTGTTGCACAATTTCCGTACGGCGACCTAGCAATAATCAAATGAATTCGACCGATGATCCGGTTCGAAAGACCAATGAAAACGTCAAGTAATTTTTAAAATTACTGAACTGCTTATTAGCACTGCTGATAACTCTTAAGTTATAGCACCTGTAAAAGAAGTAGAAGGAACACACGCACGAATGTACTGCTGTTACCTTGTTCTTTATTTAAAGAGAGCGAATGTGTACAAATCCACTTATTTTATACGTTTATAAAATTGCTTAATCTACTAAAACCACATTAAGTAATTGTCTAAAGTACATTCGATTCGAACTTGCTGATTTGCAATTATTGCAATAAATTCGAATGGAATGTATTTTGTTGACATGACAAATTTTGCTTGAATCGGTAAATGTACGTTACCAGATGAATACAATACTGGGTCAATAAATTACAAATTATGTATCTTTGTGAGGAATGGTACAAAAAATATCGATATCGATACATTCATTTTAAAGTTCAATTTAACAATGAGTATATTTCGTTACATTGAGTATATCAAATAAATTTCTTTATTAGCAAACTAAGGCTTGAGTCAGACATCGCTACTTTTACTGCGCAGTTTTTAGGTTGCAGAAGCAAAAACTGCTAACTCTGTTCACACATAGTGGGTGCAACCCGCTACTTTTACTGCGCGCAACCGGGTAGCTGCAACTTCTTGCGAAGGAAACTGCGAAGGTGTTCACACATAACTCGCAGTTTTTGCTGCGCGCAACCTCTGTTGCAGTATTTTACTATTTAGTTTGGTAGGAAGTTTCAACCAGTTGTGTTACTTCTATGTATTTCGATGATCGAGAAGTGTTGGCTGCGGCTTGTTTAGTTATAGTTTTAAATAAAAGAAAAAAGAAAAGAAAAAACAGAAGCTGTTGGGTGAGGACGTGGATCGCAAATAGAGAACACTATGGAGCTGCGCATTGTTTGTTAAATGAATTGCGTTTAGGTGACGAAGCATTCTATAAAAACTTTTTGAGAACATCGGGTAGTGATGTTGATGAACTTCTACTACTGGTGACTCCTTTAATAAAGAAAAAAGACACTTGGATGAGAAAATCAGTGAGCCCAAGTGAACGATTAGTCATAACGTTACGATTTTTGGCTGTAGGTAAAATTGTTTTCAATATATCTACATGCTATCATGTTTATAATTTGTCTTCTTTTTATCCTAAAAGGCGACAGTTATAAATCTTTAATGTACCTGTTTCGTGTGCCATCAAATACTATTTCTATAATAGTAAAAAAAATCTGTGAAGTGGTATAAGTTAACATCTTCCCACGTTACAAAACTGCCGACGCAAGGGCTGCATCGCGACATGAAACCACGATTCTGTGAGATTCAAAATGCTGTCGCTGCAATTTAGACGCTTCACTTTAGTTTAAGAATTTACAATTGTATTCAGTCTAATTTCAACTCTATCAGAATAAACACGGGGTCTGCCCTTAAAAATATTTTTTTTACATAAAACCCGCGTTTGAATTATTAACTTATATGCGGAACAGTGCTAGTGAACAGCTAAAACAGAAATTAATGCGGTGCGTTTGGTATAATTGGAAAAAATCGCTACGAAATGTTCATCAGTTGTTGTTAGGTTATGTGATGTTCCGTGTCGATTTACTATCGCGATGCAATTGGTCGTTACAAAATGAAAGTTATGGATACATATTATTGCCAGTGTTTCATTATTACTATTTAGTACTCGCAAGTACTTCTGGCTACTTCCAACTACTCGCGCTCTCGTTCGCGAGTAGTACATGAGCAGTTACGCCTTTTTTTGCCGTGAGGTGGCTATATTAGTTGTCATTGGTAGTGTTAGCTGTCAATAGGTGGTTTTGGTTTTTTCATGATTATGTTGAATGTTTTGGTAGTTAGAAAATTAGAAATAGCCCTCATAATGTGTGAAAAGTTAAAAGATGTAATTTTCTGCAAGTTCTTTTTATATTCTTTATCGATTGTGGTAGTTTATACTCGTTGTTTTCTCCCTTTATTTTCAACTGCTCTACATTTGAAAACTGCATATAATTTGACAGATTATAATCTGCTCGTACGAACGAAGATGCGTTCCTTTTGTGCTCTACTCCCAAGTACTTGCAAGTACTAATTAGTAAAAATGGAACACGGCAACTATTATAAAGCGTCCACGCACAAAAAACTAACGTTTTATTCATATTTTAGCGAAAAAACCGCATGTAAAATCTCGGTGTGTGTCGACACTGCCTCGTGAAAATGGCAAAATGGCCTAACGCCATGACGTCACAGCGACAACGATTACGTAGCCTGACGGCCCGTACTTCTACGCGGCATTGCACTAATTGAATCGGCAATAACAAAACGAAAAGCTGCAGATGCAACCGCAGCAAAGTTTCAACCAAATAAATATTTTTTTGCTGCACTTGCAACTCATTGAAAAGCTGTTCATACATCGCTACTTTTTAAGCTGCAAGCTGCAACCGCAGTCTGGCTGCAGGAGCAGTTTTCAAGGTTTCTACATTGATCACACATCGCTACTTGCTGTCAACGCAGTTTTTTGTGCTGCGCAGCGCAAAAAGTAGCGATGTCTGACCGTAACTTAAGTTTAATCTATTTCACGCGCTAACAAAGGGCTTTTATATGGAGAATTGCTAGGTTCTATTATCCCTTGATCTAGCATCTCCTTAATTTGTCTCTCGATTTCATCTTCAAGAACTCGAGGATACCTGTAAATTGTAGAAGGAATAGGGTTGCTAATTGTTGTCACTATTTCGTGTTCAACTTCATGGGTACATGTCAGAACTTCACCTTCCTTATAAAAAAGATTTTGATAGTCGCTTAGGACTTCTACCAGTTCTTTTTTCTCAATGGAATTTAAGTGGTCAAGATTTAAATTATCAATCGTTCCAGTTTCTAAATTACAAACTTCATTTATAACAAATGATTGATCATTATATACAATTGGAATTATATTGTCATTAATTTCTAAGCAAGCTCTTTCAAGATTTATTTTTGCTTGAAATGGAATTAGAAAGTTTTGACCAATAATTGTATCATGCTTTCGAGTTACCATGTCCATGGATTTCCAAGATAATGTAACAGATAAATTAAATTCTGTAGACATTGGGCTTATTATCTTTTTACAAACCTTTGTAATTCCGTTAAAAGTTGTAAAGAAAAGAGATTTTGGAAGTTTTTCTTCAGGAAATCTCTTGAAAATGTTAGGTTTTAACAAGCTTGTTTCGGATCCTGTATCAATTAAACATCTAAATGGTTGATTTTCAATAGTTGAACATACTATGGGGAGTTTGTTTTTGGAGGCTTTTGGGAAAAATGTACTTCCTGATCTTGTTGCTGTATATTGTCGACCTCCATTCGTTCATCGAAGTTATGTTTTTGTTTATATTGTCTTGAATTGTATGTACGGGGATGATTATGTTTGGGTTTGGAGTTGTCGTATCGTCTGTGTTGTCCGGAAAAATTTATGTCATTACATCTGTAATTCCTGTCGTTATTGTAGTAAGATTGTTTATTTTGCCGAAAAGTATTGTTATTATAGTGTTGCCCTGAATTTTGATTGTTTCGGTGTCTGAATTCACCATTACTTTCACGATGTTCATTTGAATCAACTTTACTATCACCTTGACTTGGATGTCTAGAATTATTTCCAAAATGTTTGCTATGATGATTTTTATTTTTAGAGTCTTTGTAAGTTGGAGGATTATCAAAGTTTTTATTCTTCCTGTATTCCTCTTTCGTCAATGAGATTAAGATCATCAAATTTATTTAAAATTTCAATTAAAGACATATTTCTTAAAATAAGCATCCGATAACTACCAGAGATCATATCTTAACGATATTTTCTGGTGAATAGTTATCGGGTTTATTATCGCCAAATTCATAGATTTCATTTAAGCTAACATTTATTGACCTAATGCTTTTAAATAATTCTCTAGGTGTACTGACCTTAAGACTACGGCTTTCGTCCATCAATGTTTGGTAGTTCTTCCTGGGTCGGTAATACATTTTTAACTCCGATTTTACTGCTTCCCATATTGTGTCCTCGCCTAATAGCTGGATACATTGTTTTGCATTCTCCTGTATTTTTTCCTATCACTGTTGATGAAAGTCCGTACCTTAGTAGGGGTTCGTTATTCCCGCATAAAACGACGACATTCTCCACTGCTCTAACAAATTCTTGTAACGAATATTCCAAATTTTCGCCAGTAAAAGTTTTTATTTGGTTGAGGCGTCGGAGAATTTGGTCCGCTGTTAGCTCGAAATTGATGGTGTGTTATTGGGTTTGCATCAAATGTTGTTGAATGAGTCGTTGCTGCTGTTCTATGAGCTGGTTTTGTTGTTATAGCTTAGCTGTCAGCGCTACCATTTCCCGCTGGTATTGGCCTTGAATATCCTGGAAGGATAGTCCCGAATTTCCGACATCCATGTTGTCGTTTGACATTGCGACTCTTCTATTTGAGTCGAAGGCCGAGGATCTAGATGGCATTAAAAGAAGAGAAAATTTGATTGATTATTGTTTTTTCTTCAAAAACAATCTCGATATGTATATATTGGTTTTTGCTTAAAACACGGTGTGATCAGTTATAGCACTTCGATTGTGTTCCACTTTTTCACTACTAAATTCTTTAGCCACAATTCACTGTTTGCTATGATTGTATTAGCCACAATTCACTGTTTGCTATGATTGCATTATTAACAATTGATCACGTTTTTATTATATTATTAAAAATTTATACACGTTTAAAATTCGAAAAAAGTGCGATCATTGGATCGCTTATCTTTAGATTGGGATCCTACCGACTGCGCTAAATACTTATTGATAAGGTGTTTCAAATAAAAATAAAAACACTTGAGGGTTTTATTAGATCGTTTATTCAAAAAACACGTGTGTCTATTTTAAGTGCGGTCTTAAGACTAACTTAAATTCATAAGTAAATACATGATTTGGATCATCTTCAAATGATTAAAATGCTGAAAATGCAACAATGCATTTTCTCGTGATTTTAATTATTCCTACGTTCTGGAAATGTTCAAATTCGCAGACTGATCAGATTCCAGTCTGGTTGAAGGAAAACTGACTCCCGAGTCACGTTGCTCAGATATGTGTCTGCATAGTTTTTCTCAGATGGTGGAGGTTTGTGTAACGTAACCCGCACGCTCGCTAATCGCGTGGCTAACTAGAAATCAATACGCTTATAACCTAGGCCAATACGGCTATATATAAGATTTCAAAGATATGAAAGTGTGCACACCTAATGGTGTGACTCACTTAGAGTTGCAAAAGAACTAGAATTACTTCAAAAAAACTGAAATCGCAAGAAAAAACTTCCAAAAAATTTCATTAATGTGCGGCTTTCCTATTGGGGTAGAGCCCGTTCGGACCCCCCAATCAGGTTCGTTGGCTGGCTGATTCGAAACGACGAATACATAGAAAAATATACGTTAGGTATTGAGAAATACACAAGGTTAAGTACAATAAGAATAAATAGCAAAAGTTACATTATATAAGTAAATTAGATACTGCTAACAAATTTAATTTGAGACGCTTCCTGAAGGGAAACCGCCAACATTGACGTCTGTCCACCTCACCCAAAATCCACGAAAGAGAGGAGTAGGGATATCAAAACAACTGTGTTGTTGTTTGGCTCAGATCCAGCAATTGGTCTAAGTCTAGCCAAGCTGCTGGGACGTGTAGGTAGCACACGCAATCCCCACGTAATTCACCACAGCTTGAACCAAACCCGAGTCCTGACCTGAGTCAAACAGCAAATCAAAATATGGTTTGGGATAGCTTCCCGACATTAAGTGGGGCAGGGGCCCTTCGGATGACCTGGACAGTAATTGCGGTAAACCACCAATTCCTGTAATCCGAGGTCAACCTCAGGGTTGCTCCCAGAGCCAAAAAGTTCGAAAAACAACACAAAAGGATAGCTACCAAAGAGGTAAACTAAAAGGAAAGAAGCTAAAGAGATTGGATTGGGAAAGGATGTTTGCGGCTATTAGGGAAGAGAGAGCGGTGCACGTCTTAATATAAGGGGTTGTCCAGTTGGACGAAAGTGAAATTGAATCTCAAGGGAGGCGATTCTAAGACATGCAAGTGAGAATGGAATTTTTAGGATAAAGGGCGCAAAGTCTGGTAGGAAGTATGAGTCGAAACTCACACACTATTTTCTCACTTGGGTGGGGTTACCCAAAAACAAGTCTCGGACCCCACGTTGGGCGCCATTTGTAGCGAATTGTGTGAATGAGATGGTTTTAGCACAGCTCAGTACCAGACCGAAGTCCAGAAAGTGGAATGGCTGTTGCCATTCAAGAGGTAGATTAAAAAAAAAAGAATTGCCCCGAGAGCAGGGTACCTTAAAAATGGCAGTGAACGCACCTCGTCCGCATTAGCGGAGTACCCTTTCACCGACCCCGACGGATGCTGGGGTGCCTCTTTGCTAGCTCGCTGCGACTGGGGTGGGTTCATGAAAAATGGAGTCGGTTGGCTCTCAGAAAAACGGGATGCTACCTATAATTCATCCGTCTTGTAGAGTAGCCGCAAACGGGTATATAAATATACCTAAGGGAATACGGGGCTTTAATCCGTTAAGGAATCCACCCATGGCTCTGCTGCATGGGCTGGCAAGCCAGACCCAGAGCTCGTGACGACGCACGGAGCCGACATGGAAATTCTAAGGGGGAAAATGGAGGAAATACTGCCTCTCTTTTCGTAGGAGCCCATGTGAGCCAGACAACCCCAGGCCCCTGATGGTGCCGGAGTCCTGACCCCCGATGGTGTGGGGTCCTCCATCCACTGCCATTGGTCTGAATATGAAAAAAACGCAAAAATTGAAGGTGGCCAATGTCCCTCCCTTGATGAAATCTGAAAATCCGGAAACTAATCAAAATTAATCATCGGCCAGCCAGGCCATACGCGAACCTTGAAAAGAGGAGGACTTCACCGGCTTTTGCCCAATAAGAAGGCCAAAAATTAAACTTTTAACAAATCATTTATATATTGTTCAATGTTAATAACAATAACAAACCCAAAAAGAATCTTACATAACAACTAAATTCTAGTTCATCTATCAATTCCGTTAATATTGAGCTCTCTCTTTCCAATGAGCTATTCTTCTAGGCTTAAATCTAGTTTTCTATTACTCAGAAATAAGTTCTAAGCATATTTGCAACCTCGATCTTTACAAAATACGTAATTCAAAAGATAACGATTTATCGAAGAAAATACGAGTTAAATAAAAGAAATTTTGACAATTTACGTGGTCTAAAGAAATGTCCCTGACGGATCCGGAGGTTTTCTCTCTAGTCATTAGCCTACCGTTTTGAAATGAGTAAACATAAAGGGGTTAACAGAATATACTTCAAAAAGAAAAATCCACCAAATTAGGCTTGACGTGTGGATATATGACTCTTCTTGGTAAATTCATGAGTTGACTCTTATTTTCTTCTCTCCTCTTGAATTACTAATTAGCCAACGATACCATACTCAATGCGGTAGCGGAAACCTAAATTCAGTATCTGGTATGTACTTTAGAAAGAATAATAAAATGTACTAAACATTCGAATTATATGATCTGCAGCTCACATTGTTGAATAGCAATAAAGTAAGTTTCCAAGCATTAGTCTAATAATTATAGATACAAATAAAATGTTCTCTTCTTGCAGTAATAACAAGCGTGACCAGAACGTCTCTTCTTCTTTCAGTTTATGTTTTACAAAAGGTACAAATAAAAGAACCTTATTCACCTCTCACGTTTCTTCTCTTTTATTTTTGTTGTTGTTTAACTGGCTCTTAAATACCTCTTTATTCTCATCTACTTTTCGTAAGTCAAAACTTATTTTCAAAGATACCTCAGTTGATCGAAACATATTGCCATTAGTACTTAATTCATTTTTAACAACAGCCCCCGTATTAGGTGGAATTTACTCTATTAGTTCTTAAGAAACCAATAACTATTCTTATATGTATTTGCTTTTCGGATCAGTATATCTAGCATGCAGGGTAGTTGCGATTGCCTACAGCTTTTGTTGTTTGTGTTTGTCGTTGAAAAATAGGTGCAGCTTGGACGAAACATACGCCGCCGTTTCAGCAACAAAAATGTACTGCGTGCAGTCGTCAGCTTCCTCACGAGCAACTCCTTAGCTGTCATATGACTATACACACTCACAAACTTTACTTGCCAGGACTGACAGACTCACCATGATGTATACAATGAATGTGTCGCAGCGTATTGGTTCACGATTTCATCGATAATAGATAATTAAAGTGGTGCCGCATGTTGCGGAGAGCCGCGCCGTCATCTCGTGCACTACGTTCGAATCCAATGCTCAGTGGGCGCAGTAAAGAAATCGCATTATTTGTAGGCAATTTCGCCGTAGATAATTTCGCCGTAAACACACATCTCACAGTCCCGCAAACAGTGGGGACAAGCAAAACATCTTAAGGTATGGAAATTTTGCACAGTAAATTTTCTCGCACTTTGGATTCTATCTAACGGAATCGAAGCTCCCGAATGACACATTATGAGGAGGCCGATGCCTGAAAGAGACAACCGTCACTATACGATTCCGGAAACATGGGGGCCACACTGAAAACGGAATTTTATATTATCACTGAGCAGGGTTATCAACTCAACACTTGATTTGTTAAGGCACACTCGAAATTAATGCTGCTAGTACCATTCCGCGTAGCACAGCACACTGTCAAGGGAACCCAAGAAAAACGATATGCACGATCCGACACATTTCATTTGGTCGTCGCCGTGCGCCATATTCCCCACAGTTCCCCTAAACCAGTTCGATTGAAGCAAAATCCTCATGGTTGCCACTCGAACAGCGCCTTGTATTATCGACAACGGTTGTTTTTGCATAAATCATGTACATCTGAGACGACACGAGTGACCGAAAATTATGCTACAGTAATTCCTCGACTATAATTTTGTTCGTTAGGGATTTTTTCCCTTTTTTCTTATGTTCTAACACAATCACTGCCAGCACTGAATTTCCCATAATCCTGTTAATAGACAAATTCCACTAGGTTACTGACTGGACTCTAAAAGTAAGCGATTCAATTTTGAATCCGTTTTATGTCAACTATTCACTCAGCATATTTCACTAATTTGAATTGTAACCGAAACGACGAAGAACCGCCCATGTGGTTTCGTTGCGGCCACGTAATTTTTCTCAACAAAAGTTAACCACCTCGTGTCGCAATTCCTCCCGAGTCCATTTCCTCCCAAAGACTCCTCGAGTCCAGTCCACATGCCGACAAGCTATCCGACTTAGCGGTACTTTTCGATTCGCTTGTGCAAGGGAGAGAATACACGTGAACGACCGCGATTTGAAGGGCATACGGGTCTATTTAATCATGAAAAGATCAAAATGACTCGCGTTGCCAGCGCTCGTCAACCCGCGCGGGCGTAACAATTTATGTGAATTGTTACGTGATACACTTATCAACTCTTCACCGTCACCTACGGATTGAGAACGGCTCCTTATGTAGCCTCGAAGTGTTTGCAACGATTTGCAATTCAATCAGATGGGGAACGCCCGTTGGGAGCAGCTATACTTAAAAGATACTTTTATGTGGATGACGTCATCACTGGAAGTAACTACCTGCAAGAAGCCATGGAAATTCAGGCTCAATTGATTCATATTCTTCAGTCCGGGGGATTCAAATTACGTAAGTGGTGCTCCAAGCATCCAGCTCTACTGCAAAACATACCAATAGAAGACGGCACCAGAACTAGAATTTTCTGAAAACGAGGAATATCATGGGAAAACTTTGGGTCTGAGATGGTTACCACGATCCGACGAACTCTCTTTCAAACCTCAGTGGAGGGAAAAACGGCCTATAACTAAACGACGTGTATTGTCAGACATTGCTCATTTGTTCGATCCACTTGGCTTAATGGCTCCTATTATAGTCAAGGCGAAAATTTTTCTGCAAGAGCTATGGGCGCAGCACTTTCACTGGGATGACGAGTTACCAGAAGAGTACACGTCCAAATGGATTGCTTTCTTGCAGAATATTAGCAAACTGACAACGGCATGCGAGTGCTGCTCACATTCCGCAGTCGATGCAGTTGCATACATTTTCGGATGCTTCAGAGCAGGCTTGAGGCACCGCAGTTTATCTAAGGTGCATGTTCCCGGATGGACGTATCATAGTGAGATTACTGTGCGCTAAGTCCAAAACTGCCCTGAAGAAGAACATTGCGATGCCTAGATTAGAACTATGTGCTGCGAAACTAGCAGCAACTCTAGCGGATCGTGTTAAGAAACATACTTGCCTGTCGTGGGCTCCGAGTTTTATCTTGAATTACTGTGTTCCGCCCGTCGTTTTAATCGCACACATAGTTACGGAGGCTATTCATGTTTCTCCTACGCGCCGCCGTCTCGTGAACTCGTGCGATAGTTGGTGCCGTTCCTCCATTTCTTACAACGAGATCTTCGATTTTGCTTTTTTTACCGCTTCTCACCTTGAGCTTTGCCTGTAATTAACTTTTCCAGGTGGATGCGCCTGTGATTTTTGGCATTTTTGATATCTATTCCAGAAAGTGTGTGCGCCTCAGCAATACGCGTGTGAGCCTAGTCGCCACTTCTGCTTTTTTAAAGCTTTGCGTGTCATTAACTTTTCGATGTGGAGTGCGCCTGAGCTTTTGTTTTTGAATGAATTTGGACATTTTTTGACATTGTTGATATCTTTTTCTGAAAGTGTGTGCGCCTCAACATTGTGCGTGTCAACCTAGTCGGCACTTATTCTTTCTTTAAGTGTGCGTTTTCAATCACAGACCTTATTTTTGCCTAAATTTAGGCGCGAAAATATTTGACTTCACAACCTGTTAACACTGAAATTGGAATTGTTTTTGCGGGATGATTAAAATTGAACAACTTTTTATTTACATAAAAAATTTTAATCTACATTGTAAATTCTATTTTGACAAAGTGGTTTCGAAAGTATGCACTGATTCTCATCAGACCCCAGCACACAGTGCATACTTGACTGGCGTGACCACTTGCAGTTGGAAATCATATAATTTGTATTTACGCTAGTTGTGACAAATTTTAACATCTCCGACTTTTATCCATCGATATAATTTTACTTGTAAAGGTTATTGATTGTGATCATTGTAATGATACATCACCATGCCTGAAATAAACCAAAACATGAATTACGCTCCACTGGATCCACTAATATCGTCAATGTAACAAGATATGGACTAGCAGACCACACGTACTGCATAGGTCATGTACAATGCACTATTGCTTGCATTCAACCACACATATCAAATTTCCGAGTGTAGACCATGAATATCCACGCCATATGGCATATTCAAGTGCGACATAAATTCTTGTTGTCGCTATGGCACGCGACCCAAATACATGGTATATGGTTTCAGTGTGAATGAGCGTACATGACAATAATTCTTTTGCATGTTGATCAAGTGGCGCTAGGAATATCGGTCAAGTGCCGTGTGAGAAAATAGGGCACGTGTGAATCATGAGAAAATATCGTGTCGTGAGAAAATATATTTCATGATGATTTATTTCAGGGCATGCTGAGTATTAGCAATAAAGTAGGTTAAGTTATTATAGTAAAATCGTATATAAGGAATTGTAAAATTGATTGAAAATAGATTCGGTAGAGTAGAGTCACTGGAAACGGTTGTTTTACTCTAGGTTTGCTCTTGCGGGAATTGTTGTGATACAGCTGTGATCAGCCGCCACCACAACAGAATAATGTAGCTTGACCTGCTACCCTCGCGTGACTTAAGGTGTCGGCTAGTCACCGGTGTCGTGGGTGGTTTGAGGGGCAGGTCTAGCCCTAGCTGGGTCACGCATAAAAAAATAAAACGAAAACACAACATAAGGAAAAACCTATCGGGAAAAGGAAAAAGGGAGCCCACACATGGCTCCACTGAACCTTATTGCTTGGACTTACAACGACATGGTCAGCCGTTCGGAGAAGAAACAAAATTTTTTTAAAATAATAAGAAAAATAAACTCATATATTATAGAATTTCAAATTAAAACATATTCAAATATACAAGACCGTTTTGGATTACAATAAATTAATATAAACAAATTAAAATTTAATAAGTAAAATTTAATAAAAATTCAATTCAGAACAAATATATATAAATTCATCAAATAAATATACTAATTGTGTACAATAAATAATATATATTAAAGATAGCTAAATCAAAGAATAAATACAATAAAATTGGTTACTTACCAGTGATATCCAATCCCCGGTACCGAAGCTGGAGCACTGAAAACGTTTTTTTTTTTTTTTAAATGTGAATTAGGTTTAATGACTTTAAACTTAGATTTAGATTCAGAATTTTTTAAAAGGATTTCAGTAATCAAAGTATTAGCAATAAAGTAGGTTAAGTTATTATAGTAAAATCGTATATAAGGAATTGTAAAATTGAAGGACTACAACTTAATTTACACTTGCGGCTTCCTCCGTCAATTCCAAACAGTTATGTATATTATTATACGTAGAAAATGTGTAATTGTAATTGATTCTTCTCATGAAAATTTTTCCCGTTGGCGCGACCACTTAGATTTATCATTGATTTCTTTTTTTAAATAGATGTAAACTCCGATACTATTAGCTCTGATTTCAATTTATCACGGCTCGATAAGGCACTGTTTTATCAAGGCACCATAGAACTTTTTTTACAATTTGTTGCACTTGCACGACAGCTTGATTCGCTCCTCGTCAATCCAAGTCAGCGTTCTCTTCACTTGACAGCCAAAATTCTCTGCCTTCAAATTTCCCTCAACTTCCACAAGAAAATCGTCTTTTCTAGCCAATGGAGGTGTCAGAATTTCGCACGCACACAAATTCCTTATTCAGTAAATTGGCGACTACACTCCTCAATTAGAACCGGCGATTCTTCAATTCGCCTCTCGTTTTAATATTTTATTTACACTTCACGTTCCAGTGTTTCAAAAACCAACCAAACTCCCTCGTTTTCCGCCAACACTTCACCAAAAAAAACTCCACCGCCGTCCAACACAGAGCACCCCTATCGTCCGTACAATCTCCCCAATTCGCCAACAAAAAAAAACTCCCCAAAAATTCTTCCAAATTCTTTGTACGACGCAAGCTCACTCTTCTGATCTTTACTGCCTCGCGCCAAAACCCAAAAAAAAAACCTGTCTCCCGCAAAAATTCACACTCACCCAGCCAGTGCAGTTTCCAGCTCATCCTTCCGTTACCGCCATCTCCCGTAATCATGCATTCAATCCATATCAAGCAACGACCGGTCATCGCCCGAGCATCGATCAATGCAGCTCAAATGCACTCAGGTGTCGATGACACACAATCGAGTTGCATTTGAACTACACTGCTTCGTTGTTGTTGTTGTTTACTAATATTTTGTGAAAATCACAAAGCAATGACCGGCCGTCACATCTACCTACAGACAATGCAATTTTTTTCCACTATTACGGTGAGTGGCGGCAAACAGCTGTCCGTAATAGCGTGGGGACGACTCACCCCAGGAGAAGGGTCTCTACGCCGGGCAACAACCAGTCGCAGAGAGTCAGAGACGTGAGGATCCCTATCGGATATCCTTGGCGTGGTAGACGCCCATCAAGTTTCCCTTCTCGTCCTCAAGCTCGTATGCCACAAGACCTAGTGAGCGACGAACCCTAGCACGAACAAACTTCGGGGCAAGCTTGGCCGCGAAACGGTCCGCCGCACTACTAAGAACGTGACCTCGGACGAAAAGCTCCTGCCCTGGAACAAAGGATTTAAATTTACTGCGCAGATTGTACCTTTGTGCACCCTTTGCATAGGCCTGCGTTAATTTTTCCTTCACTCGATCATGTATGAGACGCAGTCGATCACCATGAGTGCTCAGTTTCACCTCCCCATCCTCAAACGCGCTCAATTGTCGCAGAAGAGCGTAATCAGAGCCATGTTGGATAGGGTGATAACCGAACATGAGGAAATGGGGGGAACACTCAGTGGCCTCATGTACAACATTTCGAAAGGCTGCACAAGATTCCGCCAAATGCTCATCCCAATTCCGGTGTTCGTCCCCTATGTAGGCTCTGATTACGTTAAGGATGCTTCGGTTTGCTCGCTCTGAAGCATTGGCTTGCGGCGAATACAAGGGAGTGAATATATGCTCGACCCCATATTCTCCTAAAAACGTAGCCAATGCCTTTGCAGTAAAATGAACACCATTGTCGGAGTGAAGGAATTCAGGCACTCCAAAGGTCAGGAAGATTTCGCCCAAATATTTAATCACGGCCTCAGCAGTAGCTTTTGGCAAGGCCTTGAGCCACACAAACTTTGTATAGTGGTCGAGCACCACGAGTAGCTGCACATTCCCTTGTTTTGACCGTGGGTATGGGCCCATGAAATCCACAAACAAGCGCTGTAACGGTCGATCCGTGTCTCGAAATGAGCCCATTGGTGGTCGCATCACGGCATTCGGAGGCTTAATTTGCTTGCATGTGTTACAAGCTTTGACATGCTCTGCAACGTCTTGCCTTAAACGAGGCCAATAATAATAGCGTTGTAGCATCTCAATAGTTTTCCAAATGCCGAAATGAGAGCCCAATGGATCATCATGAGCACGGAGAATCAGCTCTTGCTTGTGACTTTCCGGGACCCATAGTTTGGTTGTGGGAATGTCCGTGGTCAGCGCTCCTGTCGTGTTGGTGGTAATGTAAACCGGCCATCCCGAACATAAACGTTCATGAAACGGTCAGGCTGTTTTACGATTTGATTTACCAACTCGACATATTTTGGGTCCTGGAACGCTGACTCGGGAATTATTGCAGCCACATGATGGTGCTCCGGCAAACATCCCGAAATGGCCATCACCTCCTCGCCGCATCCATGTGCCCTTGACAAAGCATCGGGCACGATGTTCTGTGACCCTTTGCGATGCTCAATGACAAAATCAAAGCCCTGCAGCTTCAAACTCCAACGGGCAAGTCTTCCAGAGAGGTCCTGTTGGCTCATGAGCCATTTAAGGCTAGCATGATCAATGATGATGGTAAAGGGCAACCCCTCAATGTATGCCCGAAATTTCTTGACGCTTTGCACCGCAGCCAGGCATTCTAGCTCTGTGATACTATAGTTGCGCTGCGCAGCATTTAATTTCGAGGACATATAAGCGATGGGATGCTCTCCACCATCATCATCCTTCTGAAACAGGACGCTCCCGATACCCGTAGTGCTAGCGTCACACTGAATATAAAAGTGTTTGGTGAAGTCAGGATTCACCAGCACTGGAGCAGAAACTAACAGTTCCTTGACTCTATCGAAAGCCACTCCCGCTCCTTGAGTCCACTGGAAAGCCTTTTTGCTTTTCAACAAGTCTGTCAGTGGTGCTGTCACGGAAGCGAAATTAGGGACAAAACGACGATACCAACCTGCCATGCCCATGAACCTTCTCACGTCTTTCGCACTTTTTGGTACTGGGTAGGACACGATGCCAGACACTTTCTCGGGGTCTGTCTTCAGGATACCGTCACTAACCACATATCCAAGGTATCTGATTTCCCCTTGAACGAACTTACTTTTTTCGACATTGATGGTGAGTTTAGCTGCATGTAACAGCTGTGCAACTGTGGAAAGAAGTTCCAAGTGCTCATCAAATGTCGAACTTGTAATAAGTAAGTCGTCAAGGTATACAAACACCTTGTCATGCAGCTCATGAGGTATAACCCGATGCATCAGTCTGCACATAGTTTGCGGTGCGTTACACAGACCAAAAGGCATGACCGTGAAATGGTACAGGGGCCTGCCAGGCACAGTAAATGCCGTCTTCTCCCTAGATTCCGCGTCCAAAGGAATTTGCCAAAAGGCATCCTTTAAGTCCAGACTTGTGATAAATTTAGTGGACTGAAGTCGCGAAAGCAGCCCCTCAATCAAGGGCAACGGATACGCATCCTTTATGGTGACCTCATTCAACCTTCGGGCATCGAGACATAGACGCACTTTACCTGGCTTGCGTACTAGCGTTACGGGTGAGCTCCACGCACTGTGACTTTCCTCAATCACTCCCAAGGAAAGCATACGATCCAGCTCATCAAACAACAGTTTCTGGACCGCTGGAGAGACAGCATAGTGTCTCTGCTTGATGGGTTTCGCGGAACCGGTATCAATGTGGTGACTTAGCAAAGAAGTTTTACCAAGCCCCAAAACATTGAACGATGGAAACTGTTGTTTGACAAGCTCTAAACGTTGCTGATCCTCAGGAAGCAAATGGTGAAAACCAACAGCGGGTGTTTCGGGCAAAACCTCAACAGCGGAGACTTGCACTGGTGCAATCCGAAACGTATTCCAGAAATCAATTCCCAGATATACGCGACCGGTCAAAGATGGAACAATTAAAAATCGTATTATCTTCAAGCGGTCGTTGAATCGCACCAGCGCACGCACGTATCCTAGAACGGGAGCCTTTTGACCCGATGCAGTAAGAATGTCAGTCTGCAGCATTGACATCTGCAGCCCAAGATCCTCAATCAGATCCAAAGATCCCGCTCCAAGTATACTCACGCTAGCTCCACTGTCAAGGAGCCCCATGAGCTTCCGACCTTTTATTTCAATTTCAGCAAAAGGCCGGTTTTCCCCGTACGGTGTCAGAATTGAATCTGCGCAAGCTTGCTTCAATAGTTTTCGCAATGTAAAGTACCTCCATGATCTCCCGAAAGCAGAATTCGATGACCAATTAAAGGAGCGTGTGCGACGAGAAGTTCGCCCATCTCCGGAGGCCGACCAACTAGAAGGGGTATAACAAGATTCGGTCAGAGACTGATTTGCAGACCAAGGTGTTTGGGTCGCAGTGTCAGCCGTATTTAATATTTGGCATCCTATTGACGACGCCACAGCTCTGGGTCCACATTGGTAGCCACATCTGTGGTCTTGGGACGCCGTTGTTGGATGGAAGATGGATAAGATGGACCGCTCCGAATCCCCGTACTCGTCACGATCCGTCTGGCGTTTCCCAAGCTGTTGCATCGTCCACACCTGGGCTTCAGAACATCAGGAGCTCCACAACCATAGCAAAAAATTCTGGTCGGCGGCACGGAGCAATCTTGGTAAGAATGCCCCAGGTCTTGGCAATTCCAACAGACCCGGAGATCTGTGGATGGATGTGCTGGACGAGAATTTGACGATGCCACTGGTTGGGACCTACGTGTCATTAGAGGAGCGCGAGCTGATGGGGTGACTGCTTCCACCAAATGAGCTGTATCATCATCTTCAGGCTCACAAAGTTCATGGACCACGCGTCGCGCTTGGGTGCTATCAGCTCGTTGACCCGACGGATACCATACGGCTTCGGTAGCCACACAACGTCGTAACAGTTCGCGGACGTTACGGAATTCAAGTCCAGCCAAGTGTTCTCGTAAGCGGCGGTTCATATTGCGCAGCAATATGCACTGCAAATCAACATCCGACAATGGATTGTTGAGCTGCAGCGCCATTGCCTCGATCGCATCAAAAAACACCTGAATGGACTCGCCCGGTTTTTGAATGCGAGCGTCGATCTCCCGTCGGATGTCTACGTCGCAACGCCGATCCTCAAATCGTTCTCGTAACTCTTGCTCCAGATCTGCCCACGTCACCGAGCGATGAAGCTCCATATACCGCCAGTACCACTCCTCTGCGGGACCTTGCAAAAGCAGGTGCAGGTCGTGAGCTAGTACAGCCAATGGAACTCCATAACTCGCCGCCATGGTTTTAATCCGGAACAAGAACCGAGTAATATTGAGACCAGTGGATGTGCCGTCAAATCGAATCGACCACTTTGAAGGAGGCATCACGGTCGCGGATCTGCTGGAATTGAGAGAGTGTGCTAATTCGACCCTGTCTAATCTGCGTGGGATCGCAGGGCCTTCGATGTCTGCTCCATCTCCTTCTAAATGACCAGTAGAGTGGAAGTGGTCAGGTGCCGATGATGGTCCAGGGACTGCGCTGGGAACAAATTGTTGCGGGACAGTAAAATTGTGAGGCGGATGTTGTTCTGCTTGTGGAGTAATTGACAACCGTTCCAAAGCTCGACTCAATCGTTCAAACCCAGAATCATTGGCTGTCGGCCTACGATTGCGCTTTGCTCGAGGCATTCTTCCCCAAACTGTTTTTTCTGCTAAATCAAGGAATTGCTACACTAATGTACAAAGTGCAACTAAGCTCCAAAGTTAATAAATGTGTAAATTTTACATAAAAAGGAATCTAAAACCCTGACTTGAATCAAATCAAATGGTCTTGGGTAAATTGAAATATAAAATTCAAATATATATTACAATTTAGAAAGACTTCAGTAAACTTTCACCCAATAAACGCGGTAATAATCAACTACGAAGTTCAACTTCAACAACCCAACCAAAATCAAGCAAGGCAATGCAAAACTCCCGCATAAAATAATCATGTAAAAATTATAATAAAAAACGATAAAACCGATATGTATGTGTTAGAATAATTTTTTTCATAGGTTCAGTGAAACCACGGGTCAGTGAGCAGTTTAGGATGGGAGGAAAGGTATAAAAATTGGAAAAGGAAAATAAAAACAAAAGGATGGAGGAAAGATGCACCATGATTCCGGGTGGAGCAACCCAGAAGATGCCGGAAGGGTACACCCAATTCAAAATAGATGCCATTTAGGCATCGACAGCTGTTGCCGGATATGGGGTCCGCAAGGCATCAACGGAATCACCCCAAACCTAATGAGAGTGTAAAGGCGCCACTCAATTCGAACAACTTAGTCAAGCTAAGCGACTCGCTAGCGAGGATATGAGGGACGCTCAACCCTCATCAGGTCCAGAACCACAGCACAATCTTCCTGTCTAACAATTGACAATTCACAACAGCTGTGTAGGCGCCACTGTTGTGATAGCGACCGTTCACAAGCAAAGAAATAAAAAAAATTTGAAAATTACGCGAAAAGGAAATAAAATTTTAATAAATGTAATCCAAAATGAATGATCTGATACAAATGCCATCTACGGCCAAAGAAACAAAAAAAAAAAATGGCTGAGGTAACCGAGTGCTCCCGGGAACAAGTGTCACCCCAGCCTATCAGAACATCCATTCGGAGCAAGAGAAGTTAAGAAAAAAAATAAATGAAATTCAAAAATAAGTGAAAATTAACAGAAAAAAAAATGAATCAAATACAAGTTAAAATTAATGAAATTCCGGAAAATCTAAAACCAATTATTGCGCGATTAAAACTACTCAAAATAATAATACAAATATAATAAAAACTAAAACCTAATAACCAACATTTTTGGGCGCCATTTGTTGTGATACAGCTGTGATCAGCCGCCACAACAGAATAATGTAGCTTGACCTGCTACCCTCGCGTGACTTAAGGTGCCGGCTAGTCACCGGTGTCGTGGGTGGTTTGAGGGGCAGGTCCAGCCCTAGCTGGGTCACGCATAAAAAAATAAAACGAAAACACAACATAAGGAAAAACCTATCGGGAAAAGGAAAAAGGGAGCCCACACATGGCTCCACTGAACCTTATTGCTTGGACTTACAACGACATGGTCAGCCGTTCGGAGAAGAAACAAAATTTTTTTAAAAAAATAAGAAAAATTAACTCATATATGGGGCATTTCACGTGAAGCGGACAACGAAAAAAAGTCGAGGTTCCGGATTTCGTTCGTATTATGCATAATGGTACTTCTAGAGGATATGAACGTGGATGCACAATTTTTTCCTTCTATGAGGTTCAGTTGCCGAGTTATGGGCTTCTGAAGAATTGAAGAAGCTGATGAAGGGTTTTTTTGGAAGCCGCTTTTGAGATTGAAAAAAATATATTAAAAACATTAAACATATTGATTGGTATAGAAAATCAGCTGTTCTTTTTAATTTTAAAATTAAATTTAGAATAAAAAAAAAATTTCCTGTTTAAAACCGGAAGTATCCATTTCAACTCGTTATTTGAGTAACTTGGACCAGGTAAATTTTTTTTATTTTTGTAGTAAAACAAAGCTTAAACTATACTTGTTTTATCATAAAAATTTTAGAATGGGATGGCGAGTAGTTTGGGAGGTAGGTGAATTTTAGTACATACAAGTCGTATGAAGCGTGGCACCCGGAGCTTGATTAGGATAGCTAGTGAGTGTGAAAACAAAATATTTTTAGTAAAATTATTGCTATATCGTTAAAATATTATATATAGAATTAATATAGTTAAAATAAAGCGATAGAGTTTCAATATTAAAAGTTGCTAATGCTAATTTATTTACTAAAATAACAAACTTGTTTATGGAAAAATGAATTTATTTCACAGTTTTTACAATTGCATATATAATTCACCTACATATAGGGGTTAAAATATAAAACAATTGCGAATGCTTATTTACTAAGTGAAAAAAAATCATTTATGGAAAAATGAATTTATTTCACCATTTTTACAATTTGACACTCATGACTTAAACTTGTTCTTTTTATAACAAGGCCTTCAGTAACTGGAATAAAACAGTGAAATTTCTTAGTTCCGGGAATAGTAATAGAGGAATCAAACCGTGGTTTTAAAAATATTCTGTAGCGTTGAAGTTCCTCTGATGAGCAATAGTAAGTGGCTGTTAGGGATAAAGCCGACTTTGCCCAATGAAAAAAACGTAAAGGTGTAGTAATAGCTTTACTAGGAGGTAATTGTAAACTCGCACGTGTTGCCAGTCGTTTCAGATTACCACCGAGACCATTACATAGGCCTTTCCATGCGAAGTCGCGTGAAAATGAAGTTCAGTTTCTGTCTTGAAATCAGCTTTATAATAAAATAGAGTCACAAAATTAAAACTATTTTTAAAATGTTGTGGGGCCCCATCTGTTATGTATATAATTTTTGACGCAGCTATTGTTTCTTCAGACAGATGTTTGTGAAGGTTTTTCTGGAAATACTACCATGTTCTATTTTACTTCCAACTTTATAATAATAGACTGATGTCAAAAGTGTTGCCTGGTCATTATTCCAATGAAAAGCTTGAGCAGCATCTTGTACAACAAAACAATAATTCTCAGCAAAATCGCATTGTACCAAAATTTCCCCTTCGTTTATATTTTCTTTTAGATTTTTAAAATAGTGAGCCTGTTGCTCTGCAATGTAAGCATGGGGTTTCGAGGCATCCAAGGCGTGACAAAAGCTGTCCACAAAACAAAATCATCGGATGCAAGCAAATGAGTAGAAATGGTAAATCTGTCTGAACAAACCCATTTTTCGAACTAAACGGTTGTCACTTGATTATCATCAAATATCATTTTCAAATTCTATTACATAGCTTTGACTTCATTCTATTATATGGCTTTTTATGAAAAAATAATACCTTTTTCAACTAAAAAATGGCGATACTAATCGCATTTCTGTAGGGTAGTCGGTTAAGTATGAACACAATTTAGGTATGTATTTTAAGTATGTTATAAAAACTATTTATATACAGGATATAGTATCACGGCAAACTACATATACTTTCCACTCTAAAATTTTTGACATAAAATAAGTATAGTTTTAGCTTTGTCTTGTTACAAAAATAAAAAAAAAATTAAACTGGTCCAAGTCATATAAGTTCAAGTAAAAATTTTTTTTCCCTAAATTATTTTTTTGTTTTCACTTCGTAAATAAGCATTCGCAATTGTTTTATATTTTAACCTCTATATGTAGGTGAATTATATATGCAATTGTAAAAACTGTGAAATAAATTCATTTTTCCATAAACAAGTTTGTTTTTTTATTAAATAAATTAGCATTAGCAACTTTTAATATTGAAACTCTATCGCTTTATTTTAACTATATTAATTCTATACATAATATTTTAACGATATAGCAATAATTTTACTAAAAATATTTTGTTTTCACACTCACTAGCTATCCTAATCAAGCTCCGGGTGCAACGCTTCATACGACTTGTATGTACTAAAATTCACCTACCTCCCAAACTACTCGCCATCCCATTCTAAAATTTTTATGATAAAACAAGTATAGTTTAAGCTTTGTTTTACTACAAAAATAAAAAAAATTTACCTGGTCCAAGTTACTCAAATAACGAGTTGAAATGGTTACTTCCGGTTTTAAACAGGAAATTTTTTTTTTATTCTAAATTTAATTTTAAAATTAAAAAGAACAGCTGATTTTCTATACCAATCAATATGTTTAATGTTTTTAATATATTTTTTTCAATCTCAAAATCGGCTTCCAAAAAAACCCTTCATCAGCTTCTTCAATTCTTCAGAAGCCCATAACTCGGCAACTGAACCTCATAGAAGGAAAAAATTGTGCATCCACGTTCATATCCTCTAGAAGTACCATTATGCATAATATGAACGAAATCCGGAACCTCGACTTTTTTTCGTTGTCCGCTTCACGTGAAATGCCCCATATTATAGAATTTCAAATTAAAACATATTCAAATATACAAGACCGTTTTGGATTACAATAAATTAATATAAACAAATTAAAATTTAATAAGTAAAATTTAATAAAAATTCAATTCAGAACAAATATATATAAATTCATCAAATAAATATACTAATTGTGTACAATAAATAATATATATTAAAGATAGCTAAATCAAAGAATAAATACAATAAAATTGGTTACTTACCAGTGATATCCAATCCCCGGTACCGAAGCTGGAGCACTGAAAACGTTTTTTTTTTTTTTAAATGTGAATTAGGTTTAATGACTTTAAACTTAGATTTAGATTCAGAATTTTTTAAAAGGATTTCAGTAATCAAACAATAACCCTTGCGGCTTCCTCCGTCAATTCCAAACAGTTATGTATATTATTATACGTAGAAAATGTGTAATTGTAATTGATTCTTCTCATGAAAATTTTTCCCGTTGGCGCGACCACTTAGATTTATCATTGATTTCTTTTTTTAAATAGATGTAAACTCCGATAATATTAGCTCTGATTTCAATTTATCACGGCTCGATAAGGCACTGTTTTATCAAGGCACCATAGAACTTTTTTTTACAATTTGTTGCACTTGCACGACAGCTTGATTCGCTCCTCGTCAATCCAAGTCAGCGTTCTCTTCACTTGACAGCCAAAATTCTCTGCCTTCAAATTTCCCTCAACTTCCACAAGAAAATCGTCTTTTCTAGCCAATGGAGGTGTCAGAATTTCGCACGCACATAAATTCCTTATTCAGTAAATTGGCGACTACACTCCTCAATTAGAACCGGCGATTCTTCAATTCGCCTCTCGTTTTAATATTTTATTTACACTTCACGTTCCAGTGTTTCAAAAACCAACCAAACTCCCTCGTTTTCCGCCAACACTTCACCAAAAAAAACTCCACCGGCGTCCAACGCAGAGCACCCCTATCGTCCGTTCAATCTCCCCAATTCGCCAACAAAAAAAAACTCCCCAAAAATTCTTCCAAATTCTTTGTACGACGCAAGCTCACTCTTCTGATCTTTACTGCCTCGCGCCAAAACCCAAAAAAAAAACCTGTCTCCCGCAAAAATTCACACTCACCCAGCCAGTGCAGTTTCCAGCTCATCCTTCCGTTACCGCCATCTCCCGTAATCATGCATTCAATCCATATCAAGCAACGACCGGTCATTGCCCGAGCATCGATCAATGCAGCTCAAATGCACTCAGGTGTCGATGACACACAATCGAGTTGCATTTGAACTACACTGCTTCGTTGTTGTTGTTGTTTACTAATATTTTGTGAAAATCACAAAGCAATGACCGGCCGTCACATCTACCTACAGACAATGCAATTTTTTTTCCACTATTACGGTGAGTGGCGGCAAACAGCTGTCCGTAATAGAATTTTACTTGCAAAGCCATCGAAAGCACGGCAAATGTTTAGGATTAGCTTAAACATGGTGCCAGCAATAACTGCGGCCTCGCCGCTTTGGTAGGTTGAATCCTTTCTGATCTAATTCCCCACTGTTGAGTTAAACTAACTTTTCCTCTGCACCAGTGAGGACCCAACGTCATTGCAAAAGAAAGAAGAAGTATCACACGGCCCATCAACAAACTTATTTCATGGCGATCCTGATTTATTTCATGGCGATCCGAATTTTAGAATCAACTGTGAGGATTCAGGCAGCTGCGAAGAGGAGCGAGTAGAACGAGAAGAATACGTCCCTGAGCCGGTGTCAACTACACCATCGTATTATCGACCAACAACGATAATCATACCTGGACCCAGACCAAGGAAGATTGAAGAGTTCATCAGGCGGAAGGTTGAGGACGACATTTTGAGTACCATCCCCAAACAAAGACGGCCACGTGGAGGCAGAAAAACAAGATTAAAACGAGAACGTGCAGAGCTGCATCGACTAATAAGAATTGCCGTTGGGCAGCAAAAGGAGTATTTTAGAAGGAAGCTACGAGAGCTGAAATATGGGCAATAACTGCTCAACAAAGGAAGTCACAGTGATACAGGAGTATCAGCAGTCACTGACGACGGCAGCAATCTTTTGTATAATAATAGGAATATTTTATTTTTATAATAAAAAGAACAAAAAATATGTAGTTAAACGATTGAATAGAAATATAGATGTTTGAACGGTTAAAGAAAAAAAAAAATTATAAAATAAAATATATATGGTTCTATACATACATTTTAAATTTTTATTTGTGAAATTTACGGTTCCTTTTTGTTAAGTTTCGGTCATATAATGATTATGTATGGACACTTTAGGAGGTTTGATTTTAGAAAACGAACAAGTTTTAAGAAATTTGAGAAAAAGTTCAAAGAGTTTATATACGTTTGAAACGTTAAGAGAAAAATTGAACGATTTGAAGACGCTTAAAGAAAAATTTAGGAAAATTATTAATAATTTTAATGACGAAAACTCTGAGGTTTTAGATATCAACCTAAGGTTCAAAGCGGTATCAGCAATATTGGAGGGAGAGATCTGGCTACAGCTCGGTAAACAAGGCTATTCTGCGGAAGACGTCCAACAAGAGTGCGACATCACCGAAGAATTAGAGACTAGTTTACAAGTGTTAGAAGACAAAGCCAAGATGTCTGAATTCAGTCTGGAGACTGCCATAAAAATAATTCCTACTTTCGAGGGAAGGTATAAGGAATTAGAATCCTTTTTCAAAATAGTAGAGTTACTAGATTCAACATTAACCGCTGCAGGAAAAACCCAACTCATAGATTTCGTCACTAAGGTTAAGCTTACCGCGAATGTAAGACTATCTTTGGTTAACACCTCAATCAGCACTTTCGAATCTTTGAGAAATGAATTATCTAGCAGATTTAAGAACAATAAAACGGTACCACAGATTCATTCTATGCTCAGTAGCATGTGTCAAAACAGATCATCTGTTGCTACATACAAGGATAAAATGTTATCTTTGGTAGATGAGCTTAATCAATTACAGATACAAGAGCTAGGTAATCAGGCTACGGAACCAGAAAAGAAGGTTATCGCGAAAATGAACGATACTTATGCACTCACGATCTTTAAAAGTGGACTTAATGAACAGCTGAAAGGCACAATATTTTCAGCTAGGCCCAAAACTTTTGCTGAGGCAGTATCCTTAGCGCAAGAGATTGAGACATTAGAATCGCAAGCAACGAGTAGCGTAATGCATATCGGCAATTTCGCAGATAATAGAAGTAACCGTGGTCGAAGATACAGAAATAATAACAATGATAGGAACAGCAATGGTTATAGAAATAGAGACAGTCGAAGAGATGTTAGGAATAATAGATACGATAACCATAGAAGTTTTAATAGAAAGACAGGTAATAGACCAAATCATTATAGAAATAATGATGGTAACAGAGGTAATCACCGTAGGAATAACGGCTATGCCAACAACCATGGTAACAACCATAATAGCAATACTAGAGGCCTACATGTTATTTCGGACCAGGGAAACGTCCTAGGTTCCGGAGAGGAAATGAGGAACCTCCCGGAATAAATAACACGAGTAAAGAATGTCAAATTTATAGAATAACAGATGGCTGCACGAATTTTGTAAGAATTTATAATGATGGAGCGAATAGATAACTATCGTTCTTGATAGATACAGGTGCAGATGTATCAATTTGTAAAGTAGGTATATTTAAGGCTTTAGAACATAGAGTAGATAGCAAGGATAAAATTAAGCTAACTGGAATTACTAAGTAAGTAACTACGTCTTTAGGTACTTCGAAATTAGATTTATTAATTGGGAATAGAAGGATAACAGAACTATTTCACATTGTGGACGATAATTTTTCGATCACTACAGACGGTATTATCGGTAGAGATCTATTGGTCAATTTCATGAGTGAAATAGATTATGAAACAATCACCATTTCTTTTAGTGTGTCAGATGAAGAAATTGTATTACCCATGGATACAAAACGTCAGAACCATTCGGGAATCAATATATCCGCGAGAACTGAAGCGATAGTTCCGGTAAATGTAAGCATCGATGAAGATAGCATTGTACTGAACGCAGAGATTGAGAAGGGTGTTTTCATCGAAAACACTATTATACCAGCCAAAAGCGTTCGACACGTGAAGGTTCTGAACACAACTGATAAAGATGTAATCATAAACAACTTCAACGTAGAGGTTGAACCACTGAAAAACTACAAGGTATATGCAGGAAAACAACAGAGAGGTGATCAGAAGCGTTTCGAGAAATTGCTGGGAGTATTAGATAAAGAAAATTTGGACAAAAGATCTATGGACAGCTTGGTTGAGATAATCAGAGAGTATCAAGCTGTTTTTCACTTGGAGGAAGAGAACAATTTCTATAAACAAAAGCTGCAGATGACAGACAATAGTCCAGTCTACATTAAGAATTATAGGCTACCTCAAGCACAAAACGAAGAGATATTACAACAGGTCAGAGACTTAGAAGATAATGATATTGTCGAACCGTCAGTGAGCCCATACAATTCACCACTTTTGGTTGTGCCGAAGAAGACTTCAGACGGTAAAGCTAAGTGGAGACTTGTAGTGGATTTTCGTTGATTGAACGACAAAATCATCAATGATAAGTTCCCTTTGACTAGATTGGAAGACGTTCTAGACAGGCTCGGTAGAGCGAAATATTTCTCAACTTTGGACATGACTAGTTCATTCCACCAAATCGAACTTGAGAAAGAATCTAGACCCGCTACCGCATTTTCGACCAGTGATGGTCACTATCAATTTAAGAGACTACCATTTGGATTAAAGATTTCGTCCAACAGTTTCCAACGGATGTTGACGATAGCTTTGAGTGGTTTAAGTCATGAGCCATTCCTATACGTAGATGACATCATAGTCTTTGGATGCAGTGTCAAACACCACAATGACAATCTTCGCAAAGTGTTACAGCGAATGCGACAGTACAACTTGAAGTTGAACCCTGGGAAGTGTCACTTTTTGAAATCGGAAGTAGTGTATTTAGGGCATTTGATAACCAGTGAGGGTGTTCAAACAGACCCATCTAAATTTGAGACGATCAGAAACTACCCGGTTCCGAAATGTGCAGATGAAGTACGCAGATTTGTTGCGTTCTGCAACTACTACAGGCGTTTTATTCCAAATTTTGCCGGAATTGCCAAAAGTTTGAACTCGCTACTGAAAAAGAACGTTACATTTGAATGGACCGAGGAGTGTCAAAAAGCGTTTGAAACACTTAAGAATAAATTAATTAAGCCACCAATTCTGCAGTATCCAAATTTCGAAGAACCATCAGTGGCTGAATTATTTCATCATGGTTCCCTTCTTGTCTATAAATCAGCATAGACAGCGTATATCATCTCTAAAGCATATCAAAGCCGAGAATATTGATACGGGAAACTCGATCGTTTTGCGGAACTAGCCTCCGAAAGCAGAATCAAATTGGAATTGTTTTTGCGGGATGATTACAATTGAACAAATTTTTATTTACATTAAAAATTTTAATCTACATTGTAAATTCTATTTTGACAAAGTGGTTTCGAAAGTATGCACTGATTCTCATCAGACCCCAGCACACAGTGCATACTTGACTGGCGTGACCACTTGCAGTTGGAAATCATATAATTTGTATTTACGCTAGTTGTGACAAATTTTGACATCTCCGACTTATATATATCGATATAATTTTACTTGTAAAGATTATTGATTGTGATCATGGTTCCCTTCTTGTCTATAAATCAGCATAGACAACGTATATCATCTCTAAAGCTTTTCAAAGCCGAGAATATTGATACGGGAAACTCGATCGTTTTGCGGAACCAGCCTCCGAAAACAGAATCAAATTGGAATTGTTTTTGCGGAGATGATATACGTTGTCTATGCTGATCTATAGACAAGAAGGGAACCATGATCACAATCAATAACCTTTACTGTTAACACTGTTTACACGTGTGACCAACTCATTATGTCTTTTTGCACAGCTGCAAAGTGTGCTGAAAAGGCAAATAAATCGCCTTATGTGATTTGTTCAGGTTTTCGCGGTGCTGAAGTGAATGCCTATGTCTCAGACGCTGTCAGACAAACCTCCTCTAGTGTTTATTGGTTTTACTCTTGATGTAAAGCATACTCTTTGGTACCATTTGTTAACTGCTTATAGTCAACGAAATGTGTAGTTGACAATCTTTATAAAGAATTTTCCTGTTTGGGCGAAAAACTTGAGAGTGTCTGTGGTGATCATGATGTTACGATTGAACAACCTTCAGGCTCTCAATCTGCACTTGCCGCGGATTAGCTTCACCAGGAAGATTGCCCAGCTGTCCAACGTCAACAACTATCTTTAAGCAATCAACTGCTGTCTCCGCAATCTCCTCCAGCTGCTTCACCTCAGACTTTTGGGATGATACAGCCTTGCAGTCTTCAAACAAAATCAACCTCAGCGTGATGTATCTCAGATGCTCACACGCGGCCAGCGTGCTAATCTGCAGCTACATCAACAGCAACAACAATAACTGCAGCAAAAGCAACAGCAACCACTGCAGCAGCAAAAACAACAACCACTAAAGCAGCAACAACAACAACAGCCGAACCAGATACAACAGCACGCTCTCGTGACCGTGAGCGGAGTCGGTTTTTTGGGCACTAGTCAAAGGGATTTCGTCACGACCCGGCAAATGCTGTCCACATGTTGGCTCACAAGCTGCCACAAGCTCAGTCTGCGTTTTGAATGAGCGCGCGAAGGAAAATATGTTCAATGGAGTATTGGTATGAGCAGCGATTGTATTTCTCCAAAAAAAATTTTAAAGGCGTGGTGGTGTAAATATTCAATAGTATAAATCTTATGCATGCAACAATGACTATAATTTTAATATCAATGATGTAATTATTTAACTATAAATTATTTAGTTCGGGTACTTCTTGAACGCTTTGATATCAAAGCAGTTCCAACCAGTAAAGCTAAAAAATTAGGTACTATACTATGTCACGTGAAAGACAAAAAGGATAAAAAGGAAAAATGTGGAGTTTATAAAATTACCTGCCCAGAATGCGACAAAATATACATCGGTCAAACGAAACGGTTAGTTGGTGTTAGACTAACGGAACATAAACGAGAAGCAGCTTCAGCGAGTAAAAAGAATACAACATTAGTACGTTCAGCAGTAGCAAAGCACATATTGGAGGAGGATCACAACATAACTTGGGACAACGTGGAGGTGATCAAAGAGGTACAGCAGGTGCGAAAACTGGATGCGTACGAAAGCCTGCACATATGGAAAACCCCTATGCATAGAAGACTAAACACAGACCAAGGAAACTGTGCATCACCATTGTTCAGGCTAATTTGAGCATTCATTTGATAGTGAGGAGGAAAATTTAATTAATATGGATAGTTAAATGTATTTTAGTAAAGTAATTAATAGGCAATTAGTTGGTAATTAGTATAAGTCAATTAATGGACAATTAGTTGGTAATTAGTATAAGTCAATACTTTAAAAGTAAGCTCTATAAGAAACATACATAAGTTAGATTAAGATTAGACCGATAGACACTGAAGAAGAGGGCAGATTACCCTCGAAATATCGATATTTGTCACAAAATTAAAATATATCTAGCTTCGAAAGGAAAAATCGGTTCTTTTATTAAAATATAAATTATTTGCCTAATTTATTTCACTATAAATTGAGGAAAAAGTTATTTGTTACCTCATATCTTTTGCTTGCAAACTTTATGCCAACTATGAAGTGACATGGTTTGATATAATTCTATAATTAGGTGGTATTGAATAATATGTTGAAAGTTGCTATAGATATTACACTGCAACTGCTTCTTGATTTCGATAGGTGGAAGTGAGACGGAGGTTTGATGCAATTTTCGTGCTGGTGACGGACGGAGGTGGAAGTGAATGTTAACGTCACACCAGCTGTGGCTAATTTCCAGGTATTTCGCACAATATTGTGCTTAATTACAATTGCTAAGAAAGGTGGGAACTATTCGACGTTAGAAAATTAAAATGCACTGAAATGCATTGAATCCCGACTGCATTGACATGCGCATTTCAGAACGCGGTTTACGCGTGGACGATTCAGTATATTTGCCGTGTTCAATTTTTTACTAATTAGTACATCCAAGTACTTGGCAATATATCACAAATGGAACGCCATCTTCGTTCATACAAGCAGATTCCAACCTGTCAAATTGTATGCAGTGGTGGAAGTGAGACGGCGGTTTGATGCAATTTTCGTGCTGGTGACGGACGGAGGTGGAAGTGAATGTTAACTTCACACCAGTTGTGGCTAATTTCCAGGTATTTCGCACAATATTGTGCTTAATTACAATTACTAAGAAAGGTGCGTACTATTCGACGTTAGAAAATTAAAATGCACTGAAATGCATTGAATCCCGACTGCATTGGCATGCGTATTTCAGAACGCGGTTTACGCGTGGACGATTCAGTATATATGCCGTGTTCAATTTTTACTAATTAGTACATCCAAGTACTTGGCAATATATCACAAATGGAACGCCATCTTCGTTCATACAAGCAGATTCCAACCTGTTAAATTGTATGCAGTTTTCAAATGTAAAATAGTTGAAAATAATAGGAGAAAATAACGAGTATAAACTACCACTATCGGTAGAAAATATAAAAGCAACTAACAGAAAATCACCTCTTTTAACTTTCTACACACTATGCAGGCTTTTTCCAATTTCCTAGCTACCAAAACATTCAACATAGTCTTAAATACCAAATCAACCTATTGATAAAAAATAAGGTTTTTTTACGTCGATGGTTTTCCTCATACTTTCGTGATCGTGCTTGTTTTGTAACGTTTCATTCTTGTTCTTCTTCCTCCTTTTATTCTACTTGTGGTGTTCCGCAAGGGTCGATTCTTGGTCCTCTCCTTTTTATAAATTTCTTTATAAATGACCTTTCTTCCCTCTTCAACTCCCCGTGTCTCTTGTACGCTGACGATCTGAAAATTTTCAGGGTGATTGAGTCAGTTGATGACTGCTACCAGCTGCAGGATGACCTATCTACTCTGGGTAACTGTTGCTCTGTCAATTGTATTACCCTTAATGTTGCTAAATGTCTCCAGATGTTCTTCACATGTAAATTA
Organism: Nemotelus nigrinus; assembly: GCA_947369275.1. Classification (NCBI taxonomy): domain Eukaryota; kingdom Metazoa; phylum Arthropoda; class Insecta; order Diptera; family Stratiomyidae; genus Nemotelus; species Nemotelus nigrinus. The sequence continues at coordinate 122,677,649 of OX376372.1, read as the reverse complement.
TCCCACATCACGTTTTCCTATTCTATCCTTGGCTCTTTCCTTAATCCAATTGATGATTCCATGAGCCTTGGTGTTGTGTTTGACACTAAATTAAAATTTGATGTCCACATTTTGCGTGCCACATTCAAGACCCCGCGCTTGTGCGGCTTCATTCTAAGAGCGTCCAGGCCTTTTACTGATATTTTCTCGTGTGTACGCCTGTGCATCTCCTGTACATCGCGTAGTGTCTTCGAATATTGTTGTCAATTTTGGTGTCCTCATTATCGTGTTTTAAGGGGGTATTCCGGTATTTCGGTTTGAAAAAATCGAAAATTTTTCGCGATTTTCTCAAAACCATCTTTTCTCAACTTCTTGGCAAGATTTCTCGAAAACGGTCTTACAGAATTTAATAAGTGATATATAAAATTATTCGCTATGATTTAAGGAAAAAGATGAATTACGATTGTGATGATACAAAACAATTAACTATAATTTTTAATAAAAAAAAACTAAAAACAGAAAAAAAATTTTTTATAAGCTGCCATTTTTTAACGAATAATTGGATATTGATAAGCGTAGTTCATCTTGTAACGGGTATTCTCCTGAGTAAAATGACACCTCATTTGCTAATTTCAGATAATTTAAACGGACGCAATCCTGCCAAGATTGATTTTGAAATTTCAACTTCAAGCCCTCATAGCAACTACAATTTTCAACTTTTTTTTTTTAAATCCAAGTTTTTTCTAAAGTTTAAATCCTGCAATAAACGCAAAATAAAACCATACCCATTGAGTATTTATTTTTATGTATTAACATTGATATTGAAATAATGAACGATTATCGCGTGAAAAACCGGAATACCCCCTTAATTGATGCTGTTAAGTCTGTACAACGTAGATTTACTCGCTCACTATTCCTCAAGTTCCGTATTCCCTACTGTGAGTAAAGTATGCGTCTTTACATCCTTGAAATCCCTACCCCCTACCCTCCTTTCACGCAGAGTTTATTTCGACGTAATGTCTCCTTTACAAAATGATAAATGTTTCTATTACATATATCCCCAACGCGCAGTTTTCTGTTCGTGACCCGGTAGGTTCTTATGTATATTTTTATTCTCGCCTTTTACGCTTGCCTAGGCAGTATAATTGTTTGAATATTTTTCCTCTTCCACCTTCGTTACGCAATTTTAAAATAAGTTAAAAGTTTGCGTTTTATCTTATGAAATAAACTAATTTTCTGAATTTTTGATTTCATATTTGTGTTGAATTATGATTAGATTTCACCGCATTTTTATACTTTATATAGTTTTAATTTATAGTCTATTTTCTTTTTCTTTTTACTAATTTTCGAAGAAAGATATATAGCTATATATATATATATATATATATATATATATATATATATATATATATATATATATATATATATATATATATATATATATATATATATATATATATATATATAGATATATATCTATATATATATATCTATATATATATATATATATATATATATATATATATATATATATATATATCTATATATATATATATATATATATATATATATATATATATATATATATATATATATATATATATATATATATATATATATATATATATATATATATATATATATATAAATATATATATATATATATATATATATATATATATATATATATATATATATATATATATATATATATATATATATATATAAATATATATATATATATATATATATCAGTAAAATGATTAAGGGAGATAATCTCTGGAGTGGCCGATCCGATTGAGCTGAAATTTTCGGAGAACGTACAAGGTATATAATAAGTAGGTCCATGACTTGCTAAAATTCAAATATACTAAACCTTTTGGCGGCAGCGAGCGTTTTAGTGAATTTTGAGGTACTCCTATATTTCCAAGCAGTGTAAATATTTGTTAAAACAAATGTTTGGGAATGAAAACTTATTATGTTTAAAGCTTGCCTATGTTAAAAAGTTGAAAATTTTGAGCCGTGTGTGGGTGCAGCGTGCCTAAAAGTAGGCAAGGATTTTTTTTCAAATTTTGATTTGCCATTACTTCTGACAAAAACATTGGATCATAGTGAAAATTGCAGAGCGTATTGATGTTGATTAAGATTTAGCACACATGGATTTTCAAGCTAGTGTGGGTAACCCTGTAGCTACGGCAGGCTCCTGAAAAAATCCATCAAATTATTGACAAAATGAAAATTTTTGATTTTTGACAAAAAATTCAAATCATTTATAAATCTTAACCTTTGTGCATCATGTCCAATTGAAATTTTTAAAATTCCGATTTGCACAAGAACGGCAACCCATCACCAAATTACCTCTATTTTCAGCACTCGAAAGTTCTGTTCACGAGAACTGACGACCGGATTATCCGATCATAATGAAATTTACAGGACATGTTTGCATTAGCTAGGACCAGGTCTGATAGAAGTGATTTTGAAATGCGGGCAACTCTGCGGCAGTGGTACCATCTTGAAAAATCACTGAGAAAAAAAAAACGGTTTTTGGCCTCTAACTTCCGATTCAGCCATCAGATTTTAACACAGTACTTGGATCTTACTTCAGATAACATATTGTGAAAATTTAGTTGAAAAATGAGAATAGAGTTGCCAGATATGGTTGTTTTTGTCTCATAAATCTTGCAAATTTGCTCAGCAAAATAAAGCTTTTTTCCCTATAACTTCCGGTCCATTCATGAAATCAAAACGAAGTTCAAGCTGTAAATGAGTCTTTATGTGTACTAAATGTCGTAGGACTTTCGTAGAAAAATCATGAAAGGGCTGCCAGCTATGATCATTTTTGTAATTTTGTGGAATTTCTTTACTTAGCGATTATGTCATTAGATTTGCAAATGGGAATGATCCTGCAATGAAAATTAACAACAAATATTAACGCTTTAAAATTTTGAAAAGTTTTGAGGGTGGTAACCCTAAAATTCTTTTCACCCGTATTACTTCCAGCGCATTGATTCAATCGAAACGAAATTTACTTGTATATATTTTGCTTTGCCGCTGACCCAAGGTAACCAGCATTAGCCATTTTCGTAAATATTGCACCAACAGATGCTTCAAATTACATATGTACTCATATGCAAAGCATTTCCGATAAAAATAAGAAACCAACTTTTAAATTTTCCGAGTTTTGAACATTTTTCGGATGGCAGCCTCAAACAAGGTTTAACCGCTGAAACTTTCGATGAAATCCTCCGATGAGAACGAAATTCAAAGGATAAGTTGATCTAAGTATGAGCTTGTTATGGTAAACTTATTGCTGCTTCGTTGGGAAAGTGTTGCCAGCACTGAACATTTTCATCATTTGTGTTTTAGTTGAGTTTTGTTGCTTTGGATAAGGAATGGTTGATATGATTCTACAAAAAAGTGTATTACGTCTTTCCACATTTTTTCGAAAATTAGTTTTCTAGCGGTTCTGATGCGCTAGACTTTTTTTATATATATAATTTTATTCCTTGTCTAGTCTTTAATTGGATTTGTATCTGTTGATTTAGACAATAAATAATAATAATAAATAATAACACAGCTGTTTCTATTGGACTGATTCTCAAATTGTGTTGGCATGGCTACATGTCTCGTCCTTTTCACGATATACATTTATCGCGAATCGAATAGCTGCAATGCAAGAAGTAACTACTGCAGCTCAATGGTTTTATGTCAGTTCGGCACACAATCCTGCAGATTTGGTGTGTAGAACTACATCCGAACGCTTTAAAGAATGTGCGTTATGGTGGTATGTACAACTTTTCCTTCATGGAGCTGAAAGTGCGTGGCCACAGAAACCTGAAAATTTGACTACTGATTTACAGGAACGATCACCAAAAATGATATTAGCATCAATCAGCACGACTTCTGTACTGGGCAGTATCAATCATCGTAACTCTTTTGATCATCAGCAAAGAACAATCGCTTACATACTGAGATACATTAAAAACAGTCGAAAGAAATCATCTAAACGTCAACGAGTTGAATAATACTTTAATATACTCATAAAGGTTATTGATTTGTGATCATGGTCCCCTTCTTGTCTATAAATAAGCATAGACAACGCATATCGTCTCCAAAGGTTATCAAAGCAGAGAATAATTTATACGGGAAACTCGATCGTTTTGCGGACTAAGCCTCCGAAAGCAGAATCAAAGTGGAATTGTTTTTGCGGGATGATAAAATTGAAAAATTAAAAAAGCTATAAAAATTGAAAAACAGCCGAGAATCTATCCAGATTGGACGCGATTAAGACAGCGATTCCAAAAGTGGAGACAAAAAGGAAAAAAGCGACGGCCGACAAGTTTTCCTACAACAAATAGCAGCGCTATTACGTATTGCGACGGACTACGATAATCCTCCACCATGGGAGCAACAACAACGTATATACGAGCGAATCGAAGAACTTAGAGCAGAAATAACACCAAAAAAATAATAACTTAAATTTGTAACTTATACACTCTACACCAAAAGAAAAATAAATGATTTCGTGTAAAAGAACCAAACAAGTTTTAAATCAAAACAAGGACATCTGGTTTTAAGACTCAACAGAAATTCTATTTTGAATTTTTGAATAATTTCGATTTTGACATCTTCAGCTTGCACTATTTGACGTCGCAAATGACACCTATGACCCAGTTGTGGAGTTAAAACTCAAATCGGGATTGAAATATGTACAATTGTTAGATTACAAATTGATTGGAATTAAGACTCAAATTGAAATTCGAATATGTACAATTGCTAGATTACAAATAAGAAATAGGAAGATTTCGTATGGTTCATGGTGATTCGTTATAAATAGAAGAAAATATTTGTCTTATTACAATCTAAAAGAAACCCTAAGCAGAATATACAGAAGAGAAAACATTCTAGAAAAACTATATACTATAGAGGAAATCCAAAAAGAAGCAACTAACATAGACGGAAGTCAAGAGTTACTAGAAACATTGCTACGAAAATATAAAGAGGCAAAAGAACTACAATTAGAAAAATTAGAAAGTTCAGTAGACAGCAAAATGAACAACTTTAATATTGCGTTCGCCTTGAAATCCACACCAGCTTTCAACGGAAACCCCAATGAACTAGAAGCGTTCCTTACAATAGTTAGTTTACTAAACGAAAGTTTTAATGAAGATAGAAAAAAACAATTTGCCGAATTTTACAAAAAACGTGAAATTAGGAACAACAGTCAAAACTCTGCTCTCAACATTACATATAAAAACCTATGAAGAATTAGAAAATAGTCTCAGAAATAGATTCAAAAACAAAAAAAGTCCACAGCAAATTTATACTCAATTAGCACAATTAAGTCAACTATCTGAGCTCATGAACGAACTAAGTGAGATTCAAATTAGTAGCTTAGGTCAGAACCCGTCTCCCGCAGAGAAAAGCGAAGTCAGAAGTCAAATGACTCATATGCATTAACTATTTTCAAAAATGGGTTAAGTGAACCTCTCAAACCTACTGTTTATGTTTCACAACCCAAAACACTTATAGAAGCAATTCAGACAGCAACTGAGTTCGAATCAAGTAACAATATTACAGAAAACAATATGTACGTAAATCTAAGAAATAATTCAAATCAGCAATTGAATTTTAACAATGGAAACAAACCAAATAACTGTAATAACACATTTAGGAATAATAGCTATAGTCAAAACCATGTTAAGAATATAGCCAAAACCATGTTAGAAACAACAACAGGGGTTTTAGAAGCAACTATAATGGCAGAAATAATGCAACAAATCAAAACAACAATTGCAGAAATAATTATAGAAATAATCACAACCCCAGATATGATGAAGAAAACAATCAAAGACACAAACACATATCACTCCTCTAACGTAAATAATAAGAACAATAGGGGAACAAGTAGAAATTACGAAAGTAATAGGCAACACAGAGTAAATATAATGCAGGGAAACGCCATCGGCCCGGAGGCCAGCAGCAACGAAGAATAAAAGTTGACCCCGGGATCCAGATAGAAAAGATATACTTACTGAGCACACAATTGAAGAATTACGTTACTTTATATTGTAGAAAGTCAAGAAAATATTTGAAACTATTAATAGATACAGGAGCAGATACATCAATTTGCAAGATAAATGCAATTTCAGAAGATGAAAATATAGAAAAAGACAAACGATCCAAATTCTGTGGCATAACAAACCAGGAAATATATTCAATAGGTATTGCTAATCAAGATTTGAACATTGGCGAAAAACCCATAGTCTACCCTTTCCAAATTGTGGAACCTGATGTCCCTATTCATACAGACGGAATACTAGGAAGAGACTTCCTTGCACAGAAACTGACAAAACGTGACTACGAAACATATACGTTAACAATTAACATTGACAGTGAAGATTATACAATACCAATCGGTACAGATTCCCAAATATACAAATTAACGATACGCGCACGTTTTGAATTTATTTGCACAGTCGACTTTACCATTAAAGAAAATAGTGTGATAGCTAACAAATAAATCGCACCGGAAGTGTACATAGGTAGTACTATAATACAAGCAAAAGGCATTAAACATATAAAAGTACTTAACACTAACGAAGAGGACATTATAATTAAAAACTTTAAAATCGAAACAGAACCATTAGCTAAATACAAAACACATAAAAACAATGCTTCAGTAAATAAAGACATCAGAGATAAGCAAAGATTTATTAACACATATTAACGTAAACCACTTGAACTCAGGAGCCCGAAACTCAATACTAGAAATTATTCAACATTATCAGCATATATTTCACCTAGAACACGACCCTCTTACCGCAAATAACTTTTATAAACAAAATATACTCGTCACGGATTATCAGCATATCTTTCACCTAGAACACGACCCTCTTACAGCAAATAACTTTTATAAACAAAATATACTCGTCACGGATAACACACCAACATATATAAAGAACTATAGACTGTCCCATACACATATTGATGAAATAAATCGACAAGTTAACCAATTTTTCGATAACAATATTATCGAAAACTAGTCCATACAACTCACCATTACTTTTGACACCAAAGAAAAGTGAGTCAGGCCCAACAAAATGGAGATTTGTAGTGGATTTCAGAGCACTCAACAAAAAATATTTTTAGTGACAAGTTTCCACTAACAAGATTAGAAGACGTCTTAGACAGGCTGGGGAGAGCGAGATACTTCTCCACTCTGGACATGACAAGCTCCTTTCATCAAATTGAGCTGACAAGGGAATCAAGACCATGAACAGCCTTTTCGACAAATAAAGGACATTATCAGTTCAAACGACTACCTTTCGGTCTAACTATTTCATTGAATAGCTTCCAACGCATGTTAACAGTAGCCCTAAGTGGATTAGACTCAGCAGCATTTTTATATGTTCATGACGTAATTGTCTTTGGTTGCAGCGTCGCACAGCATAATAGAGCTGATATAAAAAATTTAAAGAAATTAAAATTTGAAATGGGGAACATTCCAAAGGTTATGATTGAAAATGGTCAGATTTTAGTTAGATGCAGCGATAATCCATCAGAATTAGTTCCAATATTGGAGAAACTGACATCACAAGCAACGAGAAGGAATATAACAAAAATATACATAGAAGAAAGAGATGAAATATATAACATAATGAATAAAGAGGAATTCAAAAATAAATTTAACAAACTACAGAATAGTATTCTAAAACAAAATAAAGAGTCTCTAAAAATAATATTTTAGCTTCACTGTTCTACCTTAAAAATAAAACATAGCTTTACCTGAGAAACAATAAGTTTTATTAAGTTTTAACTGTTAAAACATTTAATTGTTACAAATTAATGAAGGACAAATTTAAGAACCAATTTCAAGAATCAGTTTTTAGAACGATCCTTTTCAACCAACCAAATTGACAACTAAATATTTTATTTTTACAGTTTTTCTTGACTTTCATTTTTTTAGTTTACTTTGTTTTTGAAATTGTAGCAAATAATAGCTGACACACCGAAAAACACATTTGAAACAATTGCTATAGACACAGTAGGACCGCTCAGAATATCTAACGGTTATCGATATATCCTCACAATGCAATGCGAATTATCTAAATACGTTAGCCTACCCAATATAAACTAAAGACGCTAGAACCATCGCCAAAACACTAGTAGAACAACTAATATTAAAACATAGTAATTTCAAAATATTGAAGTCAGATAATGGAACTGAATTCGTCAATGAGCTTATGGGAAAAATTTGTAATTTATTAAAAATTCAACAAATTTTCTCAGCACGAAACACTCGGCTCAGTGGAACGTAACAACAGAGTATTAAATGAATATGTATTTGCCAAATTTTGCTAATGATTATCAATGGCACAAATGGATACCGTACTACACTTTCGCGTATAATATTACCCCACATGTAGACACGCAAAATTTTCCATATGAACTTGTCTATGGAAAATTACCCCAAATTCCCGACGATATTTTAGAAGAAAACGGACCAATAAACAATTTCTTTAATGAACTTAAAATTAGACTAAAAAATAGCATTAGTTTGGCTCGAAAATTAATTGATAAAGTAAAAATAGATAGTAACATAAACCCAGCAAGCTCCAAAGAAGGAGACCTAGTTTTAGTCAGAAACATTAATAGAAAAAAATTACAGAATACATATCACGGGCCATATGAAATAGTAAAAAGAAATGGCGTTAATACCAATATATTAGTAAACGGAAGAAGTAAGAAATATCACAACAATCTGTTAAAATTATATACACAACACATTTGACGCGACTAGATAAATATATTTGAATATGTACAGTATTATTGTAAGACAATACCCAATAAGTATATAAAAAAAATATGCAAAAAAATGCATATAGTTATCCTAGCAAAAAAAAATGTATTCAAAAAATCTAAAAAAAATTATATAGGAAAAACATGTACTCAAAATTATATTTAAGTAAGAATTATCATGAAATCAATAACAAATAAGCAAAATAAAAAAATATATATGTATATCTATTGTAAGCTATCCTAATTGAATCATGAGTTTTATAATATAAAAAACGTAATGGAAATTATTTGATTAAAATTGTACGAAGATTGTAAAGGTGTATGGATTTAAGTACAAAAAATTTTCATTTTCTACAGAAAAGAAAATTTTTCCCCAAAGGAAGAGGGTGTTGTGTACGATTATTGACAACAAGTCAAACTGACAAATGTCAACAATTGGCTCCACAAGCCGACCGAAGGTCAGTGCGCTATCCTTGAGAACGAACTGAGACGAGAGATAGTGGAGTCGGGACCAGTTTACAACTCACACAAGCGAGGTTTGTGGACGGTCACCTCCAAGTCGCCTGCTCCCATCAAACATCTAAGGAGAGGCTCACACAGATCGTTCTTAAATTGGGTACTGGCAGTCGGCCCAAATGTACCATTTTGACCAAACCCAATTATGTCAGTTGTTGGATCCCGGGTCCTCGCAAGAGCGCAGGTGACATCACTGGCATGTTCGGCAAACTGAATCCGGGCATCGATGCGAAACACTGGATCATCAACCACATGAATCCCAGGAAGAATCCCCCCACAGGTGAAGATGGTTTCAACCTGGCGATCGTACTTGACCAGAGAAGTTTCTCGATGCTAAGAGACAGGTACCGGATGGTGCTGAGCTACTTCTTGTATGCGGTTAAATTTAAACAAATCAGGAAGTGGTGAGGCACCAATTTTTGTGACTGTCTATGGACAGATCGCCAGAGCAAAACACAGAGATCCAGTGGAAATTCTCTCCTATAGAGTTTCTTTCACTGAGGTCACGCGGACATTGTCTACGGATCCCTGCAACGGGATCCAAAGACATAAACTCCGTACATTTCTGTGCCTGAAGGTATAAGATTTGTTCTGGTACACAACTAGATCTGTGGTCACTAGTGAAAAGGTCAGGGATGCAATCATGTCTTTTGAAAATTTCAAATCGCCGGGCCTGGATGGTATCTATGCTTGAAGGTATAAGTTTTGTGCTGGTACACAACTAGATCTGTGGTCACTAGTGAAAAGGTCAGGGATGCAATCATGTCTTTTGAAAATTTCAAACCGCCGGGCCTGGATGGTATCTATCCGGTTATGCTTAGGGAGGGAATTGACCACTTGGGGGCAGACCTGAGCGAAATCTTCTGGGCATGCCTATCCTTGAGGTATGTTCCGTCACCTTGGGGAGAGGTTAAGGTAGTTTTTATACCTTAACCGGGGAGAGATGACTATTCCCATCCAAGGAACTTTAGACCGATCAGCTTAACTTCGTTTATGTTGAAATGCCTAGAGAGACTTGTCGAATGATACATACGTACTACGGCGCTTAGGTTTAACCCTTTGAATGAACAACATGCGTACCAGCGAGGAAAATCGTGCGAGTCGGTCCTTCATTCTTTGGTGACCAGAGTTGAAGGAGCGATCTCAAATGGTGAGTATGCGTTGGGGGTATTTGTGGACATTGAAGGGGCCTTTGGGGTCTTTGCCAAAGGTCATGGCGTGGATGATGTCTTAGTTAAGTGGATTCGTGCCATGCTGACGCAGAGATGGTTGCTGGCGGAAGCTGGATCCGACTGCTACCTAAGAACAGAGGCGACAAATAGATACCCTCAAGGGGGCGTCCTATCACCGCTCCTGTGGAGTATGCTAGTCGACTCCCTGCTAAACGAACTGCAACAAGAAGGCTCCACGCGCAAGCTTATGCTGATGACGTGGCCGCACTGGCTGTCGGTAAAGATCTGAATGAACAGTGAATCCTGGTAAGACGAAAATTGTTTTGTTTACCAAAAAAAGAAAACTGGGAGGACTAGTGCTTCCAAACATGAAGGGTGTAGCACTTCAACTTTCAGATGAAGTCAAATGTCTTGGAGTAATCTTGGACAAAAAACTTCTCTGGAAGAAACATGTGGAAGTGAAGCTTACTCGTGCTTTAAAAGCTTTCGGGCAGTGCAAGAGAGCTTTTGCTACCACATGGGGTCTAAAGCCTCGTGTAGTGATGTGGATCTACACAGCAATAATTAGGCCAATGTTCACGTACGCATCCGTGGTGTGGTGGACTATCGTGAGGATATTGTATGCTCGAAAAAAGTTAGCCACGATGCAAAGGACGGTGTGCCTGGGTATCTGTGGTGCCATGAGCACTACTCCGGGTGCGGCCCTTGATGCGCTTCTCAATCTGCCTCCTATCGACATTCAAGTTCAGAGTGTGGCGATGAGCTCTGCCCATAGACTAGCTCAGCTTGGCTTATGGGTAGGTGAAGACGATGTGGGGCACTGCTCTATTAGGGGTTCGATGTGTGAGATCTCTCCGATTCTCACTATGCCTTCGGACGCTCGGGTGCCCTTCCTCGACTTCGGAAGAAGGTACGAAGTAAACTTGAGCAGAAGTAACTGGGACGATCCAGATCTGTGTACGAGGAGATATTCTGAGATCTTCTTCACGGACGGCTCGAGGTCAGATAGTAGATCTGGAGCTGGTGTCTATCTACATTCATCGAATGGCAGGTGGGCTTTTTCTTTTGGAGAGCACGTTTCGGTTTTTCAAGCAGAAATATTTGCTATCCTGAGAGCTGCCTGTTGGGCAATTGAAGAAAAGGCATTGCTATTTGCAGTGACAGTCAAGTTGCACTGATGGCGCTGCGTAGACCCCTGACAAACTCGAAAATTGTCCAAGAGTGCAGAGCCCGATTGAACTCTGTCGCCAGATTCAATAGGGTGCATCTGCTCTGGGTAATGGGGCACTGTGGTGTTGAGGGGAATGAAATTGCTGACGTCATTGCGAAGCAAGGTTCGGGACTTCCACTACGGGGCCCTGAACCCGCCTTGGGTGTACTGACCGCATCTGCACGTGCCATTCTTCGAAAGTGGGTAGATGATGCTCACAAAGATATATGGACGACTGCTGGTGTGGCCAGGCACACGAAGGTCTTCCTTTCAGAACCCAACCATGTAACTGCAGGATTCTTGCTCAATAAGAGCAGGAAAGTTTGTAGGGCCATGATAGGCATTCTGACTGGACACAACTGCCTAAGAGGACATATGGCTGACTCTGCGGAGCATTTGCTCTGTGAATGCCCAGCGTTTGCGCGTCTCAGATATCAATGCTTTGGCTGGGATGTTGCGCGCATGCGAACGATAGCCTCTTTTCCCCTATCAGTGATCCTAGACTTTATCTAGAAGTCTTGGAAACTATGGTAGGCAGGGGGAATTGAGTACAATGAGTCCTATGGCCTGAGTGCTTAGAGGTGCCAATGCGCCTCTCCCCCAATCCACACGCACACACACACACACACACACACACGCACACACACACACACACACACACACACACACACACACACACACACACACACACACACACACATATATATATATATATATATATATATATATATATATATATATATATATATATATATATATATATATATATATATATATATATATATATATATATATATATATATATATATATATATATTTATTATTTATACAAGTACGTCAGAGCTAATGCTAAAGGGGTGGTGAAATTCGCCACGCAAAAGCGATGACTACTTGTTTGCAGAGAGGAAATTGTTTTCCTTCTACCTCGTTTGCAAAAAAAATAGGATAATTATTTCCCTCTTGCCTCGTCTCTTTATTTTTCGACCATTGAAAAAAGCGAACATACCATTTTACGTGTGGCAGATGTCAAAACTCGGTCCGGAGTGCTCAGGACAGCAATACATATACTGGCGCCTTTGCCCGTTCACAACCACAACACTGATGACTCTGATCTGCTTCATTCGATAAGCACCAGTTCAAATCTACAAGGTGTGAAAGAAGCCGCAAACCACGACGGTGAAAAAAGGAAATCAACACATGATAAGGCATCTAAAAGAACACGACGAATCACTTTTCCAGTAAGTCTCCTTCTATGAGTAGGCTTAATATTACCAGCGTTCGCCATAAATCCAGTTACTATTACCCCGTTTAAAAACGACCAAGCATTATACTTTAGGGACAACTCACCTTTCTCCTAACGATTGGAGTATATTCGTTTATTGCGAAATGGATTTTTATTGGAAGGAATCACTAAACAGAAAAAATGGCATCTAAATATTAAGCAAAATTTGCAATTCCACAAGGAAAAGTGAAAGCTGTCAGCCAAGTATAACTCAGTTCTCCATCAAGATGGCAGGACTTGAAAATAGTAACGAACTCTTTACCTACGGTTCTGAGCTAACGCTAAAAAGATCACCGATAGACATTGTTGGAAATATCGCTCATTCCTTGTTCGGAGTATTGGATTCATACTACGCAGAAAAAATGTCTGAAATTATGGGCGACCTGGTGAAAAATCAGCATCATTCACAACATTTAATACAAAATCAAACATCGATCGTTGATTCAACTGTCAACCTGGTCTAAAAATCCACAGAAATGATGTGACAAAAATTACAAGGCTTTGAACACTACTTAAATCAAACAATATTTCAACTGAATGGAATAACCAAGGAAGCTGAAGAGCAACGCACTTTGGGACTGTTCAATTCATTGTTAATACGACTAACCTTGGCAATAGCTAACTTTCAACGAATACAATCAATTATACTGAGCACAATAATAGACACGCATCATAGTCGGATTAACCCATTGCTACTAACTCCAAAGCAGTTGCGACAGCAGCTAACACTCATAAAGCATACTCTGCCATTGACACTGTGTCTACAAACTGGAGGGTCCAGTCTTCTAGAACTGTACAACCTGATATCCATCGAAGTTCGAGTTACGAAAGCGCAGACAATATTCCGAATTAAGATTCCACTACTGTTGAACAAAAAATTCAATCTATTTCGAGGAGGAGGATGTTAAAATTCGCCAAACATTCATCTCAATTAGTCGCTGAGTCAACCAATCAATCATCACGTGCAAATTCAAAAAGTAATTCAATCTTCAATTTCTAGCCAATTAATTTACTATGGAACATTACTAATAAAAAATTTTGATTTTCCAACTTGTGCAAAATGCATTTTGTAATCACATCTACATTAAATTGAAATCAAGTCAATAGGTCTGTTCGCGTACTTTCAGTCACTGAATTTTACTGAATTTTCCTGAATCAAATGGTGGGGGAAATTCATGAAAAGTACGAAAACGCTCTCATTGCATTTCCTGAAAACTGACAAACAAAAGAGTCAGTTGTCGGTTTACGGGAGAACAATAGTCATCCTAAGCGTTGATAAACTATCGCCACAAAAATATTCGTCCTCCATAACAACATTCCGCCAAAAATATGTTGCTTGCCGCGTACATTTGAAAATATTCACTCACGCCACATCGTTTGACACTTTTCAGTTTTTTTCAGTAGCTCAGACCCTACTGAAATTTAATGAAAGAGGCGAAATTTTCAGTTTTCAGTAAAACAGAGTACAAAAACGGCTTCATTGCAATTAATCGTAGTGCGCGAACAGACCTAATATGATTACTCGATCACGTCAGACTGTGCGCTCAGCATTTTTTGTATCGAATATAAATTCTACTAAATTTGAAATATTTGCAAATGCAACTCTAGTATGTAAGCACTTTTATACCTATAAAATAAGTTATGTTCAGGTTAACCAATCACTAATTATTGGGAAAGCAATAAGTCAAGTCTTTATTTTTCACTCTTGTTGAGACTGGCAAGAGGTTGCTTTCAACATTAGTCAGTTGCACTGGTTTTGTAATAAGGCAACATTTTCTAAGATTGTATCGGTTTTGCACCTAAACAATCAGTCGCGGATAATTTCATCCTTGTAACATATTCATGTAGTTGCACTGGTTTTGTACTAGGGCGTCGTTAAAGGGATTGTACAGGTGTTGTACCTAAACAATCGTTTGCGAGCGGTTTTTATCGCTATAGAAAATACACCATCTATCTTTGAAATTTATTTCTGCAGAATATAATTTTATTTCTTTTTAGCAATGCTCTTTATGTTTCATCCCGCAATCTTGAACATATTTTTCTACAAGAGGTCATTATGTGTATTCAAGGAGAACAAAAATTTCATCATCTGAGTCCCGTACAGAGGAAGACTTTTTGAACCTTACCACAATACACAACAATAACTTCTATAAAATAAGAAAACGAGTTCTTTGTAACAGGATAGCTTATTTAGTAAACTATTAACTAATTACAATAAGTGTTGGAAGTGGCCTCCTTCCTTCTCAATACATAACTCCAATCTGCGAAATAATGATTGTCTCACTCTACTTAAATTATAACTATTACTTACTGCTCAAACAGTTGCCACTGATCGTAATCTTTTGGCTTTCTAATCTGTAAATATTGAGGCCATGGTTACTTTAAATATAAGACGTTTTTATTTAATCTTGAAAGAATTGTAAATTTAATTATTTTATATTATTCGGATTCTCAAATTCTACTTTCACTAGCTCAAGCGTTATAATTCCGACTGACAAGAGATTAGTATGACACAACTCAGAAGAAGTCATAGAGGGTTTGTATGTATAGGTAGATTTTTCACATCCTCCGTCCGGTAGTTTAATTTTTCTCCAACGGGAATAAATGCTGTACAGGCCGCTTCAGTACAACTTCATTACCCAATTGTACCTTGCACGCTCGAAACTGGTTGTCTCTTCCGGGAAAAGTCTTCTTAATTCTCGCCAGCTTTCAAAAAAGCCGAGGTGTTGACGCATCATGAACGAGAACCACATCACCGATTTCAAGCTGCCGAGAAAATGCTTTAGCGGTATGGTGTGCCAATCGGAGTGACTCAACGTATTCCGTTTTAAAACGTCTAAAGAAGTAATTTGCAAAGTGAAATCTTGACTGCAATTTAGCCCTGATATCACTACCAGCCGTCTGAGTTGAAGTTGTAACACCAAATGGAAACCACCCGAAAGAAAATTGGCCGGCCTAAGCGGAGATACGTCACTGCAATCACTGCTTGCATAAGTAAGAGGCCCAACATTGATAATATATTCCACCTTTGCTAAATAAGTGCTTATCTGATCGAATGAAACCGTAGCACGTTGAATTGAAACCTTAAGATCCTTTGTGATTTTCACTAGACATTCCCAAAAGCCGCCCACTATGGTGCTCGTTCGACATTAAATTACCAGGATATATTGTTATTTGATAAATAGTTCTGGAAGTCTTCTGATTGGATAACGACCTGCAATTCTCGAAATTCTACTGCGGCACGTTCAAATGTTTTTGCACTATCGGACGGAATAATACTTGGAACACGGCGACGACTACAGTACCGCCTAAGTGCTAATATGCAGGACTTGGTCTGAAGACCCAAACTAACTACTGCGCGTACAACTGCACAAATAATGAGTAGAATGTATACTTTTCATGTCGTGGAGGCTTCAGATGCAATCCGAACATAGAGAGGTCCCAAAAAGTCAATTCCAACTGTTTCAAAGGGACGCCATAGCTGGAGCCTTTCTTTAGGTAGGGGAGCAAACGGCTGAATAGCAGCTTATCCCTTAAGCCGTTTACATACACTACATTTGTTTACAATCTATTTTATCGCCTGTCGTGCTTTAATTATCCAAAAACGTTTGCGTAATTGGATGGGCACGATACTAGTTCCACTATGTAAAACTCGCTCATGCATGTAGGAAACCAATGAAACTGTCAAGTGAGATTTATTCTACAAGATTATAGGAAATTTCTCGTTAAATTCAATTTCTGATTCGTTTAACCGACTTCTTACTCGTAGAACCTCATCTTCTTCAAAAAAAAAAGGATTAAGCGACCAAATTTTGGAATGCTTTGAACATGATTTTTTGCCGCTAATAGCAGTAACTTCTTCTTTCAATGCATTGTGTTAAATCACCTTAATCCAATATAACTCAGCTTTCTGTAGTTCATCGGCTGTAAGATACTTATTTCCACTTTTGTTCACTTTCAATTTGCAAACGAAACTCATAAGCGGTAATCCGGATCATCTTGCGATATTGACTGAAACTTCCGATATCCATAATTGCATGCTTTTCTAACGCCAACGGGGACAGTCGTGCTCCGGGGCTGATCTCTCGATTCGAGTTAAGCAGAGTCTCGGCAGTTTAAGCAAGTCTATCTGGTGCGATGGTAAAGGGCTTTTAGGCCCTATAACCAACATAACTTGGTGAGCCCGTTCCATCTTAACACCTCCTAACTGACCACCTCAAAACGATAGTTACGCTTGATTCGCTCGAGGTCAATATTGCATGCGTAACACTGCTATTGGTTTTTTTCGGATCGCCGTGACTTGTTTTGATCGCGTATAACTGTGAATTTCCGTTGCGTGTTGCACGTTTTGTTTTTCAATTGTGCTTTGTTTTTGTTTTTATTAATTTTTCGGCGTTATAGTAATGCATGATATTAAATTGAACTTCTGCAATATGCGCGGGATAAGAAATATTTTTTTTTCGGTCAATCAATACACAAACCGGCAATTTTGGCACTAAATGAAAATAAGATCGTTTCTGATACTGATATCAATCAGTATCACGTACCTCGTTATCAGTTAGCGCTCCGCTTCTCCCCTCAAAGAGGGATTGCAATTTATGTGTGTTATGATGTGCCGGATATCATCCTTAGCCAATATACTTCTGCTAATCCAGGGTTTAATTATCTCTGGATTTGATTCAAATTTTCTAAGCACATCATCTTCTTTTGCTTTTTATACCGTAGCCCTGACATAACTGATGCAGATACTATTCGCTCCTTCGATGCACTATCTTCTGACAATGACAAAATGCTTGAGACATCCCCTTCATCTGAAATCATCCTCGCCGGTGATTTCAAAGTGCATAACGTCCAGTGGCTCAGCCACTCTTCCACCACAAGTCCGGCGGGCAGGCACGTTGAGCTTTTTAGCGAGTCGTTCAATTTGGAGCAGTTAGTAGATTATGCAACAAGAATTCCTGACATATCTGGGCACAATGCAAATCTTTTAGATTTAGTTTTAACTTCACACCCAGATAAATATTCGATCTAAGTTTCTGCGCCTCTTGGCAACTCGGACCACAATTCGATCTCGGCCCAATTTAACATCTCTTCTCTGATTAAGACTAATCAATTTCATACCAAACGACTGGCCTGGCATTATGGCAAGGCTGACTGGACTGCGTTGAAAAAATACATTAGAGAAATCGACTGGTCCGATTGCTTTGCAACAAAGAACGTCGAATATATAGCTTCGACCATAACCGACAACACATGGTATGGAATGTACTCGTTTATCCCGCAATCCTTCAAGAACACTAAGCCAACCACCACCTCATGGTTTAGTTACGAATATCAAGAGGCTATTCGCACTAAGGAGGCGGCATTCCGAAATTACAAGCTATCTCCGTCTGAGGAATCTAAAAAACTTATCAAAAAATTTACAAAAAAATTTTTTTTCAATTTTAATCATCCCGCAAACACAATTCCACTATGATTCTGCGTTCGGAGGTTTATTCCGCAAAACGATCGAGTTTCCTGCGCAAACTATTTTACCTGTCATATTCGACTAGAATATTTCGTTCCGCATGGAATCTTGCAAACGTTCAGCCCATACCAAAAAAGGGGGAGGCCTGTGATCCCTCTACCTATCGACCTATTGCAATCGTTTCGATTCTGTCTAAGGTATTTGAATCACTCGTGAACTCAAAATTAATGAAATATCTTGTGTTGAGCCATCTTATCAACGACCGCCAGTATGGTTTCCGTTCTGGGCTCTCCACTGGGGACTTACTTACATTTCTTACTAAGAGATGGAATCGTTGTCTCCATAATTTTGGTGAAGCAATGGTCGTTTCTCTTGATATTTCGAAGGCCTTTGACAGAGTTTGGCACCCTGCCCTATTATCCAAGCTTCATGCATTTGGTCTTTACCCCGTCTTCGTCCAGTGGATTGAAAGTTTCCTCGTAGATTGTTCCTTTCAAGTTGTTCTGGATGGACTTGTATCCACACCACCAATGCCGGGGTTCCGGAAGGTACTGTTCTTTCACCTTTCTTTTACTTATAAATGACCTCCTTTCCTCCACTTTCAATCCGATTCATAGTTTTGCCGATGACAGCACCCTTGACTTCGCAATTCTCTTTTGACAGAGTGGCCGACTCTCGTGGAAATGCCACTTCTGTTAGTAGAGATCGCATGTTTGCATCGCTAAACAGGGACCTATCAAACATTACCGCTTGGGGCTCAGCGAACCGTATTGTGTTTAATGCGTCCAATGCCCAATGCTGTCGCCTTTCACTCAAGCTTACCCTCCTCCTACTAGCCACACTATTTCCGTTGATGGGGTATTTCCGAATCACCTTCGCTGAACCTATTAGGATTTAACATCTCCAGCAAACTAAGCTGGACCGGCAATATTTTTCAAATGGCGAAAATTCCATGAAATGCCAGGATTCCTTCCGAGAGGCAAGAAATACTTTACATCATCAGACAAAGCGCACATCTACAAGACTCTCGTAAGACCAAGACTTGAGTATAACTCCTATATATGGGCTGGGGCAGGCCGCACTGCTTTAGCGGAACTAGACAAAGTTCAACACAAAGCTTTCAAGCTTATTGGCGATGAAACTATTACCTCACGTATTGAATCCCTTGAGCACCGACGTAATGTGGGTTGCCTTTCTCTTCTTTATCGCTATTATTATTGTCTTTGCTCTAATGATATATCAAGTCTGCTCCCTTATAGAGCTCCTCCTACGCGCAACACCCGAGCCTCGCAACGCGCTCACTCTCATACCCTTTCGATCAATGCCAGTCGTACCGTCAAATTTAACGATTCTTCCTTATCTAGGTCAATACGATTATAGAACAGTCTACCATCTACTGTTTTCCCCGTCAACTATGAACCACAGTTGTTCAAGCGAATCTCAACCCTTCCTTTCTCCCTTTCCTTAAATTTCCTTCCGCCAAGGCTGTGCTACAGCATAATAGGGCATCCCCTGAGCCTTGGCATCATCATAGAAAAAAAACAAAAAAAATTAGGACTGAATACTTCTAGAGGTCAGTAAACTGCACTCGATCTTTGGTTGCTCTAGTTCTTCGTCTTGAGTGGGCCATTCACTCTCATCAGCACTTAGCTAACCAGGTCCGTGGCGTCAACTATTAGAATTGAGTTAGATCTTAGCAGACACCACGCGTGAGTCTGCTGGATTATCAGAGCCACGCCAGTGCTCCCACTTACCGACTTTCATCAAATGACGAATCTCTTTCACCTTGTTGTCAACGTATGCATTATGCATGCTGTACAGAGTACAAATCCAGTACAAAACGATCGTTGAATCTGTCCAAAAATATCGTTTCTGGCGAGAAAGTTTTAAATTATTTTTTAGGTAATCAATTTAGCTGCCACTAATGCTACAGCAAGCTCCATTTTTTGGTAGTTTCCCTTCTTTCGAATCTTTACTTCGGATCGGTGCAATACGTCCTTTTGAACATAAGCGTTCTGTGCTAATTGACCCATCACGATAGACGCTTCGTATGAAAGCCTTTGTTCCATAAGTCTTTGGGCAAGCGTATGCAAAATGTGAATCTCCTCCGTTGATCGTTTTTGCTGTTTGAAAACACATCGAGGCAAGGAGAAATTCGTCAAGTTATTAAGATCTGCTACATGTTTATTCGATTCTGCTATCATAATAGATGGGAGAAGTTCATCCCATCGCAGCTTCTGCCGCCATATTTCTCGGAATAATAACTTTAATTTTGTTACGTAAGTTAAAGAGCCAAGCCGCAATTGCTTTCAACAGTATTTGTTTCATTGGATTCTGAGATCTCGAGCCGCGAATACGGCTAAGATCAACGTTAAGCTCATCAGCCTCCGTCTGCCAAATGCCTCCATAAATTTGATGATTCACTAATGAAGTAGCTTCTTCTCGAAATATCTGTCTTATTTGTATAGCGTTGGACTTCCATTTGCGAGCATTTATCGATATTCGCCCCAAAATCTCGCAAGTTTCAAAGTTTCCTCGTAGTCATCAACACACTACCAAATCATTAACGTAGAAGCATAATAAAAGCGACTCGACGCTTTTAGGGAACTCTTGCGCCGAGCACTTAAGATGTTTTCTTAGGACTGCACAGAATAAAAATGGACTGCATCTAACTCTTAAAGTTACGCGTGTCATTACTAAAGTAATAACTGAATAAACGTCGGCTAAATTATTCAGCCATAAAAAACGATGTGAGTTTCGATCCTTGGGGTTCAGTTCGACCTGCAAAAAACCCTTTTCAATATCTGCGGACATTGCAACGCTGCCTAGACGAAAGTTTAGCAGAACCGCTAACACGTCAGGTAAAAGGTTCGGTCCTGTACACAACATATCATTCAGAGCCACCTGATTACTCGCTTGAGACTACGCGTCGAAAACAATCCTAGTTTTGATTGGGTCTGCGGCATGTAATAAGTCCTCGTATCATACGAGGCATCTTTACATACTACAGCAATACCGAAATCGATCCATTCATTAATCAAATCATTATCTTGCCTAAGCTAATGATGCGACATAACTTTGACTAGGTGTTAGCCTTGCTCAATGCAATCGCTCGGGCTGTTTATAGTAATACTCCAGTACCAATAGATATTTGAGTTGACGAACACAAGACAGTTGCTGTGGCGCTCTTATTATTCCCACTCATAGGATTTACAATTTGTAGATTAGCTCTATGATTTCTAAATGTAGGATCACACACGTAACCTTATTGCCTGCACAACTATGGCATTTAAGATAATTATTCAAACACCTTTACTGGTGCATTTACAGCAACAAACATTTCGTTTCAAAATCGCTTTCTATTCTAATATCGTAAAATCCGTATTGCACATATCTGTTATGTACTTGACCGATTGACAAAAATTGCATTCAACTTCTTTAAAATGTGTTAGAAGGCCAGCGGCAGTTTTGAACGACTTAATATTGGCACTTGTTAGTGTGTGCGCTTTCTTCTCCAACAAAAACTCGGCACTCTCAAATGAACTGAATTCCTTTTCTAAAAACCATATAACTGCTCTTAACTGATCACAGCCAATCGCTGATATAGAGCTTGCATTACTGCAGGCAGATATCGATGCATTTTCGTCATCGCTTGTTTCTGATGCCTTTCCAATCCTACCAGGCGATTGTTGGCCGTGAAATTCTAGCACAATCTCACGAGGCAGACAGCGAAGTATAAGTGGCTTGAGCGTTATGGAGTATCGAGTAGAAGCCACATTTAACATAATCAACGACCTAGTATTAGTAACAACACTATTATATAGTTTGCGGAGGTTCACAGTATCTCCCTTTATACGTTACTTTCGGTAAATTCAATAGTTTTCGCATTATGTCGTTGACCATTTTTTTAATACTGACAAACTGCTCTATAAGCAGCATCATAGTTCGCATTATGTCGTTGACCATTTTTTTAATACTGACAAACTGCTCTATAAGCAGCATCATAGTTAACACCCGTTGGAGTGAATCCAGCAATACACTCAGCTGCTTTACCTGTTATATGGCTCGATAAATAGTTGAACTTATCCGCACCGCTAATGTCATCTCTATCATGCACAGCCGTTCGGAAGTATTCCCAAAACTATATCCAATTCTTGGACTCACCACTGAACACTTTTAACGATAGTTTGAGTACTTTGGCGCAGCTGCGGGCGATAGGCCGTTCATATTCACTGCGAAATACCGAATTCGAAACATGATCGCGCAGGGATTTTGTTGACTTCAATCGATTATCAAGACGGGCCAAGATGGCCGTCGCCTTGTCTTGGTAGTCACAGATAGCTTCAAACTCCTTTTAGGTAGCTTCGGCTTTAATGGAGGGCTTAGTTTAGCGTTAATTCTATTAAGACAATCTCGTGTGACTGTAATACGTTGAATATAAGAAGAGAGCACTTCTTCGATTTCGCACCACTTTTCGTTGTCGCCATCGATTTTTGAGTCGAAACTCGATAGGTACTTTTGAGTACTTTTTGCCAGCTTAGTGATTTGACCACAATAAACCGAATGTTCCGTTAGATCCATCATTTTGCACAATTCTTCCCGGGTTTTGGCACCAATTGTAAATATTAACGCCGCACTTACTTTAAATATCAGACGTATTTATTTAATCTTGAAAGAATTGTAAATTTAATTATTTTATATTATTCGGATTCTCAAATTCTACTTTCTCTAGCTCCAAAGTTATAGTTCCCACTGACTTTACAAAAGATTAGAATGACAACTCGGAAGAAGTCATAAAGTGTTTGTATGTATTGATATATTTTTCACATAATGTACTCAATGCTATATTTCGTATCGGATATTTTCCTGAAGCCAAAGAAAACAGGTGAGATCATAATGAACCTCAAGTCTGGTAAGGACTCTTCTCAAATCAAATCATACATAATATGTCCTGCGTCTCCAACGCTTTGTTAAGGAAGCTACTATCAATACTAGAAAATGCCAAAATAATCCACAAGATAGATTCGGGTTTCGATGACATCGCGTCAGACATTCAAATAGCATTTAAAGACAAGAAGTACTGCTCAGCAGTCTTTTCAGACGTAGCTCAAGCCTTCGTCAAAATCTGGCATAAAGGATTGATATTCAAAATTAAATCAATGCTTCCAAAAAGCTTCCATGAAATACAAAAGCGTATCTACCGCCAGGCGAGATACAAAAGCGTATCTACCGCTAAATATCATGCTGGTGTACCCCAAGGAAGTGTTTTGGACCGGTACTTAACGCAATCCTCACATTTAATCTCCCAATAAGCGACAAAACAACTACAGCTACCGTTACGGATGATATTGCGATTCTATTTACTGATGCAGATCTAGTTATAGCATCCCGAACACTGCAAGCCCACATTTCATTTATTGAAAAATGGCCAGCAAAATGGAGAATCAGAATGAACGAAACCAAATGCATCAACGTTGCTAAAACCGACTTGTCCTGAAGTATATCTAAACAATGTACCTATACCTCAAAGTAACGAAGTAAAGTATCTCGGAATGCACTTTGACTGGAGGGTCACCTGGAAAATGCACATTGCAGCTAAAAATAAGCAACTGAAGTTCAAATTTATAAACTTAAAATTGTTCAATAGCCATGTCAAAACTTTCTCTCCACTCTAAGGTGCTCGTCTATAAGTGTCCTAAAGCCAATCTGTACATAGCACTTACAAATCTGGGAAGCAGCTCGCCCATCAAACATCAAAATCATCCAGAGGACCCAACGCTAATCTCCATAAAGACCTGCAGATCGAGATGATTGCAGAGTAAATGAAGAACATTAGTGGAAAATATATTGCCACCCTTGCTCATCACCCCAACAAGCTGGCAAAAAATTCTAACCCATCGTAAATTTCAGCGATTGAAATGAACCTTCCATCTCTAACGTAGAAAAAAATAGCTTG
The DNA here is from genome assembly GCA_947369275.1 of Nemotelus nigrinus. Classification (NCBI taxonomy): domain Eukaryota; kingdom Metazoa; phylum Arthropoda; class Insecta; order Diptera; family Stratiomyidae; genus Nemotelus; species Nemotelus nigrinus. Next base: position 122,653,265 of record OX376372.1, on the reverse strand, counting down.
CGTAGCCACTTCGTTTGGTAAATAAATTTTCATTTTGCTCTTTTCAGTATCAAAAATCTAGTTGTTAACAAAAGAAGTAATACTGAAACAAGATACTTTACCATTGAAGTTTTTCAATACTGCTTTCACTATTAATTACAAAGCTTAATGCGTCATCTTCACTTTTTTGCGATATGTCGAAGATATTCACAAGTCCATCCGTTGATCCGGAAATAAGGGTGTCTGGCTGCGAAGGATGGAACTTCAAGTCAGTTATATCATCCTCGTGACAATCCGAATAAAGTCCCAATGCCTTTCTTTGTCGTATGTCAAAAAATACTAAAAAAGCATCATTGAGAATTTTCTCAGAGCCTGCGCATAGTACCCTGTCGTTTGAATTTAAGTCAAAACAAGTAATCGGTATTATTTTATCGTTTACTTCGTCTGTAAAAATTCAAAACTTTAACACTGTATGGATAAATCAAATAAGGCCTTGCTTACCAAAAAACATACATATCTCTTTATTCTTCCTCAAATCAAACATAGATATTTTTCCCTTTGCCGATCCAATAAAAAGTAGATTATTGTCCTGGTTGGCAAATTTCACACCAAAATTCGTGTACACTTCGTTAGTGGCTGGGGTTGAGAATACTGATTGAAATTTACTTTCCGCAAGATTGAATATATAAACTGTGCTATCCGATGTTCCAGCAACTACTTTGTCCAGAGAACTAGTAGAAAATGTTATAATAGAATTTGAAACGGCTTCAACATATAATCTTATTTATAATACTTATTTGAAGCTAAATGTAAAACATAAGAGGTTTTATTTGATATTGCTTCTTCGCTCTGTATACGGTAATTTTTGAATTGTGATGAAATTTCTCCATAGCCACAGCTGTCACCATCTTCGAAGCAATCGTCATCGCTAGGACTGTGCTCACCTGAATTTAAAAATGAATTTCAAAAATACCATCAAATGGAAACATAATAATTACGCACGGTTTTCAGTCATGTTGCAATTTACCCTTCCTTATAACACCTAACGTTTTACCTATTTCCCGGCACATGCCGCAAAGTAAACAAATTGTTATTTTCCAAATTGTAAAATCAGACAAAAAACATGTCGCAGTTCAACATTTCAGAATATGATAAATAATTGTTGTGAATCAAATTTTTCTGTCTAATTGAAGTAACTAAAAAATAAACAATTTAGATTTTAAAATATTCTTTTTTAAGGGGTTAAAACCGGTTATAATTTTGAAAAAAAAAAGTTTTTTTTGCATTTTTCAATTTATTATACCTTCAGACATCACGTCTCAAAATTTTATTAAGATATTCCCAAAAATAAAGAAGTTACGGCAGTTTGTGACAGACCGCTGCTTTTAATTACTGCGAAAAAAAGATGAAAAGCACATACGTCAGGCAGAAAAAGCGGCAAAGGAAGCGCGTTTGGCCAAAAAAAAAACTGCCCAACTGCAAGAGCAACTGGCTTATATGGACTCAAGAATACTTATGTGTGGTCCAGGGATTGCAAACTGAGCAATTGTAGGTGATAAAACATATTTTTTAAATAAAATTCAATTATCTTGTGTGGTAATCTACCACAATATTTGCCAAAAGTTAACCCAAAAAAATTTGGCAAGCGAAACAAAATGAAAAAAAACTAGAATTTTTCGAAAAATATTTTCAAACCACCGCCATTTTTTTCGATCGTTTTTTAAAAAATATTGTGGTAGATTACCACGTAAGAAACATGACGAAGCATTTTTTGAGACGTCAACTTTGGCGCCCTCTATAAAAATAAGTAGAAAAATGAAAAAAAAAAAAAATATTTTTTTTGTTATATACCCATGCAAATTTTAAATTTATACAAAATAAAGGAGGTGAAAAAAATATTGAAAATTAGGTTTTTTAGCATTCTAACTGGTACTACCCCCTTAAGAACTATTAATACTAAGACATTTTCATCACACCGCATGTATCAGCCTCGAAAATGGATAGTACGATCGACAGCAGATCAGCGCCCTAAAATTACAAATGTTCTGTTTCTTACAGTTTGCGAATAAACCACATTTATAACCAATTTATGTATAATATTGGTTAAAATGCATCCAGAAAGGAGAGCGATTAGATCATAGAATTATCTTTTTACATTGTTTTTATGAATTAAGGATAGATGAATCCTTTAGGCAAAAAATCAACTACAGCATCATTTGTGTTTAAGTTAGGTTAGGTAACTATTGAAAATCAGCGAATCACAAACTTTGTGAAAAAGGATACACAAATTTACTTTGCTTTGTAGAGCACAGTTATTACGTAATTAGCAACAGGACTTAAAAGTTTTTAGAATTCGGAAAGTTACAAGGCAACATACAAAGTTGTTTTAAATAAATCCTTTGAACTGTCAATAAAAATTACATATATTACTTTCCTTTTGTTAGAAACATTTCATTTAAATTGACAATAATTTTTCACTAAAATAACAATTTCCACAAAAAAATTTTCCTGTCACTGATTTGCAAGATTTTTTCGACAAGCCAGTAAAATTCAGATATTTTTTGTAATCAGCTTACAGAACGATTGGAAACTGGTTCAGATGTTAATAACCACTTATTAAATGTAGTTCAGTCCAAGTTTATGCTATTAAAATCTAGTGAATACGATATTTTATTCGTTTCGCTGGTGCACTTCAATGAAAATGAAATTCAAGAGGGATTCAGTGTTAACATAATTTCATTATTTAGGTAAAGTAATTTTTATAAAAAGAAAATGCGAATGCAAAGTAGAGTTTGCATTTGTACTTTCCGTCGAAAATCCTTGAAATTAGTCACTATCGCAGATTTCTGATGACCAATCGTAAGTTTGTATATCTTATATTCATTATTTAAAAGTTGTCTTAGCTACTCCCTCCAAAATATTTCAGTATTCATTCCCTTTGAATGATTTTTGTACCTCTATAGATGTATCGCTTTCAGAGATGTCCATTACCACGACGAGTTTGGATTCATGATAAACTTCAGGTCAAGCACAACATAAGAAAAATACTACATATTGACATACCTACTATATAAACAACGATATCAACGTTTCATATGAAGATATTCCTCCGTTAGTAAAAAGAAAAATGACTGGATTTCCCCACTTCATAGCATTCCGATACTTTTTAAAACATTTTAGAAGGAATTAAAATTGTGATTGAGATAGTTATACCTACAACATTTACGAAGAAATATCAGAAGATTAAAAGCTAAAGATTTTCCATCTCAAATGTAATTTATACGTTGAATAAACCAGTTAATTGAATAAACCAGTTAATAAAGCTTTTGAAACCACCGAATTCTTGTTTTTTTCGGTTTCGTTTAATTTAAAATTTCCTTCATGATCGAATTCTTCTTATTTCGAATAGTTAAATTGCAAACAACAGTGAAATTTACTAATGAACTGTAATCGTAGTTTTAGATGTCATTTGGCAAGATCGATGTGATTCGAGCTAAGTGCCTTCTTATTTTGGATGCAGTTTGCTACTTTCATATAGTTTCATTTTGTTTCCATTAAAACGCAAAAAAGTAAAGAAGTATCTACTTCGATTTCAGTTAATTAAATAATTGATTGATTGATTGATTGCATGGAGTGAGTTACGTTATGTTCTATATCATATGCAGGGTTCTTATGAATCTGAATATGTTCTTTGACGGGACATTTATTATGGAGGGAACAGCAGAGCCAAGAAGCTCTAATATTCGTGTCACAATGTGTGAGAAGATGCTTAACACATTCTGCAGTTCCGCCACAATATCTGCAGCAGTCGTCCTGCTGCTTACACATTCTTTGGACGTACTTTTAGCAAAGCAAATGACCTGTCAATACTCCACTTATGTCGCTTTTGCGAAGAGCCACTGGTTCTTTTTCTTGCTTCATGTTTTGATTTTCTTGCACGTGTCTGCCTTTGTAAAGTTCCAATATGGAGTAGGATAAGTGAAAACTCCCTCGTTTTACTATCCTCGGTCTTATCTTGGCCGCGGAATATCGACTCGAGGCTGTTCTGCGCTCCTATTTCATTTAGGGCCTCCCTCACCACTGAGTATAGATCAATTTATGTGATCAAAATAATAAAATACTAACACAATTCAGTAGAATAAACTAAAAAAAAATCTCAAATGCAAATTCATCCAAATCTTATGAAGCAGGTAATTTTTTTCCTTTGAATTCTCCGAAAACAGTTTAACTTTCAAACGCAAGTCATTTTATGCATGTTTGATAGTTTTTACTGAAATGTCGAAATACTTTTTGCATAAGACTCGATCTCAAATCAGTTTTGATAAGTCCGGAACTAAAATTGGTCGTATTAAAGGCTAGAAAACTAAAATAGACGAGGTAGTATTATAATAAATATGCATGAAATATTATAAGTATTATAATAAATATGTATATATTACATGAAATATAATAAATATGCATAAAAACGTAAAATCGTGTTGCGAAATAACTGAGAATGTAAATCGTGGTAAGTCAACGATACAATACTTTATAAGACGTTCAGAAAAGCAACATAGAATGCAAAATATAAAAAACCCCAGCACATCAGAACCGCTAGAAACACTAATGTTCGAAGAACAGTAGAGGATTTTTGCAGGTTTTGAGTGTGTATTAGGGTTGGAAAACTAGTTTTATTCACCGGTGAACGGTTAACCGTTAACCGATCGGCTTTTCACCAGTAAAAGCCCTGAGGTGGAAGATTTTAACCGGTTAACCAGTTAATCGCGTATTTTTTGCGAAAAAAATCTGGAAAATTTGCAAAAATCTTTATGCTCGTATAGTCAGATTTGCAATGAGTATGGAATATTTAAATGAAAAATGAGGTCGATCAAGATTAAAGAATTTCAAAAAGCATTTATTTTTATGAACAAATGCGGTCACAGAACAATTAAATAGAATTTCTGCAAAACTGATAAAATTACCAAACAATATAAAATTAAAAAAAAATAAAAAATTGTGCGTAGAATGAGATCATACAAAATTGTAAACTTAGAGCTAGAAAACACTCAATAAAATATAAATTACTTAGACTAGTCAAAAATCAGTCTCTTTGAAAAACCTTAATGCAAACTGAACACAAAATAACGCTATTTACGATAAATACATTATAACATGTAAAAATTTGATTATAGAACCAGACAAAATGAAAATTTATCTCAAGGCTCAAAGCAATTTTTCTGGTTAACGAACGCAGGAAGACTAGCATGTTCAGGTTCTTAAGAGATAATCTACTCCTCTTAGTGCACTTCACACTACCTGCGTGTGAGGAGAGTCACTTGGCAGCAGTTGAAGTGCGCATAAGGAGCAAAATAGAGCATAGCTAATTCGTTAGAGTTGTTCACATCCAATTTTCGTAGAGTCCCACATCTCCATAGGATCTGGGTTTGTACGCCTGTTCACAACGGCGCTGCTGACGTACGTCTTTAGCTGCGATGGGATGGTGTCTGCAGCCTCCTGATCGATTATCCCCGCAGAGCTTGGGCGTAGTTAGACTGTCTACTGCGGACCAAATCTCCGAAGAATAGTCGTCACCATCATCGTCAGGCGCAACGTTCAGGACCACAGCATGGCTGGATTCAAACATCATTTCCTGCATACAGCTACCTGAAAACCAACGTAAAGTTACAATCGTGTATCGATGTCTTAACAGTGCACACGCCTATTTTGTCTACCCTCGTTTTGATCAGAAGTCCCGGGCCTGATACGAGGGAAGTAGCTTTACCATCATGCGCAGCAAATGCACCTGTCCGTCTTGTCCGCCTTTAACTGGACTGCTGGACAGGATGGAACACCTTGAAGAGGAAGTCCGTTGCAAATTATTTCCAACTACGAAGCCTAGAAATCGAACGGCGAAATAATCACCAAAGTAGCTAATTATGGAAGAAGCAGCGCGTGGATTCTCAGAGACTAACTTTTTATACCGAGGGTCCAGAAAGGTTGCTGCTCCATATGGGTGAAGTAACTTGATTTCAGAAAATTATGAGTTGACTTCTGCAAAAAGTTGCTGCTTGACATTGAATGACAAGGGCTCTTTTGACAGGTAGGCCTTGACCACATGAAAGTTTAGATAAATTATTTAGTAGGTGTTCAAAGGTATCAAAAATATATACAGGGTGGCCCATAAGATCGGGTGTTGTTTTTACAGGTAGGCAACACTTCGTGCATCTGTCGGACGAGCTTCAAGCACTTTTCTTTCCAACCTTGATTTGCTGCTGCTTAAGCTCTTTCGAGGCAGCTTCACTATTCCACTTCCATGAGCAGAGCGTGCACTGACAGTTCCACTGGGTCCTGTGTTTCCCTTCGTCTTGGATATCCGCAAGCATGACTTCAGCATCATCTTCGTTTTCGGGTTCATTCACTTGAAGATTTAATTAATGACTTGATAATAGTGAACGAAACTTCACACGAATGACACAACTTTCAAACAAAATACTAGCGCCCCAACAATGCTTGCGTTGGCGTATTCAGCCACACTGGAGAGAGGGGAACGAGAAGGCGGGTAGCAGAGCCCTGACACGTCGAAAATTGAGCAAGTCCAGTCAAGTGAGTCAGCCAGCGAGGACAAAATGTCGACTCGCAGTGCTTTAGCACATGGCGACAGCACAGCGAACCCGGTTATTTCTTTGTCGACTTTTTCCTTGAAATAGAGAGCAAAATTTGCAGTGTTAAAAACGGTTAACCAAAACATTTATCGATTAATGCGATTTGGGTCAAAGCGACTACCCGAGTGAAAATTAGTCGATCGGTGAATCGATTAACCAGTTAACCGTCACCGATCTTTCCTTCCCTAGTGTGTTATTCTACCACTAGCTATTTTTCCTACTTAAGGCTATTACATCCTAAGTAATATAGACCCTAAGCTTATATTATCTTCGATAACTTCATTGAAATTTACAGCGATAGAAAAGTGTTTGGGGCTGCCATCCGCAAAATGTCCAGACCTTAGAAAATTTTAACATTGTTTACTTATTTTCATTGCAAATGCTCGCAATGTGAATACTTAATCCAAACATTTATTAGTACGAAAATAACAAAATCGCCTTGTGCTGGCAACCCTTTGCTATTATATAAAAAATCAATACATTCTGTAAATTTCAACTGTATCTCATTATCGGGTCGTGAGTTCCCGTTTTGATGCTAAAAATATAGGTAAATTGACGAAGGGTTACCGTTCTTGCCCGTTGTAAAATTTCAAATGTTTTTCTTTGGCTATGTAGACAAAGCATAAGATTTATATATGAGTGGCTTTTTTTTTATAAAAAGCGACAATTTTTCAGGAGAATCGATGATTTGAAAGTTTTTACTTTCAGCACCTGCCCTAGCTACATGGTTACCAATATGCGCATTAAAAGCAAGACAAATTTACAACTAAATAGTACCAGTATGTCCTGAAAATTTCATAATGATTTGATAGCTC
>OX376372.1:122593905-122645630 GCA_947369275.1 Nemotelus nigrinus | reverse complement strand
ATGGCGATTCCAGCACGACAATGACCCAAAACATTCAGTAAAAGCCACAATGCAATGGTTGCAAAGTAATGAAATTATTATTTTGAACTGGCCATCTCAGTCAACCGATCCAAACCCAATTGAGAATTTGTGGAATGACCTCAAAATTGAAGTTTCCAAGCGCCTGTCAACAAATATGAAAGAACTATGAGAAAGTGTGCAACAGGCGTGGAAGGCAATACCACTTGAAAAGTGTCAAAATTTAATCAGCTCTATGCCCCGTCGAATTGAATCAGTTTTACAAAATTATGGATTCGCTACAAAATACTAAATCTAAGGACTGAAATTAAAAATTCAAAATGTATGAATTTAAAAATAAACCAATAATTCCTTCCATTTTTGATAAGTGTTGCTATTTTATTGGCCAGGTTGTTGACCTTAAATTAACAAAAAAAAACTATAAAAATCATATTTGGTGTTGTAAATTTAATTATTTTTCATTTAATATTTTCGTTAACATTACAATAATTAAGTTATGATAGATTTTGGCATTGAATGATTGACACTGAGAATATTACACTGGCATGAATAAAAAAGTTTCGGGTGTTGCTATTTTTTTGTCTATAGCTGTATATAGCTGTATATATATATATATATATATATATATATATATATATATATATATATATATATATATATATATATATATATATATATATATATATATATATATATATATATATATATATAAATATATATATATATATATATATATATATATATATATATATATATATATATATATATATATATATATATATATATATATATATAAGTTAACAAATAAGAAACTTATTTGGTTAAAAAAATACAATTTAGAGCTGAACCCTAGTTGTTTATTGTTCAAACTTGAAAATACAAATACCGTCTTACGATCTAATGTATGCGCTTAAATGCTAAATTATCGCTGATTCAGTTTCCTGATTTGCATCGCATTGTTCGATGCATCGATGCATAGACGCGCCGTCAGCAATCTTGACCCGCGCGTGCAGGTAAATTTGTTTGTTCATGTTTTATGGGCTCGTGTAGGTGTTAACTCCTCCGCGCTTAAATGCGATCGCCTCTGATTGCTAGAAATAGGAGAGATCGTTGAACTGTAGGTTTGGAGCACACGATATAGGAATTGCGGGCGGTGCTACTGTTATTGATGTTGATGATTCTGGCGTTTTCGTGATTGTCGTTTGTATGATGATATTTTTCTTTTTCACCCAAGTTCTCCAACAGGTTGCAATACCGAGAACGATAGAAAAAATTGTAATTGAACTGTAGATTGTAAGTTTATGAATGTTTTTATCGGATTGTAGAAGTTCGATTGATCTTGTGTTGTTGATGCTAAATTCTTTCAACATTTCCAAAGACATTAGTTCGTGGTACTCCTCTGCTTCAGAGCTCGGTTGGAGTATTGCGGGTAAAGCTTGTATTGTGGTCGTTTGCTGGGAAATGAAGTTTTTGTTGTTGATGGATATGCTGGTATTTTCAAATTTTATCAAGAATGTTCCATTTAAGCTGTGGGATGTGTTTTCAACTTTCAATACGCCGACAAATTGATTCAGAAGTAGTACACCGGTTGAGATTTCATCAATAGTAGGTACATTTTGATTGTTTACTTTAGTGCAGGATGCGTTGAGGCTTCTCAGTAGATTCGGTATGCAGGTTGTATTTCTTATATCTATTACATGGTCTGATTTACAAATTGATAATTGATTTAAAGTTTTACAATTTCTTCTTCGTGTATCAAAATGTTGTTCGTTGTACAATTTCGTTAGTAAAATGCTTTCTTTTGATGGGCTTAATTAATATGTTCTGATAAATTTTTCGAGTCGTTAAAGGAATATTAGCAATATAAAGTAATGCAGAGCTGTTGGTTACAATCTTTACCTCTGCGAAGTCTAATGCCTCTTCTATTGTCGTATATGGTAACATTTCTTTGTCCAATACATTAGCTGCAAGTTTAATTTCGTCTTTAGATAGGATTAAAGAGTTTACAATACCTAATTTAGCCCAATGTATAGCATGGTTAATATTTTTCAATTCTTCTGCAATTATCCTTACCCTGAATTGTACATTAAGTATTTTGTTACTATTTATCTGATTATTTTCTTTGAATAATTTACGTATTTCGTTTGCCATTCTCGTTATGTTATTTATTCTGTCGTTGTAAAGTTGGTTTATTACAACCTGTCTGTTGTTATTTTGTAGCACATCCGTGATTTTTTCTTTAATGGTGATAAAATCTTCATGGTCAGGATTGCCTGCAATCCATTTCCAAGCGCTACCGAGAAAGTTAAGGGATCGCTTTATCCTTTGTGGCTTCAGATTTTGGATCAAATCCCTAATTTGATGCAGTTCTTGGGATAGGAAGGAAGCTAGGGAATGTTGTCGGATTTCTGGAATGTTGAGGATCGGTTCGATTTGTGATACGCAGCCTTCGTACTTGTCTACGTTGATGACGTGAATGATTTTAAAGTTTCCGTCTTGTTTTTTGGTCAGTCCCGTGTGGAAAGAGACTATCTGTGAGCTAGAGTAGTCTAAAATCTGTACTCTAGCCATGGAAGTTCGAATAGTGAGCCTGAAAAGTAGAATTAATTTTTGATGTTACTTTTATGAATTATTTTTCCTGATTCTGTTAAAACTGTGGAATTATTATTTTCTTTTACTGTCTCCTGCTTGTATTTGGGTGTTAATTTAGAACCTTTTCGTTTGTTTTGTTTTACGTAGATAACTTCTCCAATGTCGTAGTTTTTAGTAGGTTGTCTCTTTTTATTGTGGTTTCGTATGTCTGTCTCTTGTTTTCGTCTGAGTCTGTCGATGTTCTTCTGACGTATTTTCTCTCGTTCGTCTGGGTCAAGGTTTCTGCCAAGATAGAGTTCTACTGGTTTTCTTCCAGTGGTTGAATGTATGGAGTGATTATATTAGTTTACTGCTCGTTGCAGCAGTTCGTCAAATGGGCGTGAAGACTCCTCCTTTCTGAGGCATCTCATGATTTCGATCAGGATCGAATTCCATCGCTCGACCTGTCCATTTACTTCGCTCTTATATGGTGGAGTTTTAAATACCTTGATTTGCAGGTCATCCTCCATTAAAGCAGTTATTGAAACGGACGTTAGTGATCCTTCATTGTCGATCACGACATTTTGGGGAATGCAGAAGTAATATAGGATGTCCATTAGAGGCTGTTTTATGTCCTCTACGGATCTTGAAGCAATGACTTTAGCTTGAGCGAGTTTAGAAAATTTGTCTGTCGCTGTTAGGATGAGCTTTCTTTCGGTTGAGAAGATGTCAATATGAACAGTATGGCCGGGATATGACGGAATGGGAGTAGGATTTAAAAAGGGTTTGTTAGGGTGTCTATCGTATTTGTTTTCCTTGCATATTCTGCAACGATTAACAATGGTTTTAATCTTGGCTGTCATTCTGGGAAAATAGAAGTTTTCGAGAATTTGTAGCCCATTCTCCTCGGCGTTCCGATAGGCTCTTCGGTGAACCTGAAGGATTCTTTCCTCTTGTTCAACCTCGTTAGGAATGTCCTCGACAATTTTTTACGTAAACCGAATGCGATAGTCTCTAAAGTGCCGTGGATATATAATTTGTATTTTCCCCATAATATCTTCAGCAGTGTAAAGTCAGTTTACAGCGCTTGGATTTAAGTAACGTTTGAAAAGGCTTATGATATCTGTGTCCGAGTATTCTGGCTTGATTATTATGTGTCGGGTGTAGTTTTCGAAAGGGTGAAGAAGCTGATAGCTATCTTCGTTGTCAGTTTTGAGAATAAGCTGATTTCGAATGACGTTCACTGGGGTTTCGGCGATCGGGATGAGATTTTGAGCAGAGCTATCGTCGCTGTGAATGGTAGGTGTCATGGAATGTATTTGAGTTTCTTGAGGAGGTCGGGAGAGAAAATCTGCAACAATATTTGCTTTTCCTGGCTTGTATTTTAATTCATAATTGTATTCTTCTAAGGCTGCTTTCCACCTTTTCATTTTGTTGTTAGTATTCTTATTGCTAAGAGCAAATGTAAGTGGCTGGTGGTCAGTGTAGATCTTCAGTTTACGTGACCCATAAAGGTAGTTTCTCAACGACTCTAAAGCCCATATGATGGCAAGCATTTCCCTTTCGTTTGTTGCGTACCCTTCTTCTGCGTTTCTTAGAGTTCGTGAGAGATAGGTGATAGGTCTGCCTTCCTGTCAAAGGACGGCTCCGAGAGCGTATTCAGAGGCGTCTGTCGTGACCTCAAACTCCTTGTCGAAGTTTGGATGTGCAAGGAAGACTTCCTTGAATGCGAGACAATTCTTTAATTTATTGAATTCACTAAGTGCCTCGGAATCCAGACTAATGATATTATTTTTTGAAAAGTTTTTGGGCACCCGCTCATCTTCCCCCCTGAGAAGGGATGTCAGGGGTTTTGCGATTTTAGCATAATCTTGTATAAATCGCCGATAACACCCCGACATTCCTAAAAATGATCGTAGATCTCTAAGGTTTTTCGGAACGGGAAAGTCAAAGATTGCTTGTACTTTTTTGGGGTTTGTTTGTATTCCATCCCTGCCGATGATATAACCTAAAAACTCAGCTTCGCTCTTTAAAAACTCGCATTTATCGAGCTGTATTTTCATGTTGGCGGATTTTAGCGTTTGGAAGACTATGTCGAGGTTTTCGAAATGCTCTGCCTCGTTTCTGCCGAAAATGATAATGTCATGTATACATTATACATGACATCTTTTCCCTATGTGCTCGCGAAGGATGTCATCGAGAGCTCGTTGAAAAATTGACGGGGCGTTCTTCAGTCCGAATTGTAACCGGGTGAACTCGAATTTTCCGTTATTTATGGAAAAAGCAGTCTTTTCGATGTCAGACTCCTTTAAAGGAATCTGGTGAAAGCCGCTTTTTAAATCAACCACCGAAAACCATTCATTTCGACCGAGATTTGCGAGAACTTCGTTAATCTCGGGAATAGGGTATTTATCCGGGATGGGTAATGAGTTAAGTTTGCGGTAATCGATTACCATTCTGAACTTCTTCTCTCCTGATGCGTCCATTTTTTTCGGGACGATCCAGACCGGAGAGTTGTACGCCATCTAGAGGGTCTTATTATGCCGTCATCCAGTAATTTTCTTACTTGCTTTTCTACTTCCCCTTTTAGCGCTATTGGGTAAGGATATGAACGTGAGTATACAGGATCGTTGGTAGTTGTCCGAATTTCGCCTTTAACGTTGGTAGTATAAGTATAAGATTCTCGTCTGGGTCTGAGAGCAAGCTTGAATGTTTTCGAATAATTGAGTTTAATTTAGATGCCTGCTGTTGATTAAGATGGTTTGTTCTTATCTCAAGGCTGTTGACTTATTTTGAAACATATTGCTTAAGAGGGATATGAATATTGGGATGAATGGTCATAAAACTATCTCTTGCGTGGATCCAAGGTCTTTCAAGGTGTCGTTCCCCAAAATACCATCGACAGATATTAATGTAGGGAGTACAAAGAATTTGATTTTGCCTACATAGGGACCAAGAGGCTGAATATATGAGTGATGAGTAATTAGGATGTTCCCGCCAACTGAATTAGCATAAAAATTTCTCAAGTTTGGGATAGGGTTCCCTATATGTTTTGGTTGTATATAGTTTTTATTGGATCCTGTATCCACTAGAAATTTTAATGTCTCTCCGCTTCTTATAATGTATTCAAAGTAAGGAAGCGAAGAGTGCGTTAGCCTAAAAAATAGATATCGTCTAGTTACTCCGGTTGGTCTAGGTTGGGATCTTGAGACTCTTGGTGTGTTGTTATAATATTTGCTTGCTGTGGCTCGTTAGTTCCCGTGTTTGGATCTTCATTAAGTTCTGGTGGGAATGGTTGGGTTTCCTCAAGTGCGATGTATTTAAGGAAATCTTGATCATTACCAATATAAGAATTATCGAAAAGTTCTTCGCGAACTTCTGGATTTATATTGTAATTGTGTGTGCTAAAGTGGGTACGCTGGTGCTTATTTGGATAATGTCCTTGAAAAGAGTTTGGTCTCTTAGGCATCGGACTTGGTTGGGCCTGAGGTCTGTTGGAATAGTTCACGGCGTGTGTTCTTACGGACTGATCGACATCCATAAGCTCTGGCCTTGGTTGTGGTTTTGGAGCGACAGGCCTAGGGATAGGATACTGCTGCTGAAATCTGGGAGGCTGTAAAGCATGAGGGTTGTGAACCAATTCGGGGTAAAAGGTACGTCTAAGGGCTGGAACAGGAAAGGGTTTTGGAGGATTGGGATTGACTCTTCGAAGAGGAACAGGAGGTGGAAGGTAGTAAGTGGTCTTTTGTGTAGAAGCTTGAGAGTTGTTTGCGTGTTGCGTTCTGTAGTCCATGTTTTGTAGTTTCAGACAATAGTGAAATGCCTGAGGGAGGTACACTGGTTCCCGTATACTCAAAAGTCTGGGTAGATCGCCTCGTAATCCTCGAACGAAAGTGTCTAGTGCCTTATCTCGATAGCACTGTGTCATAACATTCAATGATTCGTGGCTCATCTCCATTGATGATAGTTTATTGAGGATTAGAGAGAGAGAGATGTTGGTAGACAGCCTGGTAAAATTCAGGAATGGTGTTGGATCCCTGTACCAAAGTGGTCATTTGGCACTCGAGCGTACCAAGGTCCCTTTTATCTGCATAGTGCAGCGTGAGGCATTTAGCGATTTTCTCCCAAATGAGTGGAGTGTTGTACGATTCGAGTACAATATCAGCGTGGCCGACGATTTTACTACGGATTACTGAAGGAATGCTGTAATATTTGGGTGTGCCTCGGAGATGATCATAAATTTTTAGAATTCGCTCAACGCTCTTTTTCCAAAAGCCGAATTCACCGGGTTGTCCAGAAAAGTCCCTCAGACTTTTTACGACATCCGGAATTTTATCCATATCGGACGAATTCATGTTGGTGCCTATGCTAATTTGCACATCGGTATCGTTGTTGATATCGGCCGCGGGATTCATAAAGGAATTGAACATTTGCCTTTTTTGAATCTGTAAAGTCTCGGAGACGAGACGAGTTATCAGCCTTGTAAGCTCAACGTAATCGAAGGCATTGTTAGCAACACGTGGAGATGGGTTAATTTGAGGTGCGGCAGGTGAGGAACTTCGAGACGAGCTGGTCTCACCAAATTATTGGGATTTGACATTTTTCAAATTTAAAGCAGATATAAAGCCACAAAAATAATGCGTAGTTTCGAACCAACTAATTTGTGTTTAAATTTTTTTAACACAGCAAAACACAACGGAAATACGTGATTTTAGACAATTTTCGGATGGTAATAACCAACAACAAACACTGGTAGTTCAAAGATACACTTATTGTAAAAGTTATAAAATAGTTCAAATATATATAAAAGCAAAATAATAAAACAACAAATAAAAACAATAAGTATTCAGCAAAAGAGGAATAACAATCACCTAATAAACCGATTTCAAAAAAATAATGCACTTTAACAAGATCTTTACCGATTTATGCTATTAACTGCTGTGGGTGAGTATTAATTCCACCCAATTCCGATCGGAATCGGTTCACACCGATCTTAACATGCAGATATCAAATATAGAACTTCAAAATTATATAAATAAAAATTCAAATATATAAAGTATACGAAAATAAATCAAATACAATCAGCACCCACACCAAAGAAAAAATTCAAATGAAAATAAATCATCAAATAAATCAACGAAAAGAAGAGCTATAACAAGTATTGATACTGATATAAATACATTTATAAAAATTATCCTTTTTTTATACTAAACTATTTGTTTCTTATTGTCTGATCACCATTGAAATGACGTCACAACTATCGCCTTTTTTACTGATTGTTGACAAACGGCCGTTCACAAACTTGAAACGCCAACCGTAGTTTATTTTTTCTTTGGAGGCCTCTAATTTTAACTTCGTAGATGAAAACCTCCAATAGCAGATCGAAGCAGTTGTTACTCTTGCGTGGCGAATTTAACCGCCGCGTAGCAATCGTTACAAACTGCTCGATTCAATGATATTATGAAAAAAAGGCAGATTTGTCGTTAAAACAATCTAACTGGTCGCCTAAAAGCTTTGGCTTACCGAGATAGACTGTGCTTTATTCTACGAATTCTTCTGTATATGTATCATACATTTTAGTTGAAATGATAAATGTATGGATTGGTTCGAATTTCAAATAATTAATTATTTTTCACGCGGTTTACTATTTACCCGTTTAGAGAGGTTGTCGCTGTGATCGACAAGTGGAATTTGTCGTTGACATTTGTCAGTTTGACAATTCAATTCGTAATCGTACACAACACCCTCTCCCTTTGGGGGGAAAAAAAATTGTCTTTTCAGTAGTAAATGAAATTTTTTTTTTGTTTTGAATTCATACACCTTTACAGTTTTTTTACAATTATCCTGATTCATAAGCTCATGTTGTTGCTTAAATATATATTTTTATAATTTTTTTTTGTTTTCTTTGATTTTGCTTACTTAAATGTAACTTCGATACATATGTTTATATTTTTTTTTGTTTGAATACAAGTCTAGTCTTGTAATAACTATATGCATTTTGTTTTTTGATTCTTGTCTTACATTAATACTGTACATGTTCAAATGTGTTTATCACTTTTTCAAATTAGTGGTGTATATAATTTTAATAGGTTATTGTGATATTTTTTACATTTTCCGTTTACTAATATATAAGTATTTACATTATCTCTTTCTATTATTTCATATGGTCCGTGATATGTGTTCTGCAACTTCTTTCTATTAATATTTCTGACTAAAACTAGATCTCCTACTTTGAATGTTGCTGGGTTTGTGTTACCATCTAATCTATTTTTTCTTTCCTTTTTCACTTTCTCAATTATGTTTTGAGCTAAACTAATGCTATTTCTAAGTCTAATTTTTAGTTCATTAGCGAAATTGTCTATATTGTTAATCGGTTCATTTTTTTCTATAATGTCGTCGGGCAATTGGGGTAATCTGCCATATACTAATTCGTATGGAGAATATTCTGTATCAATATGTGGACTCGTATTGTACGCGAAAGTGTAATACGGTATCCATTTGCCCCATTCATAATCATTAGCAAAATTAAGCAAATATTCATTTAATACTCTGTGGTTACGTTCCACTGAGCCGAGTGTTTATGATGATATGGTGCTGAGAAAATTTGTTGAATTTTTAATAAATTGCAAATGTTTCCCATTAGCTCATTGGCGAATTCAGCTCCATTATCTGATTTTAAAATTCTGAAAATACCGTGCTTTAATATTAGTTGTTCTGCTAGTGTTTTGGCGATAGTTTTAGCATCTTTTGTTTCAATTGGGTGTGCAATAACGTATTTTGACAATTCGCATTGCATTGTGAGAATGTATCGATAACCGTTGGATATTCTTAATGGTCCTACTGTGTCTATAGCAATAGTTTTGAATGTGTTCTTTGGTGTGTCTGTTATTGTTTGTTTCTCTTTTATATGTTGTGTTTGTTTATTTTTCGCACAAGTTTCACAGTTTTTAATAAATGTCTTTGTCATCTTATTCATGTCTTTCCATATTTATTTTTGCTTTAGTTTTAGTAATGTTTTTCTGACACCTAAGTGTCCTCCTATCGGTGTTGTATGGTAGTTATTTATTAGTTTAAATTGTATTATTTTATCGGTTTTTTGTTTTGGTGGTTTGTATATTATTATTTTTAGGGGTTCTTTATTCTTTGCTAGAATACTCTTCTGTAGTTGATTAAATTTGTTTTTAAATTCTTCCTTATTGATCATGTTATATATTTCATCTTTTTCTTCAATGTATATTTTCGTTATATTTTTTCTAGTCGCTTGTGATGTCAGTTTCTCCAATGTCGAAACTAATTCCGATGGATTATCGCTGCATCTAACTAGGATCTGATTATGTTCAAATATAATTTTTCGAATTTTTCCCATTTCGAATTTTAATTTCTTTAAATTTTGTATATCAGCTGGGGAATCGCTGTCCCATATATAGATTTCGTTTTCCATTGGGTTATATTTTGGTTTGACTATTCTTCTTGTTTGCGCTTTTTCAGTGTTTTCTAAATTTTTTACCATGTTTCTTGTAAGTGGTAATACCTTCTTTTCTTCAGTAATGTTTCTCTGCTTTGGTATCATATCTTTTAACGTGTCTGAATTTAATTTGATGCGTGACAATGCATCTGCATTGACGTTCATCTTGCCTTTTCGATATATTATATCGAAATCATAATCGCATAAATCTAGTCTTATGCGTGTCATCTTTGATGATGGGTTTCTGTGAGTAAATAGTGATATAAATGGCCTGTGGTCTGTAACGACTGTAAATTTATTTCCGAAAAATAGGGTCTAAAGAAATTTATCGCCCAGTGGATTGCCAACCAGTGGATTGCCAATAGTTCCTTTTCGATTATCGGTTTGTTTAATTCATGTTTTACTAGGGTTCTACTTGCGTAAGAAATGGGTAAGTCATGTCCTATTTCGCCTTGTGAGAGTACTGCACCTAATGCGTAGTCTGATGCATCGGTTGTGACAATAAATGGCTTATTGAAATCTGGGTATTGTAATATTGGTGCATTCATCAGTTTATACTTCAGTACTTCGAATGTTGATTGACATTTTTCTGTCCATATGAACTTTGTATTCTTTTTCAGTAAATCGTTTAGGCATTTTGTTATTTTGGCGAAGTCTGGTATAAATCGTCGATAATAATTAGCAAATGCGACGAATCTTCGGACTTCTTCTGCGTTTGTAGGTATCGGATAGTTTTTAATTGTTTTAAATTTTGCAGGGTCTGTTCGGACTCCGTCTTTTGTTATTAAATGTCCCAAGTACACTACTTCACTTCTCAAAAAATTGCATTTCTCAGGGTTCAGTTTTAAGTTGTACTTTTCTAGCCTATCAAATATTTTCATTAAATTGGTATTGTGATGTGCGAGGCTGCAACCAAAGACGATTATGTCATCGACATATAAGAATGCTGCTGAGTCTAATCCACTTAAGGCTATTGTTAGCATGCGTTGGAAGCTGTTTGATGAAATTGTTAGACCAAAAGGTAATCGTTTGAACTGATAATGCCCTTTATTTGTTGAAAAGGCTGTTAATGGTCTTGATTCCTCTGTCAGCTCGATTTGGTGAAAGGAACTTGTCATGTCCAGGGTGGAGAAGTATTTCGCTCTTCCTAGTCTGTCTAAAACATCTTCTAGCCTTGTGAGTGGAAACTTGTCATTAACAATTTTTTTGTTGAGTGGCCTGAAATCTACTACCAGTCTCCATTTAGTTGGGCCTGACTCACTTTTCTTTGGTGTTAAAAGTAGTGGTGAGTTAAATGGACTGGTAGAGTTTTCGATAATGTTGTCCTCTAGCAATTGGTTTACTTGTCGATTTATTTCATCAATATGTGTATGGGGCAGTCTATAGATCTTCATATATGTTGGTGTATTATCCGTGACTTGTATATTTTGTTTGTAAAAGTTATTTGATGTAAGACTATCGTGTTCTAGGTGAAAAATATGTTGATAATTTTGGATAATTTCTAATATTGATTCTTGGTCTTTTTGGTTCAAGTGTTGCAGTTTAATGTGTGTTCATAATTCTTGAAATCTTTGCTTTCTTTTGTTGTTTTTATTTACTGAAACATTATTTTTATTTATTTTATATTTAGTTAATGGTTCTGTTTCTACTTTAAATTTTTGAATTATCATGTCTTCTTCGTTCGTGTTTAGTAGCTTTATATGTTTGATGCCTTCTGCTGGTATTATTGTGCTGCCTATGTAGACTCCTGGTGTTATTTCTTTGTTAATTACTATGCTGTCTTCTTTGATGGTAAAGTCGACTGGGCAAATGTATTCGCACCTTGCGGGTATTGTTAACTTGTGTATTTCGCAATTTGTACTGATCGGCATAGTATACTCTTCATCGTCGACATTAATCGTTATCGTATAAGTTTCATAATCAATTTTTGCCAGTTTTTGTACAAAGAAATCTCTTCCTAGTATTCCGTCTGTAAGGATGGGAAAATCAGGTTCTACTATTTGGAAGGGGTAACGTATGCGTTTTTCACCTATGTTCAAGTCTAGATTAGCAGTGCCTATTGAAAATATTTCCTGGTTTGTTATGCCAGAGAATTTGCATTGTTTATCCTCTTCTATTTTCTCATCATCTGAAATTGCAATTATTTTGCATATTGATATATCGGCTCCTGTATCTATCAATAGCTCCAAATTTTTCCTTGATTTCTCGCAATATAGCGTAACCTAATTTTTTAATTGTGTGTTTAGTAGGTATATTTTTTCTTCCTGTATCCTGGGGTCAACTTTTATTCTTCGTTGCTGCTGGCCTCCGGGCCTATTGAGTTTCCCTGTATTATATTTATTCTGTTTTGTCTGTTACTTTCATAGTTTCTGTTTGTTCCTCTGTTGTTCCTATTACTTGTGTTAGGGTTCTGATATGTATTTCGATTTACTTCATGATATCTGCTGTTATTATTTCTATGGTTTACTTCCTCATATCTGGGATTGTAACTATTTCTAAAGTTGTTTCTATAATTCCTGTTCTGGTTTGTTACATTATTTCTTGTGTTGAAATTACTGCTGTTATTCCTGTTGTTATTTCTGTTACTATTAATATGGTTTTGTCTATAATTATTATTCCTTTATGTGTTATAATTATTCGGTTTATTTCTATTATTATAATTCTGTTGCTGACTTATATTATTTCTGTGATTTACGTACATAATGTTTTCTGTAACATTATTGCTTGATTCGAATTCAGTTGCTATCTGAATAGCTTCTACGAACGTTTTTGGCTGTGCCGCAAAAATAATAGGTTTAAGGGTTTCGCTTAACCCATTCTTGAAAATAGTTAGTGCATACGAGTCGTTTGACTTCTGTATTGCACTTTTTTCTGCTTGAGACGGATTCTGACCCAAGCTGTTAATTTGAATTTCACTTAACTCGTTAATGAGCTCGGATAGTTTTTCACCAAATTTTTCGACTGTTCCGCGTTGACTTAATTGTGCTAATTGGGTATGAATGTGCTGCGGGCTTTTTTTGCTTTTGTATCTATTTCTGAGGCTATTTTCTAATTCTTCATAAGTTTTAATGTCTAATGTTATGAGTTGTGTTCTAACTACTGTTCCTAGTTTTACATTTTTAGTAAAATTTAATAGATTGTTTTTTCCGTCTTCGATTTAGTAGACTTGTTATTGTTAAGAACGCTTTCAGTTCTTTTGGGTTTCCATTAAAGACTGGTATTGATTTTAATGCTAACTCGATATTAAAGTTGCTCATTTTGTTGTCTATCGAATCTTTTAGTTTTTCTAGCAATAGTTCCTTTGCTTCTTTGTATTTTTGTTGTAATATTTCTAACAACTCCTGACTACTTTCTATTTTAAGTGCTTCTTCTTGAATTTCCTCTAATGTTTCTAATTTTTCTTGGATATAATCTCGCTTATAAGCTCTGTTTGGTGTTTTCTTTAGGTTAGCTATTATTTTTGAAACTATAGTAATGTTTTGTTCCATTTATAATGATTTATCATGGACCATATGAAAACTTACTAGCAATTGAGAATTTGAATTTGAATTTTTCATTTCACTATCAAATACTAGATGTCGTTTGTGACGCTGAATGGGACAAAGTCAAACTTGTCTAAATAGAAAGAACTTTGAACCTCTTATATTGTGTCAAAAAGTTTGTGCAATAGAAATGTTGTTTGTGCTTTCGTTTTTAAATTGTATTGTTTTAATTCTTTTAAATTTGCTTTTGCATTTGAGAATAAATTTTGAAAATACATAATTCATTCTAGTTTCGATAATTCATTCTAATTCACGGCTATTTGTTTGTTGTTTTTATTTTTCAATTGTCTTCGCAGCTGTTCGATATACTCGTAGAGACAAAGTAAAACTTGTCAAAAAAGAAAGAACTTAGAATTTCTTATATTGTGTCAAAAAGTTTGTGCAATAGAAATGGTGTTTGTGTTTTCGTTTTTAAATTGTATTGTTTTAATTCGTTTAAATTTACTTTTGCATTTGAGAATACATTTTGAAAATACATAATTCATTCTGATTTCGAAAATACATTCTAATTCACGGCTATTTGTTTGTTGTTTTTATTTTTCAATTGTGTTCGCAGCTGTTCGATATACTCGTAGATTTGTTGCTGTACGTCCCATGGTGGAGGGTTAGTTTCGTCAGTCGCAACTCGTCTCAGCGATGCAATTTTTGCTTCTGAGGTAGACTTGTTTGCCGCTGCGCTTCTTCTTCGTCGGTATTTTCGGGATGGTCGTTCTTACCGCGTCCAGTTTGCGGGCTTCTAATATTGCAGGCTGTGGTCCGCCTTCTTTCGGGACGATTGTCTTTGACGGGGGCAGGATCGCCATGAAATGACGTCACAACTATCGCCTTTCTTACTGATTGTTGAAACGCCAACCGTAGTTTATTTTTTCTTTGGAGGCCTCTAATTTTAACTTCGTAGATGAAAACCTCCAATAGCAGATCGAAGCAGTTGTTACTCTTGCGTGGCGAATTTAACCGCCGCGTAGCAATCGTTACAAACTGCTCGATTCAATGATATTATGAAAAAAAGGCAGATTTGTCGTTAAAACAATCTAACTGGTCGCCTAAAAGCTTTGGCTTACCGAGATAGACTGTGCTTTATTCTACGAATTCTTCTGTATATGTATCATACATTTTAGTTGAAATGATAAATGTATGGATTGGTTCGAATTTCAAATAATTAATTATTTTTCACGCGGTTTACTATTTACCCGTTTAGAGAGGTTGTCGCTGTGATCGACAAGTGGAATTTGTCGTTGACATTTGTCAGTTTGACAATTCAATTCGTAATCGTACACAACACCATTATCTGAGTAATTTACTTTTTTTTAAATAAATGACTTCGGCAATCGGCAAAAAAAAGAATCGTCGTTAAAGTTACCCTGCGTGCCTTAACCTCGTCGACTAGCTCAGTCTGGTCGTCGGCATTTGGGACCACGATTCCTTCTTGCTACGGCACGTACACGAAACAAACACACACAGCCTAATGGGAAGGATAGTGAAAGTTCCATGTGGGTATCATTATTTGTAAAAGGCCAAGTCTACTCCATCCTTATTACACTCTTTATTGTTTCTTTCGTCATTGTATCAATTATCAAAATTGGCAGAGTTATTAAAAACAAACAAATAAAAACAATAAGTATTCAGCAAAAGAGGAATAACAATCACCTAATAAACCGATTTCAAAAAAATAATGCACTTTAGCAAGATATTTACCGATTTATGCTATTAACTGCTGTGGGTGAGTATTAATTCCACCCAATTCCGATCGGAATCGGTTCACACCGATCTTAACATGCAGATATCAAATATAGAACTTCAAAATTATATAAATAAAAATTCAAATATATAAAGTATACGAAAATAAATCAAATACAATTAGCACCCACACCAAAGAAAAAATTCAAATGAAAATAAATCATCTAATAATATCTTTTTTAACGAAAAGAAGAGCTATAACAAGTATTGATACTGATATAAATACATTTATAAAAATTATACTTTTTTTTATACTAAATTATTTGTTTCTTATTGTCTGATCACCATTTTCTGAGTAATTTACTTTTTTTTAAATAAATGATTTCGGCAATTCATAACTATCAATTCTCATGCTAAGATCAATTGAAAATATTCGGACCTCGAAACAAATTATTTGGTACTTAGCTTGACCATCGAGTAGTTGTTCTCCCTCGCCATATCTCCCTCGATTAATCAAAGATTCCGTCAGCAATTCTCGATCAAATTCTCATTAATGAGGTCTGCAGTATATTTTGATTACACCGCTTTTCTTGAAATGCTCCTTTCGACCAATATGAAAATTTTCAACTTCTGCAACTGATTTTCACCAAATTGCGATATTTTGTAAATTTTCTGCATCAAATGCCAGGATAAAATGTTTCGGATTTTCACGAATATTGCAATTACACCATCAATCACTGATGTTAAAACAATTTCTTTTAACTTTTTCCTATCTTTAAATCAAAATCCAAATTCTGGATTCCCCTTTTCGTTCTTTCAAAAAATTTCCTTCCGCTTTCCACCACGGTCAAACCAAGAGTCCCCCTTTGTTCTTTTCGAAAAACATTTTTCCATGAACCGCAAAAGCGGTTCTCTTCCCAAATTGCCCGTATTATCCATTTTTCTACATCATAAAAGCATCCTCCATTCCATTTGTACTGTCACGGATCACACCCATCAGCTGATAAATTAATTTTTCAGCCATATTGTGGACCATCAGCCGTCAGTTGCTCAGCTGACAGGTTAGCATCCCAATTCCGATGGTCGTCACCTATGTAGGCCCGAATTGCAGTGAGAACGGAACGGTTGACCCTTTCGGAAGCGTTAACCTGGGGTGAATAATAGGGGGTGAGGCAATGTTTCACTCCATACTTCGCCAGAAACTCCGAAAAAACCTTTGATGTGAATTGGACACCATTGTCTGTGTGAAGGGTTTCAGACACACCAAAGGTAAGGAACATGTTTTCCTTCAGAAATTTCACGACCAGTTCCGTTGTAGCCTTAGGCAGCTCCTTGAACCAAACAAACTTTGTATAGTGATCAATCACCACTAGCAACTGGGTGTTTCCAATTTTTGAACGGGGATATGGGCCCATAAAGTCCACAAACAGACGCTGCAAAGACCGGTCAGTAACTCTAGCGGCAACCATGGGTGGTCTCATGGTAGCATTCGATGATTTAATTTGTTTGCAGGTTTGGCATTTGTTGACATAATTTGTCACGTCCTGACGAAGCCGTGGCCAGTAATAATATCTTTTTAATATTTCCAACGTTTTTCGAATACCACAATGCGATCCCATAGGGCTGTCATGGCTGCGAGTTAACAGCGTCTGCCGGTATCCCTCCGGTACCCATATTTTTGTGCTGGGAATGTCCACATCGAAACCTTTCGAGGCTCTTTGATGAATATACAAAATTCCGTCCGTCCCGAACAGATTTTCAAATTGGTCTGGATGTTGTTGGACCTGTCGAACTAGATTTATATAATCAGGATCCTGGAAGGCCTGCTTTGGAATATCACCCAGCCGCCCGTGGTGCTCAGGAAGGCAGATCACCGCACAACTAGACACAACATTGGGCTCGCCAGCTCGAGACAAGGCATCTGGGACGACATTCTGACTGCCCATTCGATGCTCGACAGTATAGTGAAATCCTTGTAGCTTTAGGCTCCACCGTGCTAATCTGCCTGATAAATCCCTCTGCGACGTCAACCATTTCAGACTTGCGTGGTCAGTGATGACCGTGAAAGGCAACCCCTCCACATATGCCCGAAAACGCTTGATGCTCTGCACTGCAGCTAAGCATTCCAGTTCTGTGAAGCTGTAGTTACGTTGGGTGGCATTGAGTTTTGCGGACATAAAAGCGATGGGATGCTCTCCACCACCATCATCTCGCTGAAATAAGACACTGCCGATGCCGGTGGCACTTTCATCGCATTGTATATAAAAGTGTCAAGAGAAGTCCGGATTTATCAGTACTGGTGCAGACACTAATAGCTTCTTCGCTTCCTCAAAGGCTGTGTTTCTTTCGAATCTTAAATTCACCTTATGAGACTTCCCGTTCAAATCAAAACACTAAAGCGAGTTCAATTCACCAAATTTATTCAATTGTTAGTAATTTTAATACACTTTTTAATTTCAACTGTTAACTTTCTATTTGTGGTTAACTACTATGGTTTAACAGACACGATTTCAAAGTTCTAATGAATTTCTAATTTCGAAAACGAATTTTAATTTTCTATTGCAACTTAAGTTTTTACAAATAACTGGATATTGAAAATTTCGGTAAATTCCAGCTTTTGAACAACTATTGGTTATAAATTTCCAATATCCACTCTTAATTTAAACACAGCATTAAGGTTTTTGAATCAGCTGTCTGTCTCCCACCTACTGTTGATGTTTGTCAAGGTGACAACTTCAATTCATTATTGAACAGGCTGTATTAACAGCCTCCGTCCACACAAACCGCTTTTTACCCTTTAGCAAATCCGTCATAGGTGATGTTATTGAGGCGAAGTTCGGAATAAACCGCCTGTACCACCCGAACATCCGCATGAACCTTCTTATGTCCTTTACCGTTTTGGGCTTTGAATACGATATGATGCCCGACACCTTCTCAGGATCAATTTTTAAGACTCCATCACCAATAACATAGCCCAGGTACCTAATTTCTTTTTGAAACAAATTTACTTTTCTCAGCATTGATGCTCAGCTTCGCCTGCTGTAATAAATTTGCCACAGTAGCTAGCAATTTGAGGTGATCATCAAATGTTGGACTCGTGATTAGTAAATCGTCCAAGTAAACAAATACCTGGTCATGCAATTCGTGCTGGATCACTTTATGTATCAATCGGCACATAGTTTGTGGCGCGTTGCAAAGTCCAAACGGCATGACAGTAAATTGGTACAAGGGACGTCATGGCACCGTAAAAGCAGTTTTCTCTCGCGATCTTTCGTTCAACGGAATTTGCCAAAAAGCATCCTTGAGATCAAGGCTGGTAATGAACCGTGTGGATTGAAGACGTGCCAAAATTAACGGCAAAGGATAGGCATCTTTTATGGTCGCGTCCAAACATAGCCGCACTTTACCCAGCTTCCTAACGATAGTAACCGGCGAACTCCACGAACTCTTACTCTCCTCAATGACCCCCAACGACAGCATACGATCCAATTCATCATACATAAGTTTCTGTACGACAGGTGAAACCGAATATTGTCGTTGTTTGATAGGCTGGACATCACCTGTATCGATGGTATGCGAAACCAATGTGGTCCGCCCCAAACCTAACTTGTTGAACGACGGAAACTTATGTATGACTGAATTAAGCATACGACTGTCGTCAGCAGATAATTGATGAAAGCAAGAATCCAGGTTTTGTATATCGATAGCGGAGCATTGCGGTGCGATTTTAAAGGCCTCCCAGAAATCTATCCCAAGATAAATTGCATTTTTCAAACTGGCGCATATGAGAAATCGGATGAGCCGTGTTTTTTCGTTAAAACGTACCAGAGTGCTCACATATCCAAGTACGGCTGCTTTTTCCCCAGAAGCGGTGTGAACACTGGATTGCATACTGTGTATATGCAGTCCAAGCTCCTCAACCAGTTTCAAAGCACCCGCCCCCAATATGCTGACACTTACCCCACTATCCAGCAAGCCAGTTAACTTACGACCCTTGATTGAAATGTTAGCAAAAGGCCGTTTATCACCATGCACGGATATAATAGAATCTATACAGGCTGACCTTAGGAATTGCCGAAGAGTAAAATACTTCCATAATCGATCGAAACGCTTGGTCTCGCGCTTACGAGCTCTAAAGTCTTTGCCAACTGCGCGGTTATTATATGGTGAAAATGTGAAATTATCTGGTATATCATGCCAAAGGTCTGTATCATTTAACGATGACGACGTAGTTCGGGATCGACATTGGTGGCTACGTCGATCATGTTCGGTCTTGGTGATCGCAGGGCTATAAGAACACGCATCCTCCCCGATTCCGATAATTCGCGTTCCGAAATCCGTTTCCCGATTGACAATGCGGCTTTAAGACATTGTCTTTCCCGCATCCAAAGCAAAAAACACCTCGAACCGGTATAGTACACTCAGCGAACGGATGCCCAATATCCTTGCAGTTCCAACAAACTTTCAAATCCCCCTGCCCATACGAACGTCTTTCAGAGAGTGCCCCTGCATTATTTGATTGCCATATACTATTAATTTCCCTGAGCCGAGGATAATCACCTTCAAGATCCCGAGAATCTAAAGTGGAACGTAAAGGATGTCGTGCAGACACATGACTGAAATTATTATTGGCCCGATTATAATCCTCGTTGGCCTCGTCCTCTCTAAAGCCGACTTCCTGTACTTGCCGCCCTCACCGAACATGATCCCTATCAATGTCAAGTCCCAACATCCTCCACTCCGACTCAATTAGACAACAGCGACGAACTAGTTCTCTCGTATTCCTAAATTCGACCCCTGCCAGATGTGCACGAAGTCTAGGAGACATGTTGCGAAAAACAATACATTGGAAATCCAAATCGGATAACGGAATGGACAACTGTAATGCTAAATTTTCAAGTGCATCATAATATTCTTGAAAACGTTTCATACTATTCTGAAGTCGTGCATCTAAAGAGAGTCTTACATCTACATCGGTTTTAAACGAACAAAACCTATGCAAAAATTCTTCCTGTAAATCATTCCATACAAGCGGATAATGCAATTCCCTAAACCGCCAATACCAATCAGCTGCTTTATCTTTCAAAAGAAGGTGAAAATCTGTTGCCAATGCTACTGCCCCGATCTCATAATCCGTCGCCAACGCTAGAGCTCTAAACAAAAATTGCTTAGCATCTAACCCAGATGAAGATCCGTCAAAAGTTATGCCCCATTTTGATAACGGTAACCTCGATACAGATCTACAAGACGTCTCAGGATGTTGGCTGAACGTAATCCTAGAATATCCGTTGCCTGTGACCGTACTTTCTGACCCGGGTATGTGCGCCTCAGGTGCAGCCTCCTTATTAATGCGAGTGAGTGGTGGTAGTTGTCTTCTAACATGTGTCTCTAGTGTGGACCGTGTAAGAGCACTTTGAGCTGCCCTTGCTTTTTCCGGCGACAAACTCAACCTTTCTAGTTGACGATGGAACGGAGTATAGCTGGAATCCCAACTACTGGATCCTCACCTCATATTCGAGCTCATGGCAATATTTTTCTTTGTAATTTTAATTTTCGAAATTAATAAGTTTGTTAACAGACCAAAAATTAATTTAAAATGTTGCAATCATAAAAATATCTCTAGTTCATAAGGTTCGATAAAAAAATGTTTGTATTAACAATATAATATAATGGCAAATGCGAAAAACTCAGAAAGTTCATAAAAAAACAAATAATGATTCCCCACATGGAATCCTTCTGATGGAAATTTATGCAGGAGGGAAATTGGAATGAAAAATTTAAACATAAAATGATAAAATGGGAGTAGGATTCACAGAAAATTACAGAACAGACAACTTCAATTCATTATTGAACAGGCTGTATTAACAGCCTCCGTCCACACAAACCGCTTTTTACCCTTTAGCAAATCCGTCATGGGTGATGTTATTGAGGCGAAATTCGGAATAAACCGCCTGTACCACCCGGACATCCCCATGAACCTCCTTATGGCCTTTACCGTTGTGGGCTTTGGATAAGATATGATGCCTGACGCCTTCTCAGGATCAGTTTTTAAGACTCCATCACCAATAACATAGCCCAAGTACCTAATTTTTTTTTGAACAAATTAACTTTTCTCAGCATTGATGCTCAGCTTCGCCTGCTGTAATAAATTTGCGACAGTAGCTAGTAATTTGAGGTGATCATCAAATGTTGGACTCGTGATTAGTAAATCGTCCAAGTAAACAAATACCTGCTCATGCAGTTCGTGCTGGATCACTTTATGTATCAATCGGCACATAGTTTGTGGTGCGTTGCAAAGTCCAAACGGTATGACAGTAAATTGGTACAAGGGACGTCCTGGCACCGTTAAAGCAGTTTTCTCTCGCGATCTTTCGTTCAACGGAATTTGCCAAAAAGCATCCTTGAGATCAAGGCTGGTAATGAACCGTGTGGATTGAAGACGTGCCAAAATCAACGGCGAAGGATAGGCATATTTTATGGTCGCGTCCAAACATAGCCGCACTTTACCCAGCTTCCTAACGATAGTAACCGGCGAACTCCACGAACTCTTACTCTCCTCAATGACGCCCAACGACAGCATACGATCCAATTCATCATACATAAGTTTCTGTACGACAGGTGAAACCGAATATTGTCGTTGTTTGATAGGCTGGACATCACCTGTATCGATGGTATGCGAAACCAATGTGGTCCGCCCCAAACCTAACTTGTTGAACGACGGAAACTTATGTATGACTGAATTAAGCATACGACTGTCGTCAGCAGATAATTGATGAAAGCAAGAATCCAGGTTTTGTATATCGATAGCGGAGCATTGCGGTGCGATTTTAAAGGCCTCCCAGAAATCTATCCCAAGATAAATTGCATTTTTCAAACTGGCGCATATGAGAAATCGGATGAGCCGTGTTTTTTCGTTAAAACGTACCAGAGTGCTCACATATCCAAGTACGGCTGCTTTTTCCCCAGAAGCGGTGTGAACACTGGATTGCATACTGTGTATATGCAGTCCAAGCTCCTCAACCAGTTTCAAAGCACCCGCCCCCAATATGCTGACACTTACCCCACTATCCAGCAAGCCAGTTAACTTACGACCCTTGATTGAAATGTTAGCAAAAGGCCGTTTATCACCATGCACGGATATAATAGAATCTATACAGGCTGACCTTAGGAATTGCCGAAGAGTAAAATACTTCCATGATCGATCGAAACGCTTGGTCTCGCGCTTACGAGCTCTAAAGTCTTTGCCAACTGCGCGGTTGTGATATGGTGAAAATGTGAAATTATCTGGTGTATCATGCCAAAGGTCTGTATCATTTAACGATGACGACGTAGTTCGGGATCGACATTGGTGGCTACGTCGATCATGTTCGGTCTTGGTGATCGCAGGGCTATAAGAACACGCATCCTCCCCGATTCCGATAATTCGCGTTCCGAAATCCGTTTCCCGATTGACAATGCGGCTTTAAGACATTGTCTTTCCCGCATCCAAAGCAAAAAACACCTCGAACCGGTATAGTACACTCAGCGAACGGATGCCCAATATCCTTGCAGTTCCAACAAACTTTCAAATCCCCCTGCCCATACGAACGTCTTTCAGAGAGTGCCCCTGCATTATTTGGTTGCCGTATACTATTATGTTCCCTGAGCCGAGGACAATCAACTTCAAGATCCCGAGAATCTAAAGCGGAACGTAAAGGATGTCGTGCAGACACATGACTGAAATTATTATTGGCCCGATTATAATCCTCGTTGCCCTCGTCCTCTCTAAAGCCGACTTCCTGTACTTGCCGCCCCCACCGAACATGATCCCTATCAATGTCAAGTCCCAACATCCTCCACTCCGACTCAATTAGACAACAGCGACGAACTAGTTCTCTCGTATTCCTAAATTCGACCCCTGCCAGATGTGCACGAAGTCTAGGAGACATGTTGCGAAAAACAATACATTGGAAATCCAAATCGGATAACGGAATGGACAACTGTAATGCTAAATTTTCAAGTGCATCATAATATTCTTGAAAACGTTTCATACTATTCTCAAGTCGTGCATCTAAAGAGAGTCTTACATCTACATCGGTTTTAAACGAACAAAACCTATCCAAAAATTCTTCCTGTAAATCATTCCATACAAGCGGATAATGCGATTCCCTAAACCGCCAATACCAATCAGCTGCTTTATCTTTCAAAAGAAGGTGAAAATCTGTTGCCAATGCTACTGCCCCGATCTCATAATCCGTCGCCAACGCTAGAGCTCTAAACAAAAATTGCTTAGCATCTAACCCAGATGAAGATCCGTCAAAAGTTATGCCCCATTTTGATAACGGTAACCTCGATACAGATCTACAAGACGTCTCAGGATGTTGGCTGAACGTAATCCTAGAATATCCGTTGCCTGTGACCGTACTTTCTGACCCGGGTATGTGCGCCTCAGGTGCAGCTTCCTTATTAATGCGAGTGAGTGGTGGTAGTTGTCTTCTAACATGTGTCTCTAGTGTGGACCGTGTAAGAGCACTTTGAGCTGCCCTTGCTTTTTCCGGCGACAAACTCAACCTTTCTAGTTGACGATGGAACGGAGTATAGCTGGAATCCCAACTACTGGATCCTCACCTCATATTCGAGCTCATGGCAATATTTTTCTTTGTAATTTTAAATTTCGAAATTAATAAGTTTGTTAACAGACCAAAAATTAATTTAAAATGTTGCAATCATAAAAATATCTCTAGTTCATAAGGTTCGATAAAAAAATTTTTGTATTAACAATATAATATAATGGCAAATGCGAAAAACTCACAAAGCTCATAAAAAACAAATAATGATTCCCCACATGGAATCCTTCTGATGGAGATTTATGCAGGAAGGAAATTGGAATGAAAAATTTAAACATAAAATGATAAAATGGGAGTAGGATTCACAGAAAATTACAGAACTCTTACGGTTGTCTTGAGATGTTCATCTTCTCATGTGCTTGAGTTCATTTCGAACTAGTTCTTATAAATGAACAACACCATATATGTGGACTAGGACCGAGACTAGATCAGTGGACATCCCAGCAGATAATTTCCCCCTGGTACGACAAATTCAATTTATCTCTTTCACGAGAACCACTCTAACTAATAGAAGATATTATCGCTGACTACCCTGGGGTAATCCCACAACCACAAGAGCCTGGATATTGAATGAAGAAAACATACTCTGTCAAACAAGTAAAACAAGAACAGTAGCACGAGCCGGGCGCCAATGCTGCATTGACGACCGCTCGATCCGATGTAAATGATATATTATAGCCTTATTGATACTAATGCCAACTACGGCCAAGGAAAGAGAAAAGAAAGAGAAGAAAAAAAAATATGGCTGAGGTAATATAATGCTCCGGTTGAACATTTGCCACCTCAGCCGAAACGCAAAATTGCAAAATAAGATATCATAAAGCCAGTAAGTTTGGGAGCCATTTGTTGCGACTGCGGAGCTCTGTCGAGCCGTCGTCAGTGCAGCATAATTATGTTTAAAGAATCGTAGTTAAAGTTACCCTGCGTGGCTTAACCCCGCCGACTAGCTCAGTCTGGTCGTGGGTATTTGTGACCACGATTCCTTCTTGCTACGGCATGCACACGAAACAAACACAAACACACACAGCCTAAGGGGAAGGATAGTGAAAGTTCCATGTGGGTATCATTATTTGTAAAAGGCCAAGTCTACTCCATCCTTATTACACTCATTATTGTTTCTTTCATCATTGTATCAATTATCAAAATTGGCAAAGTTATTAAAAACAAACAAATAAAAACAATAAGTATTCAGCAAAAGAGGAATAACAATCACCTAATAAACCGATTTCAAAAAAATAATGCACTTTAGCAAGATCTTTACCGATTTATGCTATTAACTGCTGTGGGTGAGTATTAATTCCACCCAATTCCGATCGGAATCGGTTCACACCGATCTTAACATGCAGATATCAAATATAGAACTTCAAAATTATATAAATAAAAATTCAAATATATAAAGTATACGAAAATAAATCAAATACAATTGTCACCCACACCAAAGAAAAAATTCAAATGAAAATAAATCATCAAATAAATCAACGAATAGAAGAGCTATAACAAGTATTGATACTGATATAAATAGATTTATAAAAATTATACTAAACTATTTGTTTCTTATTGTCTGATCACCATTTTCTGAGTAATTTACTTTTTTTTAAAATAAATTACTTCGGCAATTCATAACTATCAATTCTCATGCTAAGATCAATTGAAAATATTCGGACCTCGAAACAAATTATTTGGTACTTAGCTTGACCATCGAGTAGTTGTTCTCCCTCGCCATATCTCCCTCGATCAATCAAAGATTCCGTCAGCAATTCTCGATCAAATTCTCATTAATGAGGTCTGCAGTATATTTTGATTACACCGCTTTTCTTGAAATGCTCATTTCGACCAATATGAAAATTTTCAACTTCTGCAACTGATTTTCACCAAATTGCGATATTTTCTAAATTTTCTGCATCAAATGCCAGGATAAAATGTTTCGGATTTTCACGAATATTGCAATTACACCATCAATCACTGATGTTAAAACAATTTCTTTTAACTTTTTCCTATCTTTAAATCAAAATCCAAATTCTGGATTCCCCTTTTCGTTCTTTCAAAAAATTTCCTTCCGCTTTCCACCACGGTCAAACCAAGAGTCCCCCTTTGTTCTTTTCGAAAAACATTTTTCCATGAACCGCAAAAGCGGTTCTCTTCCCAAATTGCCCGTATTATCCATTTTTCTACATCATAAAAGCATCCTCCATTCCATTTGTACTGTCACGGATCACACCCATCAGCTGATAAATTAATTTTTCAGCCATATTGTGGACCATCAGCCGTCAGTTGCTCAGCTGACAGGTTAGCATCCCAATTCCGATGGTCGTCACCTATGTAGGCCCGAATTGCAGTGAGAACGGAACGGTTGACCCTTTCGGAAGCGTTAACCTGGGGTGAATAATAGGGGGTGAGGCAATGTTTCACTCCATACTTCGCCAGAAACTCCGAAAAAACCTTTGATGTGAATTGGACACCATTGTCTGTGTGAAGGGTTTCAGACACACCAAAGGTAAGGAACATGTTTTCCTTCAGAAATTTCACGACCAGTTCCGTTGTAGCCTTAGGCAGCTCCTTGAACCAAACAAACTTTGTATAGTGATCAATC
This sequence comes from Nemotelus nigrinus, assembly GCA_947369275.1. NCBI lineage: Eukaryota > Metazoa > Arthropoda > Insecta > Diptera > Stratiomyidae > Nemotelus > Nemotelus nigrinus. The sequence goes on along the minus strand of OX376372.1, from coordinate 122,619,161 downwards.
ACCACTAGCAACTGGGTGTTTCCAATTTTTGAACGGGGATATGGGCCCATAAAGTCCACAAACAGACGCTGCAAAGACCGGTCAGTAACTCTAGCGGCAACCATGGGTGGTCTCATGGTAGCATTCGATGATTTAATTTGTTTGCAGGTTTGGCATTTGTTGACATAATTTGTCACGTCCTGACGAAGCCGTGGCCAGTAATAATATCTTTTTAATATTTCCAACGTTTTTCGAATACCACAATGCGATCCCATAGGGCTGTCATGGCTGCGAGTTAACAGCGTCTGCCGGTATCCCTCCGGTACCCATATTTTTGTGCTGGGAATGTCCACATCGAAACCTTTCGAGGCTCTTTGATGAATATACAAAATTCCGTCCGTCCCGAACAGATTTTCAAATTGGTCTGGATGTTGTTGGACCTGTCGAACTAGATTTATATAATCAGGATCCTGGAAGGCCTGCTTTGGAATATCACCCAGCCGCCCGTGGTGCTCAGGAAGGCAGATCACCGCACAACTAGACACAACATTGGGCTCGCCAGCTCGAGACAAGGCATCTGGGACGACATTCTGACTGCCCATTCGATGCTCGACAGTATAGTGAAATCCTTGTAGCTTTAGGCTCCACCGTGCTAATCTGCCTGATAAATCCCTCTGCGACGTCAACCATTTCAGACTTGCGTGGTCAGTGATGACCGTGAAAGGCAACCCCTCCACATATGCCCGAAAACGCTTGATGCTCTGCACTGCAGCTAAGCATTCCAGTTCTGTGAAGCTGTAGTTACGTTGGGTGGCATTGAGTTTTGCGGACATAAAAGCGATGGGATGCTCTCCACCACCATCATCTCGCTGAAATAAGACACTGCCGATGCCGGTGGCACTTTCATCGCATTGTATATAAAAGTGTCAAGAGAAGTCCGGATTTATCAGTACTGGTGCAGACACTAATAGCTTCTTCGCTTCCTCAAAGGCTGTGTTTCTTTCGAATCTTAAATTCACCTTATGAGACTTCCCGTTCAAATCAAAACACTAAAGCGAGTTCAATTCACCAAATTTATTCAATTGTTAGTAATTTTAATACACTTTTTAATTTCAACTGTTAACTTTCTATTTGTGGTTAACTACTATGGTTTAAAAGACACGATTTCAAAGTTCTAACGAATTTCTAATTTCGAAAACGAATTTTAATTTTCTATTGCAACTTAAGTTTTTACAAATAACTGGATATTGAAAATTTCGGTAAATTCCAGCTTTTGAACAACTAATGGTTATAAATTTCCAAAATCCTTTCTTAATTTAAACACAGCATTAAGGTTTTTGAATCAGCTGTCTGTCTCCCACCTACTGTTGATGTTTGTCAAGGTGACAACTTCAATTCATTATTGAACAGGCTGTATTAACAGCCTCCGTCCACACAAACCGCTTTTTACCCTTTAGCAAATCCGTCATGGGTGATGTTATTGAGGCGAAATTCGGAATAAACCGCCTGTACCACCCGGACATCCCCATGAACCTCCTTATGTCCTTTACCGTTTTGGGCTTTGGATACGATATGATGCCTGACACCTTCTGAGGATCAGTTTTTAAGACTCCATCACCAATAACATAGCCCAGGTACCTAATTTCTTTTTGAACAAATTTACTTTTCTCAGTATTGATGCTCAGCTTCTCCTGCTGTAATAAATTTGCCACAGTAGCTAGCAATTTGAGGTGATCACACAGTAGCTAGCAATTTGAGGTGATCATCAAATGTTGGACTCGTGATTAGTAAATCGTCCAAGTAAACAAATACCTGGTCATGCAATTCGTGCTGGATCACTTTATGTATCAATCGGCACATAGTTTGTGGCGCGTTGCAAAGTCCAAACGGCATGACAGTAAATTGGTACAAGGGACGTCCTGGCACCGTAAAAGCAGTTTTCTCTCGCGATCTTTCGTTCAACGGAATTTGCCAAAAAGCATCCTTGAGATCAAGGCTGGTAATGAACCGTGTGGATTGAAGACGTGCCAAAATTAACGGCAAAGGATAGGCATCTTTTATGGTCGCGTCCAAACATAGCCGCACTTTACCCAGCTTCCTAACGATAGTAACCGGCGAACTCCACGAACTCTTACTCTCCTCAATGACCCCCAACGACAGCATACGATCCAATTCATCATACATAAGTTTCTGTACGACAGGTGAAACCGAATATTGTCGTTGTTTGATAGGCTGGACATCACCTGTATCGATGGTATGCGAAACCAATGTGATCCGCCCCAAACCTAACTTGTTGAACGACGGAAACTTATGTATGACTTAATTAAGCATACGACTGTCGTCAGCAGATAATTGATGAAAGCAAGAATCCAGGTTTTGTATATCGATAGCGGAGCATTGCGGTGTGATTTTAAAGGCCTCCCAGAAATCTATCCCAAGATAAATTGCATTTTTCAAACTGGCGCATATGAGAAATCGGATGAGCCTTGTTTTTTCGTTAAAACGTACCAGAGTGCTCACATATCCAAGTACGGCTGCTTTTTCCCCAGAAGCGGTGTGAACACTGGATTGCATACTGTGTATATGCAGTCCAAGCTCCCCAACCAGTTTCAAAGCACCCGCACCTAATATGCTGACACTTGCCCCACTATCCAGCAAGCCAGTTAACTTACGACCCTTGATTGAAATGTTAGCAAAAGACCGTTTATCACCATGCACGGATATAATAGAATCTATACAGGCTGACCTTAGGAATCGCCGAAGAGTAAAATACTTCCATGATCGATCGAAACGCTTGGTCTCGCGCTTACGAGCTCTAAAGTCTTTGCCAACTGCGCGGTTGTGATATGGTGAAAATGTGAAATTATCTGGTGTATCATGCCAAAGGTCTGTATCATTTAACGATGACGACGTAGTTCGGGATCGACATTGGTGGCTACGTCGATCATGTTCGGTCTTGGTGATCGCAGGGCTATAAGAACACGCATCCTCCCCGATTCCGATAATTCGCGTTCCGAAATCCGTTTCCCGATTGACAATGCGGCTTTAAGACATTGTCTTTCCTGCATCCAAAGCAAAAAACACCTCGAACCGGTATAGTACACTCAGCGAACGGATGCCCAATATCCTTGCAGTTCCAACAAACTTTCAAATCCTCCTGCCCATACGAACGTCTTTCAGAGAGTGCCCCTGCATTATTTGGTTGCCGTATACTATTATGTTCCCTGAGCCGAGGATAATCAACTTCAAGATCCCGAGAATCTAAAGCGGAACGTAAAGGATGTCGTGCAGACACATGACTGAAATTATTATTGGCCCGATTATAATCCTCGTTGCCCTCGTCCTCTCTAAAGCCGACTTCCTGTACTTGCCGCCCTCGCCGAACATGATCCCTATCCATGTCAAGTCCCAACATCCTCCACTCCGACTCAATTAGACAACAGCGACGAACTAGTTCTCTCGTATTCCTAAATTCGACCCCTGCCAGATGTGCACGAAGTCTAGGAGACATGTTGCGAAAAACAATACATTGGAAATCCAAATCGGATAACGGAATGGACAACTGTAATGCTAAATTTTCAAGTGCATCATAATATTCTTGAAAACGTTTCATACTATTCTGAAGTCGTGCATCTAAAAAGAGTCTTACATCTACATCGGTTTTAAACGAACAAAACCTATCCAAAAATTCTTCCTGTAAATCATTCCATACAAGCGGATAATGCGATTCCCTAAACCGCCAATACCAATCAGCTGCTTTATCTTTCAAAAGAAGGTGAAAATCTGTTGCCAATGCTACTGCCCCGATCTCATAATCCGTCGCCAACGCTAGAGCTCTAAACAAAAATTGCTTAGCATCTAACCCAGATGAAGATCCGTCAAAAGTTATGCCCCATTTTGATAACGGTAACCTCGATACAGATCTACAAGACGTCTCAGGATGTTGGCTGAACGTAATCCTAGAATATCCGTTGCCTGTGACCGTACTTTCTGACCCGGGTATGTGCGCCTCAGGTGCAGCTTCCTTATTAATGCGAGTGAGTGGTGGTAGTTGTCTTCTAACATGTGTCTCTAGTGTGGACCGTGTAAGAGCACTTTGAGCTGCCCTTGCTTTTTCCGGCGACAAACTCAACCTTTCTAGTTGACGATGGAACGGAGTATAGCTGGAATCCCAACTACTGGATCCTCACCTCATATTCGAGCTCATGGCAATATTTTTCTTTGTAATTTTAAATTTCGAAATTAATAAGTTTGTTAACAGACCAAAAATTAATTTAAAATGTTGCAATCATAAAAATATCTCTAGTTCATAAGGTTCGATAAAAAAATGTTTGTATTAACAATATAATATAATAGCAAATGCGAAAAACTCAGAAAGTTCATAACAAAACAAATAATGATTCCCCACATGGAATCCTTCTGATGGAAATTTATGCAGGAAGGAAATTGGAATGAAAAATTTAAACATAAAATGATAAAATGGGAGTAGGAATCACAGAAAATTACAGAACTCTTACGGTTGTCTTGAGATGTTCATCTTCTCATGTGCTTGAGTTCATTTCGAACTAGTTCTTATAAATGAACAACACCATATATGTGGACTAGGACCGAGACTAGATCAGTGGACATCCCAGCAGATATTTTCCCCCTGGTACGACAAATTCAATTTATCTCTTTCACGAGAACCACTCTAACTAATAGAAAATATTATCGCTGACTACCCTGGGGTAATCCCACAACTACAAGAGCATGAATATTGAATGAAGAAAACATACTCTGTCAAACACGTAAAACAAGAACAGTAGTACAAGCCGGGCGCCAATGCTGCATTGATGACCGCTCGATCCGATGTAAATGATACATTATACCCTTATTGATACTAATGCCAACTACGGCCAAGGAAAGAGAGAAGAAAGAGAAGAAAAAAAAATATGGCTGAGGCAATACAATGCTCCGGTTGAACATTTGCCACCTCAGCCGAAACGCAAAATTGCAAAATAAGATATCATAAAGCCAGTAAGTTTGGGAGCCATTTGTTGCGACTGCGGAACTCTGTCGAGCCGTCGTCAGTGCAGCATAATTATGTTTAAAGAATCGTAGTTAAAGTTACCCTGCGTGCCTTAACCTCGCCGACTAGCTCAGTCTGGTCGTGGGCATTTGGGACCACGATTCCTTCTTGCTACGGCACGCACACGAAACAAACACAAACACACACAGCCTAAGGGGAAGGATAGTGAAAGTTCCATGTGGGTATCATTATTTGTAAAAGGCCAAGTCTACTCCATCCTTATTACACTCATTATTGTTTCTTTCATCATTGTATCAATTATCAAAATTGGCAAAGTTATTAAAAACAAACAAATAAAAACAATAAGTATTCAGCAAAAGAGGAATAACAATCACCTAATAAACCGATTTCAAAAAAATAATGCACTTTAGCAAGATCTTTACCGATTTATGCTATTAACTGCTGTGGGTGAGTATTAATTCCACCCAATTCCGATCGGAATCGGTTCACACCGATCTTAACATGCACATATCAAATATAGAACTTCAAAATTATATAAATAAAAATTCAAATATATAAAGTATACGAAAATAAATCAAATACAATTAGCACCCACACCAAAGAAAAAATTCAAATGAAAATAAATCATCAAATAAATCAACGAAAAGAAGAGCTATAACAAGTATTGATACTGATATAAATACATTTATAAAAATTATACTTTTTTTTATACTAAACTATTTGTTTCTTATTGCCTGATCACCATTTTCTGAGTAATTTACTTTTTTTTAAAATAAATTACTTCGGCAATTCATAACTATCAATTCTCATGCTAAGATCAATTGAAAATATTCGGACCTCGAAACAAATTATTTGGTACTTAGCTTGACCATCGAGTAGTTGTTCTCCCTCGCCATATCTCCCTCGATCAATCAAAGATTCCGTCAGCAATTCTCGACCAAATTCTCATTAATGAGGTCTGCAGTATATTTTGATTACACCGCTTTTCTTGAAATGCTCATTTCGACCAATATGAAAATTTTCAACTTCTGCAACTGATTTTCACCAAATTGCGATATTTTCTAAATTTTCTGCATCAAATGCCAGGATAAAATGTTTCGGATTTTCACGAATATTGCAATTACACCATCAATCACTGATGTTAAAACAATTTCTTTTAACTTTTTCCTATCTTTAAATCAAAATCCAAATTCTGGATTCCCCTTTTCGTATTTTTCAAAAAATTTCCTTCCGCTTTCCACCACGGTCAAACCAAGAGTTCCCCTTTGTTCTTTTCGAAAAACATTTTTCCATGAACCGCAAAAGCGGTTCTCTTCTCAAATTTCCCGTATTATCCATTTTTCTACATCATAAGGGCATCCCCAATTCCATTTGTACAGACACGGATCACACCCATCAGCTGATAAATTAATTTTTCAGCCATTTTGTGGACCGTCTTTACTGTCAGTGGTTTTATAAATGTCATCAGCCGTCAGTTGCTCAGCTGTCAGCATGGCAACATAATATTTGAAAATATATATATATATATATATATATATATATATATATATATATATATATATATATATATATATATATATATGTATATATATATATATATATATATATATATATATATATATATATATATATATATATATATATATATATATATATATATATATATATATATATTTATATATATATATATATATATATATATATTTATATATATATATATATATTGTTACCCTCCCCGCCTAATTGAGGGGGTAGTGACCCTCGGCTTGGTCCGTTTGGGTCCCGGGTTCGCTCAGGAGACTGGGCGTGGGCGCCACTCACTCACCCAATGTTGGACCACGAGCCGCCGAGTGAGCTTACGGCTCACCGAGGTCTGAAAATCTGGGAATGGGATCGCTGTTGCGTGTAGCACAGCCCCTCTATTTCACCGCCGCCGAACCACTAAACCGCGAAAAGAGTGCTTAACCACCGACTTGTGTCACAAAAAGAAAGTACGATCTCGTAACAAGGAGACAAAATCTTTATTATTTCTTTTCCAACTCCCGCGGTTTCGCGATATTCCTAACACCGAAACAAATTTGTTAACTCTAACGCCTACGCTACGTTAGCTTATTCTAAGTAACGTAATCCACCACTCCACTGTAACAAGATACTTTACTTAACAAAGTATTCTCAAAATGTTTTCTTTTTCTTTGAGTTTATATTACTAACGCTCGGAAAGACTATGCTACTCTTAGATTACGTTAAATGCGAACGGTAGTTAATAAAAAAAAGTAAAGTTTACAATTAGTCTAAATCATGCACTGACCTTCTTTCTTCTGATTTTCAATAAATTACTGATCTGCTCGCTTCCACTGTTGCACACAGAATCTCCGTACTATTTTCAATAGATTACTGATCTGCTCGCTTCCACTGTTGCACACAGAATCTTCCGTACCTGATTCTGATTATTTTCAATAAATTACTGATCCGCTCGCTTCCACTGCTGCACACAGAATCTCCGTACTGATTCTGATTCTGATTATTTTCAATAAATTGCTGATCTGCTCGCTTCCCCTGCTGCACACAGAATTTTCGTACCTGATTATTTTCAATAAATTACTGATCCGCTCGCTTCCACTGCTGCACACAGAATCTTCGTACCTGATTATTTTCAATAAATTACTGATCCGCTCGCTTCCACTGCTGCACACAGAATTTTCGTACCTGATTATTTTCAATAAATTACTGATCCGCTCGCTTCCACTGCTGCACACAGAATTTTCGTACCTGATTATTTTCAATAAATTACTGATCCGCTCGCTTCCACTGCTGCACACAGAATCTTCGTACCTGATTATTTTCAATAAATTACTGATCCGCTCGCTTCCACTGCTGCACATAGAATCTTCGTACCTGATTATTTTCAATAAATTACTGATCCGCTCGCTTCCACTGCTGCACACAGAATTTTCGTACCTGATTATTTTCAATAAATTACTGATCCGCTCGCTTCCACTGCTGCACACAGAATTTTCGTACCTGATTATTTTCAATAAATTACTGATCCGCTCGCTTCCACTGCTGCACACAGAATTTTCGTACCTGATTATTTTCAATAAATTACTGATCCGCCCGCTTCCACTGCTGCACACAGAATTTTCGTACCTGATTATTTTCAATAAATTACTGATCCGCTCGCTTCCACTGCTGCACACAGAATTTTCGTACCTGATTATTTTCAATAAATTACTGATCCGCTCGCTTCCACTGCTGCACACAGAATTTTCGTACCTGATTATTTTCAATAAATTACTGATCCGCTCGCTTCCACTGCTGCACACAGAATTTTCGTACCTGATTATTTTCAATAAATTACTGATCCGCTCGCTTCCACTGCTGCACACAGAATTTTCGTACCTGATTATTTTCAATAAATTACTGATCCGCTCGCTTCCACTGCTGCACACAGAATTTTCGTACCTGATTATTTTCAATAAATTACTGATCCGCTCGCTTCCACTGCTGCACACAGAATCTTCGTACCTGATTATTTTCAATAAATTACTGATCCGCTCGCTTCCACTGCTGCACACAGAATTTTCGTACCTGATTATTTTCAATAAATTACTGATCCACTCGCTTCCACTGCTGCACACAGAATTTTCGTACCTGATTATTTTCAATAAATTACTGATCCGCTCGCTTCCACTGCTGCACACAGAATTTTCGTACCTGATTATTTTCAATAAATTACTGATCCGCTCGCTTCCACTGCTGCACACAGAATGGAAAATTTTTCCTTCATCGGGTACCGCTGCTTTACGCTTTCTAGCTCGAGTCCCGTACTTTCTCCTTTTTCAATGTGACCGGGTGAATGTCCCCCTTTCCACACGGGCCGATCAAAGATTCCCACCAATCCGATAATTTACCGTGGTCGTCGTTAATCCACCCCTGGATTTTGTTGGCGTTTGGTTATGTCGGTTTCCACTGTTTGTTTAGGTTCCCGTCTGTCAATTGGTATATCGGTTTGTTTAGGTTCTCGTCTGTCAATTGGTATATCGGTTTCGTGAGACGTGAATTTGGTGGTAGCCGTGTTATTCGTGAAACATACGCGCAAAGTGTGCTCGGAAGCATGTTTGAGGAGCCGGTGGATGCTGTGCGCCTGCTTGGAGTAGCTGTGGTGATGGCATCGGAAGTTACCCGACAGCTCCGACGCCTGCTGAGCCATCCGGCTTCATTGAGATTGGCAGTCGCTGGTGGCAGAGTCTGTGGTCAGATCAGATAAGTATCCGCGATTTTTATTATAGAATGCGTTACTTTGTGTGAAATTCCTTTCATTTCCAGGTGGCGGTTGGTGCAGTGGGTACAGGGGAGTCCCATTTACTAGGACAACTAGAGCTTGTTCGGCGCTATTGCAGGTTTCCCGTGGAGGTCAACGAAGGCATCGAGCTTGATCCTGAGGCGTAGCCCGTGGCATCAAATCTATCTTCCATAGTTACAGTCCAATATATCTGAATGTCATTATCAGGTGAGCTGTTTGGTGTATGTGAATTGTGGTGTCGCGAAAGCAATCCGCTATCAGCGCGTCTTGTGCAGCCCCAGACGTAGCTGGGAGTGTCGCGGTTCGTCTCCGTTCGATGGGGAAGGTTGGCTACGATGCTGCTCCCATTTACTTATCTAACTTATCGATCTATCTTAACAATCTACCTTAACAATCTTTCTATGCCGTGAGCATCCGACGGGTACAATACACAGGTCGGATGCGACGGCAGTACGCTACCTATGAGTGGTGGTGGTGTACATACTTCCTACTCAGTGGAGTGGTGGAGTGTTTCCGGTTGGTCAGCCTTCCCCGGGGAAGGCTGTATTTTTTTTTTTTTTTTTTTTCCAATGGGAACGCGTGTGCACGTATTTGTACATATTGTTACAACGTAACAACTCCCCCCTTACCACAAGAGGATTTCCCGAAATCCGAATTCTAGCTCGTGGTTACAGATCGTTTGAGTCAATTTTTTTTTTTTTTTTTTTTTTTTTTCGCTGGTTTATACCTTTTTTTTCTATGGCAATTACTTTCTGATAGCTAATTTCTATCTTTACTTCCTAGCAATGACTCTCTATTCACTGAATTTCTGCCTTTATTCAATTGCAATTCATCGTTAATCGCTAATTCCTATACTTATTCTATCGCAATTACTTCCATTCCGATAAATTCTATCTTTGTTTTCAAGACATTCTTTTCATACCTCCTTATGCTATCAGTGACTGCTCTTGTGAGCTAATTCTTATCTAATTTCATGTGATGTTTCTGGTACGCTTTAATTTGTTAAATTGAGTTTGTTCGAAATTCATATTTAACTATTGGGTTGACTTCTATCTGAACGTGTTTCACTAATCTTTCATCAAATCTTTGTTTTAGTTCAAAATTTCACGGTTTTCTGCTAGCTACTGACTAATATTTACCTAAACTAACTTTTAATTCATTCTCACTAATGCACTATGTTTCTACCACGTTCCTCTGTGCTTCTATCTAATGCTACCTAGGACACTATAACTTTTCTAAATTCTACCTAAATCTATGTGGTTATGGCTAATTTTCTTTTCCTTTTACTTAGAGCTCTCTAATCCCGCTGATTCCCATCTAGCTATCCTTAATTCCATCTGATTGAGTCTCTCCAACCTATTGCTATTTCATAAATTCGCCTACTAAATCGCACTTTCACGGTTTCTTTTAGGTTCCTCGACGTGACGTCAATATCGGGTGCCTATATCCCATGATAGGTAGGCAACGGGACGTTAATGATCCCGGACTGCCAGCGCCCCCCCGGTCAGAAAAGGAATTTCCAAGCGACATCGGCAACAGGCAGCGAGAAGAAAAACGAGACAGCGGCGACTTAGCGTTTAAGACTTTTAACATTAGGTTTAACTTCTTATAACTAATAACTTAAGTTAAGATTTAGTTGTTTAAGGGCAAATATTCGTACTTAGAATTAAAATCTAGATCCTAAGAATTAGATTGTAAGTTTAGTTTTTAAGGATTAGGTGCTTCGTCTCATCCCGAATCCTAACTGATTCTTCCTCAAGACCTCTTAATTGATATATTCTTTTAAATCCTTGACGTGCCATGATCCGGCATTCTGGCCTTTTCCATCTGCCAGTAGGTAGACTCCCCTTGATATCCGTTTCTTGACCCAAAAGGGCCCCACATATTCAGGCGCTAACTTTGCCGAATAGAATTTGGTTGCGTCCGAGAGGGTATAGTTTTTCCGCCACACTGCCTTTCCTTCCGCGAACGTTACTTCACGCCTACGCAAATTGTATCTATGAGCACTCTGCGTAGTTGCGTGTTTCATGCGCTCCAACACATCTGAGCGTACTCTGGCGAGCTCTTCGGCCCTAGCCTCGGGCTCTACTGCCGCCTGCCCCTCCCCTGGCCGTTCTTGGCCGTCATGGTACGTCACCATCTCTCTGCCGAAGTTACAGAAATATGGAGTGATTTGCGTCACTTCATGTTTGTAAGTACGGAGTGCGCATGCGATCTTTGCCAGATTCTGGTCCCATGCTCGATGGTTCTCCGCAACGTAAGATCGTAGCATCCGCTTTATGTCTTGGTTCCTTCGTTCGGCTGGATTGGCTTGTGGGTGATAGAGCGCGGTATACTTGATTTGAGTCCCGTAGTTGGTGACCATTTGTTGCAGTTGCTTCCCCCGGAACTGAACACCATTGTCACATACTAACCACTTAGGTGCCCCGAATAGTAAGAATACTTGGTCCTCCAAGACTTTCGTTACCGCCGAAGCCGTCGCCTGCCGTAAAGGAAACAACAGGGTAAATTTGGAGACATAATCTAGGACGGTCAGAATCAAGGACCTGCATCAAGATCCATTGCCTGCCAGACGGTTCCGGAAAATGAAATACCGACAACTTCTGATAGTGTTGCTACAAAACACAAACCGATTTCTGATAATGTTGGCGCAAAGCATAAATCAACTTATAAAATAGCAGATGCAGCAATGAGTGAGCGGAAAGCGAATTCAAAAAATAACGTCAAATGTTCAAAATCATCTGCTAATGCGACTTCGAAATCTCCAGTCTCCGCACCTATTGTAGCTAAGAAAACTAGCTCAAAAGCAGTAGATGCCAACATCGTATTAGATCCTCATATAGTATCAAATGATTTAAATATTTTCAACTGCACCCTCAGAGGTGTCACACAACCCAGAGCTATATTTGTATCTAGGCTTGCTCCTGATACCACAGCAGATGACGTGAAGAAAAATGTTGAGGGAATCCTTGAGCATACAAAATCCTTCATCCCTAAGGACTGTGTATCAGTTATTAAGATAGGGAATCGGCATCGTGTATCATCATTTAAAATTATAGCACCAGATTGTTGCTTTGATTCCATTGCAAATAGCCTTTTCTGGCCGCCGAATTCTGTTGTGCATGAATTCATCAACAAACGAATAAGTAAATCAAGTGCTGCAACAAAAAACGGGACGAACTCATCTCAGCACTTTACACCAACGTAAGTGGAATGCGATCTAAACTTAATAAGTTCTATGAGCTGTCAAACTCTGAAGCTTTTGATGTCATTGCGATCACCGAAACGTGGCTTTGTGCAAATATTCACAATGCTGAAATTTTTAATTCGGAGTATACTATTTTCCGCCGGGATAGACATGGAGATCTTATTGACGCTCCTGTCGGAGGTGGTGTTCTTCTGGCGTTTCACAAAAAATTCAAAGTATCTCTAATCGAAATACCGCATACAAATAATGAATTTATTTGTGCCCAAGTCGAACTGACGTCAAAGAAAATATTTTTCGGTGTCAACTACACGCCACCAAATTCTTCGTATGATGTTTATGCTTCGCTTATACATATTATGCAGCTCATATGCGATCTTGCGGACAATAACGACGACGTCGTCTTAATGGGTGATTTCAACCTACCTAGAATAAACTGGTGCCCTTCAGCGGACGGCACTTTCGAAGTTCCGAGCTCTACTTCTATTGGCGGACAACACGATATCAACATTGCAAACGAATTTATATCACTTGGTTTGTTTCAAGCCAATTGCATCCGGAACGCAAATGGAAAAATGCTGGACCTGATTTTTTCGACTGATGCCTCTTCTACTGTGGTGAAACCCCTCACATCATCTCTCATCGACGAAACCGCGCATCATTGTGCACTCAACATTATTTTCGAGCCAAAGTCTAGTAATTACTTATCATCAAGCACATCTGAACTTAAATTTAATTTTAGACGAGCTAATGTTGATCAAATACGTGACTTGCTTGCTAACTATGATTGGTCCTCCGTGTTGCAGGAACCTAATCCTGATGAAGCTACGTTCTACTTCCACATTCGGTTGTTTAGCTGTTTTTTACGGTGCGTGCCAACTACCTTCACTAAAAGCAAGGTTCGTTTTCCTTGGATGTCTCCACAGCTTTGCCATTTAAAAAATTCCAAAAACAAAGCCTGGAAAAAGTTTCGCCTGACTCGCTCAGAACCTGACTATCAACGTTTTTCCACATTACGAGATCTGCATCATAATGAAGTTGCATTCGCATATCATAGACATACGCAACAGCTTAGATTTAATTTTCAAGCTCAACCTAAGAGATTTTGGAATTTTGTTAATTCTAAGACTTATAACGATGGGTATCCACTCACATTTAAATCTGACGACTCTTATTTTGATGATCCCTTTGATATTAGTAATTTATTTGCTTCCGTTTTCCGTAAAGCCTATCGTACGGACTTTCCTAACTCCAGACACTTTTCACCCTACTTGACGAACTCAACCGTTTCTTCTTTGGAGATGAAGGATTTAAAAATTGACGAGGACACTATTATCACATTTGCTAATAAACTTGACAATAATATAACACCTAGCCCAGATGGCATACCTAATTTGGTCTTGAAATATTGTGTGTCGTCACTACTACCTGTGCTGTCTTATATTTTCAATACATCCTTAAAAACAGGCATCTTTCCTCATTTGTGGAAATACTCCACCGTCACTCCTATATTCAAGAAAGGGAGTCGTAATAACGCTTGCAACTATAGACCTATTGCAAAACTTCCCTGTGTCGCAAAACTTTTTGAAGCCATAGTCACGAATGTTGTAGCCTTTCATTGCAAATCAATTATGGCTCCGTATCAGCATGGTTTCATGAAAGGTCGTTCAACCACAACCAACCTGCTTGAATTTTCTCACCAAATAACCAACTCAATTGAAGCTGGGCTCCAAACTGACTGCGCCTACACAGACTTGACGAAAGCCTTTGATAAGCTTGATCACTCTATACTTTTAGCTAAGCTTCATTCCTTTCAATTCCCTTACTTGTTTTTAAATTGGGTTGACTCTTACTTAACGAATCGAACTCAACGTGTATCCTTTCGCGGTGCCTTGTCATCTGAAATTAGAACCACGTCTGGTGTTCCACAAGGTAGTCATCTAGGCCCTTTACTGTTCGCCTTATTTATTAATGACGTAGGTTCCATTCTACAGTCATCTTCTGTTCTTCTTTATGCCGATGACGCTAAAATTTTCAAAGTTGTGAGAAACCTTAACGATTGCAATGATTTGCAGCAGGATCTAAACAGATTTGCCAAATGGTGTTCCGATAACAATCTCCTAATTAATCCTGACAAGTGTACGATTATATCTTACACACGCAAAAATAATCCTGTAATCTATGAATACTCACTTTTGAGTACATCTTTAAATAGATCAGCGAAAGTACTCGATTTAGGAGTATTGCTGAATCAATCCTTCACATTTGACGATCACATCGATTCAATCGTTGTGAAAGCTAGCAATGCCTTAGGTTTTGTCAGAAGACGTTCGAAGGAATTCAACGACATTTTTCTAACTAAGACCCTCTTTTGTAGCTTATTAAGACCTATTGTCGAATATGCAAGTATTGTATGGTCACCATATCAAAAAGTCTACATAGACCAAATTGAGTCAATTCAAAAGAGGTTCTTACGTTTCTGCCTCCGCGGTCTTCCGTGGTATGACCCTTTACATCTACCTCCTTATCAAGACCGCTTAAATCTTTTACGAATGGATACCTTGGACTCTCGACGTCAAAATTCCAAAATCTTATTTGCCGCGAAAATTTTGGATGGCACCGTTGACTCAAACTACTTATTAAGCCAACTTAATTTTAACATTAATAACAAACGTGTCAGGCGTGTTAACTTTTTGTCGATCCCTCAACATCGGACCAATTATGGTTGCAATGAACCAGTCACTTCAATAAGCAGATGCTTTAACGAAGCTTATTATAAGTTTGATTTTCATTTGTCTACAGCATCACTTAAACGAATTCTGTGTAAGAATAATTAATTTTTATTGTATGTGTATAGTCTGCATTAGACGAATTTAATAAATGATTAAATGATTAAATGTATGCCCGTGACTAGAACGTGGGAATGGCCCCACCAAATCCACGCAAACCATCTCCCAAGGCTGCTGTGGCTCCCCTTGCCGAGAGGACATGAGCCCCGCTGGAGCTTTCCTCTCCACCTTATTAGCTTGACAGGATTTGCATCTACGAACATAGATCGCCACATCCGTCGACATCTTTGGCCAGTAATATCGAGCTGCTACCCTACCCAGCGTGCGACTAATCCCCATGTGTCCCGCCCTGGGATCATCATGACACCTCTGTAAAATTTCTTTTCTCTCCGTTTTAGATACTACCCTTTTCCACGCCTCGGCTCCCTCCAATTCCGGATAACGTCCTGGCAGATGTTTCCATATCTGTCCATTCGTTACTCTCCAATCCGCGTATTGCGCTGGGGCCTTAGCTATTTTCTCCTTCAATCCTAGATACCAACGGTCTTCCTGGGTTTCTACCACGGCCACTTGATTCTCTGGCAACAGTCGAGACAGTGCATCAGGCACCAGATGCTCCTTTCCCTTCCTATGAATGATTTCGAACGGGTATTGTTGAAGTCGCACAGCCCACCTGGCCAGACGTCCCATCGGATCCTTGAGATTATTCAACCACACTAGTGAGTAATGATCCGTGATTACCGAAAACTTGGCTCCTTCCACGTATGGCCGCAATTTCTCCACTGCCCAAATTACCGCCAGACATTCCTTCTCCGTAGTTGAATACCGTCTTTCCGCTTTCGACAAGGACCGACTCAAATAGCATATTACCCTCTCGCCATCGGCGTACTTCTGCGACAACACCGCCCCCAAGCCCAAGTCCGATGCATCCGTCTGGATCACGAAAGGCAGATTGTAATCCGGGCAAGTGAGGATGGGTGCTGTTGACAGTTTCACCTTTGCCTGTGTAAAAGCCGTCTCGCAGTCTTGGGTCCACTCGAACTTCTGATTTTTCTTGAGAAGATTCGTCAGTGGTGCCGTCATCGTGGCAAAGTCGGGTATAAACCTCCTATACCACGAGACCATTCCCATAAACTGGCGTACCCCCTTCACATTGGTAGGCGCCGGGATCTCCATCAGACACTTCACCTTGTCGGGATCCACATTCAGGCCTTTCTCATCCACAACGTAGCCCAAGTACTTTAGTTGTGGGCGGCAGAATTCACACTTCTCCTTGGAGACTTTAAGGCCGGCTTCCTTTAAGCGACTAAATACCTCCTTCAAAATTTCCACATGTTTCCCAAAGTCTTGCGTTACCACTATTATATCGTCGAGATATGTGAATACGTACGGTTCCAAATCTGGACCTAGGACTTGGTCTATCAGACGTTGCCATGTCGCCGGTGCATTCTGAAGCCCGAAAGGCATCCGCCGAAATTGAAACAAACCACGATGTGGTACCGTGAAGGCTGTGTATTTCCGGGACTGTTCTGCCATGGGCACCTGCCAGTACGCGGACTTAACATCAAGCGATGACAGGTACTTTGCATCCCGTAATTTATCCAGCGTAGCCGACACATATGGCAATGGATAGGCATCATGCTCCGTGACTGCATTCAGTTTGCGGTAGTCTACGCAAAAACGATACTTGCCATCTTTCTTCTTGACTAGGATTATGGGCGAAGCCCAGGGACTAGAGGATGGCTCGACTATACCTTGGGTCAGCATTTCGTTCAGCTCTGAATCAACATGTTGCTGAACCGCAGGCGAAACAGGGTAATATCGCTGTTTTATCGGTGGTGCCGAAGTCCGGATGACATGTTCAACTCTGTCTGTACAGCCAATACCCTCCCCCATGTGCTCAAATTCCTTCTGCACCAACTGACTGAGTATGCTTTCTTCCTTCTCGGTCAAGTGGCTTCTCGGTTTCAGCTGTTCTGTCCCTCCTCCCTCTAACGTTCCAACGAACTCCCAGTGCTCTTTCCTCAGAGTCATAACCAGTCCAAACTGTCGCAAGAAATCTACCCCGAGTATTAAAGGATGTGGGAGTTCGGGGACCACCAGCACTCTTAACCAATCCACCTTCCCCTCCAGCTTCACCGGTATGGCCACTGTTCCCGCGATTGAGCACCCCTGATTATTCGCCATTCTGATGGACTGTTGCTCGGATTTCAACAGCTCCACTCCCAGCTGTTCCAAAACCCGCCATCCTTCTCCACCCATCACCGAATGGGAAGCCCCCGAATCCACAAGCCCAAGGAACTTGTGACCTAAAATTTCCACCTCAATATATGGCCTATTATCCCCTTGCTTCCTGTTTAATAGATAACTAACCTGTGCGCCCACCGCGGCTTCGTTTTCTACCGGTTTAGTGCTCAGGTTGCCGCCTACTGAGCACACCGCTCGTTTCCCGACTGTTGGCGTGTTGAGGCTACTGGCCCTACTCTACCGGTACTACCTTGGGAATTGATTCTACCCTGGTTTGTATCGGAACGAACTCTGAAATTTCGCCCTGGGTTTTGCGCTCCTCGACAATTAGGGCAGGTTGCCTTCCTCACCCCCACTCGGCCACAACCAAAGCACTTCTGAGGCTCGGAACAAGTTCTGGTCATATGCCCGAGACCTTAACAGTTCCAACAGCGTATTTCTTCTCTCTGTAAGGAGGCAAGGTTTGGTCCAGGGTTAACTCCCACGTACGCCAGATCCGGTTCTAGGAGTCGTTGGGATTTCCGCGTAGGGGGTGGCATATATGCTTCCATCGCGACTCGTGTTGCCTCCAACGAACGTCCAACTTTGACGAGATCTGCAATGGTCTTCACGGATGTCAGCGCCAATTGGGTTTGGTAGAACGGGGTTATGTTCTTGCGGAGGATCTTCAATTTTTCTTCCTCTGTGCAAGGAGTGGCACGGCGTCGAAACAACCCCTCCATTGCGGACACGTATACGCCAATTGATTCATCCGGCCCTTGAGTGCGTCTCCCTATTTCCAGAAGAAGCCGGTCGTCGTAGTCTGGAGGCAGGAATTCGGCGCGCATCTCCGCGACCAACTCTTGCCAAGAGTTGACGCGCGTCCGATTTGCCCGATACCAAATCAGCGCTTTCCCTTCGAATAATTCGACTGCTGACTGGAATAACTGCCTTGATGATATTCCTCTGGCTTCCCGCAACTCTTCAGCTCTCTCCAGAAAGGCACTCAGGGACCCAGAGTCGCCATTATAGCGAAGGCCCCATTTAGCCACATCCTGTCCCTTGGACGCCCCAACAGTCGCTCTGGGTGTGGAAAATAAAGGGTTCCCCGGTCCATCCCCATCCTGGATTGGCTCTCGGATCCTGACGGCTTCCCTCGCAGACTCGTCACCCTGGTTCTGTCCATCGCGATCGCCAATACTTCCATGGTCTGGTTCCGGTTCCGCTTCCAACTCACCATCTTCTCCTTCCGCTTTAACCAGAAGTTTTCCCATAGCCAAGATCAACCGAACTCTCAGCTTGTTGGCTTCTTCTCCCATCTCCTCAGCCTCGTGATGTGCGTTTTGCAATCGCCGCATTCCAAATTCAACTTTCGTCTTGATCTTCAGAAAGTCCGACGATTGTGGGGTGCCCGTAAAGGTCGCCGTCAGGGTTTGGATTTCCTCCAGCTTCTCTTTGACGGCCTCCAAGTCCTCTTCCAATGTAAAAGGATAGACTCGAGTTGTAATCAGCGACGTATCCATCGAAGTCTCAGCCCGGAGCGCCACCCGAAGCGTCTTTCTCATGGCCTCCACAGTCCCGGTAGGTTGCCCTCGGATTTCGAGTTCATAGGCAAACTCCTCCTTGCTGAGTCGGTCAATTAAAATCTTGGTTTTCGACGCCATACTGGATTTTCCCCACCGCTAGATGCTTATGTTAAAAATGTTAAGTTCGTTTGTTACTTAAGAGTAGAATAAAACACGAATTTTTATTTCAAAGTGAATCTTGATTAAAATTACAAGTCAAAAAGAAATCAGCCACTTTTATTCTGTCTCCCAATCCTCGCCGCCTAGCTGTCGCTCCTTGCACACTCTGCTTGGAATCTGTAATTTGATCTAAGGTCCCAGGTCTTCAACTTGTCAACTGCTTTTCCTGTTCCAACTAATTTTTGACACTAATTTTCCGATTTTCACACTTTCACTGTTTTCACCACGAAATTTTCAAAGGAATTACCCCGCGATAATTTCCTTTTAGGCCCCACGTTGGGCGCCAATTTGTTACCCTCCCCGCCTAATTGAGGGGGTAGTGACCCTCGGCTTGGTCCGTTTGGGTCCCGGGTTCGCTCAGGAGACTGGGCGTGGGCGCCACTCACTCACCCAATGTTGGACCACGAGCCGCCGAGTGAGCTTACGGCTCACCGAGGTCTGAAAATCTGGGAATGGGATCGCTGTTGCGTGTAGCACAGCCCCTCTATTTCACCGTCGCCGAACCACTAAACCGCGAAAAGAGTGCTTAACCACCGACTTGTGTCACAAAAAGAAAGTACGATCTCGTAACAAGGAGACAAAATCTTTATTATTTCTTTTCCAACTCCCGCGGTTTCGCGATATTCCTAACACCGAAACAAATTTGTTAACTCTAACGCCTACGCTACGTTAGCTTATTCTAAGTAACGTAATCCACCACTCCACTGTAACAAGATACTTTACTTAACAAAGTATTCTCAAAATGTTTTCTTTTTCTTTGAGTTTATATTACTAACGCTCGGAAAGACTATGCTACTCTTAGATTACGGTAAATGCGAACGGTAGTTAATAAAAAAAAGTAAAGTTTACAATTAGTCTAAATCATGCACTGACCTTCTTTCTTCTGATTTTCAATAAATTACTGATCTGCTCGCTTCCACTGTTGCACACAGAATCTCCGTACTATTTTCAATAGATTACTGATCTGCTCGCTTCCACTGTTGCACACAGAATCTTCCGTACCTGATTCTGATTATTTTCAATAAATTACTGATCCGCTCGCTTCCACTGCTGCACACAGAATCTCCGTACTGATTCTGATTCTGATTATTTTCAATAAATTGCTGATCTGCTCGCTTCCCCTGCTGCACACAGAATTTTCGTACCTGATTATTTTCAATAAATTACTGATCCGCTCGCTTCCACTGCTGCACACAGAATCTTCGTACCTGATTATTTTCAATAAATTACTGATCCGCTCGCTTCCACTGCTGCACACAGAATTTTCGTACCTGATTATTTTCAATAAATTACTGATCCGCTCGCTTCCACTGCTGCACACAGAATTTTCGTACCTGATTATTTTCAATAAATTACTGATCCGCTCGCTTCCACTGCTGCACACAGAATCTTCGTACCTGATTATTTTCAATAAATTACTGATCCGCTCGCTTCCACTGCTGCACACAGAATCTTCGTACCTGATTATTTTCAATAAATTACTGATCCGCTCGCTTCCACTGCTGCACACAGAATTTTCGTACCTGATTATTTTCAATAAATTACTGATCCGCTCGCTTCCACTGCTGCACACAGAATTTTCGTACCTGATTATTTTCAATAAATTACTGATCCGCTCGCTTCCACTGCTGCACACAGAATTTTCGTACCTGATTATTTTCAATAAATTACTGATCCGCTCGCTTCCACTGCTGCACACAGAATTTTCGTACCTGATTATTTTCAATAAATTACTGATCCGCTCGCTTCCACTGCTGCACACAGAATTTTCGTACCTGATTATTTTCAATAAATTACTGATCCGCTCGCTTCCACTGCTGCACACAGAATTTTCGTACCTGATTATTTTCAATAAATTACTGATCCGCTCGCTTCCACTGCTGCACACAGAATTTTCGTACCTGATTATTTTCAATAAATTACTGATCCGCTCGCTTCCACTGCTGCACACAGAATTTTCGTACCTGATTATTTTCAATAAATTACTGATCCGCTCGCTTCCACTGCTGCACACAGAATTTTCGTACCTGATTATTTTCAATAAATTACTGATCCGCTCGCTTCCACTGCTGCACACAGAATCTTCGTACCTGATTATTTTCAATAAATTACTGATCCGCTCGCTTCCACTGCTGCACACAGAATTTTCGTACCTGATTATTTTCAATAAATTACTGATCCGCTCGCTTCCACTGCTGCACACAGAATTTTCGTACCTGATTATTTTCAATAAATTACTGATCCGCTCGCTTCCACTGCTGCACACAGAATTTTCGTACCTGATTATTTTCAATAAATTACTGATCCGCTCGCTTCCACTGCTGCACACAGAATGGAAAATTTTTCCTTCATCGGGTACCGCTGCTTTACGCTTTCTAGCTCGAGTCCCGTACTTTCTCCTTTTTCAATGTGACCGGGTGAATGTCCCCCTTTCCACACGGGCCGATCAAAGATTCCCACCAATCCGATAATTTACCGTGGTCGTCGTTAATCCACCCCTGGATTTTGTTGGCGTTTGGTTATGTCGGTTTCCACTGTTTGTTTAGGTTCCCGTCTGTCAATTGGTATATCGGTTTGTTTAGGTTCTCGTCTGTCAATTGGTATATCGGTTTCGTGAGACGTGAATTTGGTGGTAGCCGTGTTATTCGTGAAACATACGCGCAAAGTGTGCTCGGAAGCATGTTTGAGGAGCCGGTGGATGCTGTGCGCCTGCTTGGAGTAGCTGTGGTGATGGCATCGGAAGTTACCCGACAGCTCCGACGCCTGCTGAGCCATCCGGCTTCATTGAGATTGGCAGTCGCTGGTGGCAGAGTCTGTGGTCAGATCAGATAAGTATCCGCGATTTTTATTATAGAATGCGTTACTTTGTGTGAAATTCCTTTCATTTCCAGGTGGCGGTTGGTGCAGTGGGTGCAGGGGAGTCCCATTTACTAGGACAACTAGAGCTTGTTCGGCGCTATTGCAGGTTTCCCGTGGAGGTCAACGAAGGCATCGAGCTTGATCCTGAGGCGTAGCCCGTGGCATCAAATCTATCTTCCATAGTTACAGTCCAATATATCTGGATGTCATTATCAGGTGAGCTGTTTGGTGTATGTGAATTGTGGTGTCGCGAAAGCAATCCGCTATCAGCGCGTCTTGTGCAGCCCCAGACGTAGCTGGGAGTGTCGCGGTTCGTCTCCATTTACTTATCTAACTTATCGATCTATCTTAACAATCTACCTTAACAATCTTTCTATGCCGTGAGCATCCGACGGGTACAATACACAGGTCGGATGCGACGGCAGTACGCTACCTATGAGTGGTGGTGGTGTACATACTTCCTACTCAGTGGAGTGGTGGAGTGTTTCCGGTTGGTCAGCCTTCCCCGGGGAAGGCTGTATTTTTTTTTTTTTTTTTTCCAATGGGAACGCGTGTGCACGTATTTGTACATATTGTTACAACGTAACAATATATATATATATATATATATATATATATATATATATATATATATATATATATATATATATATATATATATATATATATATATGAATGTATATATATATATATATATATATATATATATATATATATATATATATATATATATATATATATATATATATATATATATATATATATATATATATATATATATATATATATATATATATATATATATATATATCATCAAAAAATGTCAGTGAAAAAATCTCAGGAACGCGCCATCCGATTGAGCTGAAACTTTCAGGACACATTGGTGTATATGCAGAATAGTGCCAGGTCAATAAAGTTAAAAAGTTAATAATCTTTAACCCTTTGGCGCCGGCGGCCATTTAAGTGATATTTGTAATATACCTATTATTTCGTACACAAATAATTTTCGCAAAAATAGAGTTGACAAAATAAATTTTGAACGTGTTTTACATGTGAATCGGATATTGTTTTGGAATTTTTTAACCCCATGTGTGCGCTGGGTGCCTAAAAACCGAACGGGAAAACTTGAAAATTTTTAAATTGCGATAACTTTTGACAAAGCTATTCAATCATTACGGTATTATTTAGTTGTAGATTTGTCTAGCTTTTGATGAGCGTGCTAGCAACCCTGTAGCTAGGGCAGGCACTGAAAGTGAAAACCTTTAAATCATCGTCTCTCTTGAAAACATGCCGCTTCTTAAAAAAAAAACCACTCATATGTAAATCTTGTGCTTTGTTTACATAAACAAAAAAAAATTTGATATGGTATAACGGGCACGCCTGGCCAACCCTTGCCCAATTTACCTATATTTTTAGCATCAAAAACTTCTGTTCACGGAAACTCACGATCCAAAGAGCAGAATTAATTGAAATTTGCAGAATGTATTGGTCCTATATAGGACCAGGTCTGATAGAAGTGATTTTGAAATGCGGGCGATTCTGTGCCAGTGGTGCCATCTTGAAAAATCACTAAAAATATAACTGCTTTTAGCCCTATAAATTCTGATTGAATCGTTCGATTTTGACGAAATTCACACAGTAGCTGAACCTTATTTAATACCACTTTTGGTAGAAATTTGGTCGAAAATTCGGTTGGAGCTGCCAGCTATGATAATTTTGGTGTCTTAAATTTGAAAAATAAAAATTTGGAAGTGAAAACATTAAACCATCTAATTTCCAAAAACTGTCAGTTTCTTACAATAAAACCAATATGTATACAAATCTTATGCTTTATCTACACGTTCAAAGTAAAACTTTGGAAATTTCATGTCGGACAAGAACGGTAACCCTTTCCCAGTCAACCTATATTTTTAGCATCAAAAACAGCTGTTCACGGGAACTCACGAATCAATAATCAGATACCATTGAAATTTACAGAATGCATTGGACTTAAGTAGGACCAGGTCTGATAGAAGCGATTTTGAATTGTGGGCAACTCTGTGCCAGTGGTGCCATCTTGAAAAATTACAAAGAAAAAAAAAACTGCTTTTTGCCCTATAAAATTTGAATAAGTCACCAGATTTTCATGAAATTGACACAGTAGCTGAACCTTACTCTAAACTCTGTGGATAGAAATTTGGTTGAAAAATTCAATTGGTGCTGCCAGCTATGGTAATTTTTGTGTCTTTGGATTTGAAAATTCGCTCAGGAAAATAAAACTTTTTGCCCTATAACTTCCAGTGCAGTCATGAAATCAATACGAATTTCATACAATTAATGGAACCTACTATAAACATTATTCAGGCCAAATTTGGTTGAAAAGTCACAATAGGGTTGCCAGCTATTGTTGGTTTTGTGTTTGTTTGCAATATCTTTATTAAGCGGTTTTATCGTAGAATTTTCAATTGGTAATGATATTGTAGTGACAATAAACAGCAAATATTAAGCTTACGATTATTTGAAAAAACTCGCTGCAGGTAACCCTAAATTTCTTTATACTCCTATAACTTCGAACGTAATATAACAACGTGAAGCAGATGTGATATATTTTTGGCTTTGATACTGGCGAAAGGTTGCCAGCACGAGTCGGTTGTGCTACTTTTGTATCAATAAATGCTTACAGTTAGTATTCATACCGGAGACATTTACAATGAAAATAAATAACCGATGTTTCAATTCCCAAAGTTCTGCAAATTTTTCAGATCGCAGCCCCAAACACCAACTTCAGTTACAGTGCTGCAGGCACTGAGCATTTTCTTCATTGATGTTATATGAGATGCTGCTTCGAAATTTTGTGAAATAAGAAAATGATAACGAATATAATTAACCCGTGTTTTGCTCTCATAAACGTTGAAATTCATGCCAGTGGTAATATCTGAAACCTTCCACCATATGAGTTATAATGCATTCTTGAGACCAAAGTAGAACGTGGCGTTTGAAACAGTTTGGCCGTAATAAGCAGCTCATGTGGTGGAACATGCACTCAAACCTGCACGATTCTTCTACTGTTCTTCGAACATTAGTGTTTCTAGCGGTTCAGGTGCGCTAGAGTTTTTTTTTATTATTATTTTTCTTTTTTTTTT
>OX376372.1:122516707-122593705 GCA_947369275.1 Nemotelus nigrinus | reverse complement strand
CCTCCTTATTTAATTATGTGTCCACATTAACTTAATGAAATAATCACTGGACACTGCCACTCATATGCACAAGCCACTTAATGTAAAAATTCTTTGAACGCAGCTCCCGATCACGAATTATAAAACGTTTTCTGAATGCGCGGCTTGAAGACGCTCGATTTTTTTAAACTCCAATTGACAGTCCCAGGTACTGGAACGATGCCGGAACACCTGGGAATGTCAGAACACTGCGTTCTCACCCATATTCATACAATTGTTTCTGGCAACAGTCGCGTACAGTATACGTATATGCTATTCGCATATCCTCTATACTTTTGTATCAATGGATCGACTCTTTTCAATTTGAAGTCGTTAAGGTAGTAGGAATACATCGTGGTTGCATGCGTACGAGAAAAACTTATCACATGGCACTTGTTGATGTTAAGATTGAGATTATTCACATTGCAACACTGTTCGAGGGATTGAAGCTTGGATTGTAGAAAGGTTGCATCAGACTGCGAGTTTATGATGTGATAGATTTTTAAGTCGTCTGCATAGAAGAGATGCGGTATACCAAGCAGTATCTCAGACACATCATAAATGAAGATGTTAAAAAGCAGGGAGCCTAATGACTGCCTTGTGGTACTCCAGAAGATGCCAAAACTTTTTTGGATAAGTGGCCTTGAAATTTTACGAATTGGGTTCGATCGCAGAGGTAAGACTGGAGCCAGTTAAGAAGAGAACCGGAAATACCAAAGTTGCGTAGTTTTTGAACCAGAGTTTGATGATCAACTCGGTCGAAAGCCTTACTAAAGTCCGTATAGATTGCGTCAATTTGGTTCCCTTTTTCCATTTCACAGAGCACAGTAGAAACTAGTATCATGAGGTTGGTGGAAGTCGATCTACCCCTACGAAATCCATGTTGTTCCTCATTAAGAAGGGGGTCGATAATGCGAGTAAGATTATCACAAACTAGCTTCTCGAAGAGTTTGGGGATAACAGATAAGATAGCAATTCCTCCATAGTTATCGACTGAACGTTTATCACCACTTTTGAAAATAGGTGTGAGGTATGAGGATTTCCAGAAAGACGGGAAGACACCAAGAGACAGGGATTTATTGAAAACCATGTGCAAAGGGGTGATTAATTGGTCTGCACATTGGAACACGAAGAAAGGAGATACTAGGTCCGGGCCAGGTCCTTTACCAATCTTTAGTTGCAGAATAGCATCAGTAATAGCCTGCCGTGTAAGGTTAAACCCTTCGATAAGAGATCTGGCAGCGTGTCTAGTAGTGAAAGTAGGGATCTTCGGAGAGCAGTAAGTGTTTTGAAAATGGTCGGCGAATAAGCTACAAATGACTTGTGGACAAGACGAAACCGTGTTACCACGAAACATAGAACAAGAATAGCCAGTGGTTTTACGTTTTAAATTGACGAAATCAAAGAACTTTTTCGGGTCAGTGAGAATTTTTTCACCCATTGAATTAACATAGAGCTCATACGCCTCGCGAGATTTGATGGAAAATTCTTTGGATAGCTCATCATATAATCTTATTTGATCCTCCTGGAGAGAGCCTCCATTTTTGATTGCTTTATATAATTTGTTTCTATGGTTTCTGAGCCGCCTTAAATAATTGTCAAGCCAAGGTTCGGAGAGTTTTTTCTTCTTCTTCAGCTTTGGTACAAATTTGTGGATGGCGTTAAAGATTATTTTGTAAAAGGAAGACAACATTTCGTCTAAATCTGATGCCGATAGAGCACTTGTCCAGTCAATTGTGTCCAAATAGTTTTTAATGCTTAAGTAGTCAGCATTTAGAAAATCAAATACAATTTCATTATTGTATGTCTGGGCGAAAGAAATATCTGTAGTGGATAGCTCAATTGTAAAAGCGGAGTGATGCAGGGTGTTAGAGAAAAGATTTTCGGCGTCAATAGTTGGACTAACCACCACTTCGTCATAAACATCTGAGAAGATCAGGTCTAACCAATTGCCATTTTGGTTAGGGATGGGGATAATTTGTTGTAAATCATTGCCATAAAACGTACTTATAAGGTTAAACTCAATTGAATCACTAAGGTTAATTGGAAGAAGGCGGTTATCATTTTCGTCAGGAATAAAACTGATTTTCGGACGATTAAAATCACCAAAAACAATTATTATGTCTTCTTCGTGCAAGGAAGCTGTTACGAAAGATATCACGTCGCATACGTCATTGTAAGTAATTTCATCGGAGTGAGGGGGGACATAAAAGATGCCAATGTAGAGGTAATGCTTATCGAATAAAACTCTGACGAATTTATGTTCGAAAGATTTATGAGAACTGGTCGCAACGAGTTCGCTGGGGAGGGTATTGTGAATTGCAATAAGAACACCACCACCTCTTGAAACGCCTGTAAAAAGGTAGTCGCGATCAGCTCTATACACGGTCCAATTACTGTCAAGAATTTCTTCGTTAGCGTGTGAGTCGTTCAACCACGTTTCGGCGATCGTTAATATATTAAAATGGCAAGATTTCGCGTCAATAAAAAGTTTATTTAATTTGCTTCTCATACCACCGCAATTGTGGTAAAGAAACCTTGGGTAACTAAAAGTAGCTTTCATGTTAGGAGAAATATTTTTTCTGGTCATCGCGAGATTTTTGTAAGAGCGAAATATGTTTAGAATTAACATAAGAGCGATAAGTCAAAAGATCACGTTTAACCTGGTCCGGAGACATTCCGAGTTCTTCGTGGTAGCGGTTAAAAACAAGGCGTAAAGAGTCAAGGTCGGTGGAAAGACCCTCCTGTTGAATCATAACTTTAAGGTTAGTCTTCGTTTTCCCTTCGAAGCAAGTGGCATCATGTGCATCATGCATGTATGCGAGAAAAAGACGGACATTGTCATAAATCTTATGATCTCTGAAACGAGACAAGAGGTATCTGCCCTCTAATTCTTCATTAGAGTTTATGGTAAGCTTTATGACAGGAGGACAGGTGGGTCGAGAAATTTAGGACACTATTACATCGCTGTTTGATTGAAATGAATTAAATGGAGGAAATTTATTGGGTTATTTCTTGATAACATGTAAAGTTTAAAAAATTATTTTTAATAATAATTTTTAAATTTCGTACTAAGTGCTGGTTGTTTCGAAAAAATACCTATTACGTATACTTTTTCCAATACAGTTGCAGTAGGTTTTTGTCCAAAAAAATGTTTATCCGAGAAGTAAGGTGTTACCGTTTAATCGTACAATACGTCCCTAAAACCCTTTATCCCTATCTGGGATGCAAGGGCGGCAGTTTTCGGGTGGCTTGCTCGCGAAGAAAAGGTCGCGGGTGGGCGCCACTCGCTTCAATTTAACCGAAACACTGCCGCGCTACCGTCGCCCTGAAGCGAGAAGTCGTGACGGCGCGCACTAACATGAAAAAAAGGCTCACGTGAATATACTAGAAAAAAACGAAACGGTTAAAACTCCGCTGTCTAAATAGAATCGCCGCAAATTAATAGCCTTTCTTTCTAATATATAAAAACACTTCTCACTTTATTCGTTCTTTGGAAAATTTTCTTCACTTAAACGTTAGACACTATCAAACTATCTATCTAGATTTGTATACTACCGAATCCAAAATTACAAAAAAAAACCTAGGTAAACTTATAATATAGTGTGCACACTACCTTGTTACTACTGCTCGTCGCTTATTCGTCTCGCTGGGGCCCTTTACGTAGAACTCTGCTTCCTTCGTTGCCTCCTCCGAGTACGTCCTCTAGTTTACCGCAATAAAAAATCTCAATGTTAAGATCGTTGTTTTTTTTGGCGCACTTGTTGATTTGTCTTCTTTCAGCTCCACAATTCCAGTTCAAATATATGTATCATGAAAGAAATCTCAATGTTAGTTCTCGGCCGTTTCCTTCTCGGACATCCGTCCACTCACCCAGTTCGAATCGAAAAGAAAGTTTATCCCTTGTCGGCGCACAATCTAACTTTCTTTCTGGCGGCAAAGGAATTTATTTGAATCCGTTGAGTTCATTAGACTCAGCTGTGGGCTCGTGCGATCCCCAGCTGAATTCCACCTCGGCCCATTCCCACTTATTCCGTTCGATCATGACAACCGACATCTGTTCCGCTCGCTGTTTGACAAACCGAGCTGTCATCGCGAATCGCACGTCAAAATCAACCAAGCTACTCGTAAGTGTATCCCCTAAATTATTTTTTCAATCTTTTTGGATATCGCGTTTATCATCTTCGTGTCGTATTTCCATTTTTGTATTGTGATTTGTCGCTGGCAGATTGCGGAGTTGTATGTGTCGTGATTTGCCGCCGGTAGAATGTGAACTTGTTTATGTTGTGATTGTTGTTGATGGTGGTGTTCAGTGTTCGGCATGTTTATGGCTGTGCTGATTTTACGTTGATGTGATGTGATTATGTACTGATGTTGATGTTATTATATGTTGATATTGAGATGATTAGGTTCTGCACTTACTTACTACTAACCTAATACAGAATTAACAGCTAACTAATCGTCTACGTACATTGTGTGACTGCAACGGCGGTTTGTTTACTTATAGCAACTAATTTTATACGTAACTAACCTAGGCTAGAATTTAGACGGTGGAGATCTCTCGTAGCTATTTCGGTTCGTAAATCTCCATCGCCCTCTTTTTAGGGTGGCGGTGGAGATTTTTTTTTTTACTTTTTTTTTCAAATCTAAATGCACGCAATCTTATGACGCCGTGACAAAGCGAACATACCTATTATTAACCACTATACATACATAGTAGCTTTTATAGCAGATTAGTTTCGAAGAATCAAAACCCACATTTTAGTAACCGCTGGACACACAATAGCGCACTATAATAATCGCTCTTTGCGAGCGGAAGAAAGGAAACATGGGTAATACTACACTTGACATGAGACGAAGCGGTCACAAATTTGCGATGCTACAACGTGCCTTAAAAGCAAAAACCTTCGAGTCGGTTAGTGGGTTACTGACGTTACCAGGTAATGTACCAATCATTTCAAGTGATTTGCATTTATTGTTCGAAAAACCGCATGTTTTACTGAATTCATTTATTGAAAAAACTGAAGCTGCACCTCGAGTAGAAGCTGATCATTTAGGAACACTAATTGAGTTCGGTACGTCAAACTACTGATACACTGCTGGTATTGATACCATGGTATCGTCCATAACACCAGCGTATCACCCAGTTCTATGCTAATATCAGCTCGGCAAAGCGGTACATATGGGGTGTGTACGTCGTTGGACGATATTGATACCGCGAGAATTTTGCCCGGTATATCGAAGATTTTACTGTCAGCAGCGACAATTTCCAGCCAGTGGGGAGTGTAGCTATTCAAATTTCCAATACAGATCATTGACAAATGCAACTGAATGGTTTTATTTTGAAAGTATCATTTGTTTTGATATGAATTGGAATAGGAAAATTTTATCAAGCAAATTTGACAACAAATACAGGTTCGTTTTAATTTCATTTCACTTTTGATACTACACTCAATTTGACAGTTTTTACTTTTGACAGGTGATGTCACACAATACCACGTAGGCACAGTGTATCACCCTCCCAAGTTATCGATACCGTGGTATCCATATCCTGGTATCAATACCAGCAATGTGTCATTAGTCTTAGGTTAGGTTAGTGAATAGGGCTGCCGGGACCGCGGCCAGCATTAGGCCACCAGTTTGGGTCCATTCGCCACCCTCATAGACAATCACACGCATTCAAACTTACAGCCATGGCACTGGCGGGATTCGAACCCGCATGCCCCGTAGCGCGCCGCTTTTCGGCCTGACGTCTTAGCGAGCAGAGCTACCGGGCCCCCTGTCATTAGTCTTAGTGAAAAATATGTGTATCATGAACGATGTGGTAGCAGAATTACCGGGCTCATTAAAACCACCTTAGCTACAAAATTTCCATCACAACCTGCATCCAGTTTTTTAGACCCGTTAGTGCCTCCACATGTGAAAGCTACTATTACATCAAGTGCTGATTTAGAAAATAGGTATCTACTTTCTCGGCTAAGGGATGGTAAAATATACGACAATGTTCGTCTTTTCCTGGCTTATATGCACAAAGCTAGCGACTGCGCATGTTTTGAGGGTAAAACAAAAACTCATTTGAAAATTATGATCCAGCAAGAGGGTCTACCAACCGACTTTGATTCCCTTCATCTTATCTTTACTCGGTACCACGAGCAGCTTGGAGTATCCGCAGACCAAGTCAAAAGTGACCTAAAACTATACGCCAAAATATATTTATCCTCAAAATATATTTCTCAGCTTTAGAAAACAAGGGAAGATTTCAATAGGTATCGATCCTAACAGAAAACAATCTAAACATGGCCTCAAACTTTTTTACCACAATTGCGGTGGTATGAGAGGCAAACTTAATCAACTCTTCCTTGACGCCAAATCTTGCAAATTCAATGTTCTTACCTTTACCGAAACCTGGTTAAACCACTCTCATTTAAACGAGGAAATATTCGGCGGTTGCTGAACCATATACAGAAATGACCGTGATTATATCCATACTGGACAAACCAGAGGTGGTGGTGTACTCATTGCCGCTCATAACTCCCTCTCGAGTGAAATAGTCGAAACCGAATCACAATATCAGTTTGAACACAAATTTATTCGAATTTCTTGGTCCAAAGGTTTCTTGTACATTGGTACTTTCTACGTCCCGCCTAATTCAGACAATACCGTTTACAATGACATATGCGAAACCATTTCTTCTCTGGTCTCATCACTTAATGATAATGATAAGATTATAATACTAGGAGATTTCAACCGTCCAAATCTAAAGTTCGTGGAAGATGAAAACGACAACAACCTTCCGTTCAATATCGTTGATTCATCTGATTTAAATCTTGTAAGTACATTTTACAGCAATGATCTGCAGCAAATCGGCCTGACTTCTTACCAAAATGGCAATTGGGTAGACTTAATTTTTACCAACAGTTACGACGATGTAGTAGCTAATCTGACGGTAGATGCAGAGCATCTTTTTTCCAATACTTTTCACCACTCTGCTTTTACAGTCGAGCTATCTATATCTGATTTGACAACCTCAAAATCATACAACAATTCAGTTGTATATGATTTTCGAAATGCTGACTATGAGAGCATTAACCTCCACTTGAATAATATTGACTGGAACAGTTCTCTATTAACGTTGGAATTGAACGATGCTGTGTCTTTATTCTACCAATTGATTTTTGATGCGGTTGAAAAATTCGTCCTGAAAATAAAGAGAAAAGATAAACTATCTGAGCCTTGCTTAGATAGAACTCTGAGGTGTTGACGAAATCAGAGAAATAAACTATATAAGATAATAAAACCCGACATCAATGCTAGCGAAGATATCAAGAGAAGATACAATGAACTAGCTAAAGAATTCTTAAGGAAGTCTCGCGAAGCATATGAATGCTATATTAATATAGTTGGGGAAAATATAATCTGTGACCCCAAAGAATTTTTTGAATTCGTGAACACCAAGCGAAAAACTTCAGGCTATCTCACAGCAATGTATAAATATGACTCACTTTCTTCTGCCCCACTAAAAATATGTGACATGTTTGCCGACCATTTTCAAGAAGTTTTCTGTCCACCCAGTGGATTATGTAACGTGTCGCTTGTTTCAACACCTCAGTTTGCTATCGCTGATGAAATATATTTCACTAGAGAGGACATTGTAAAACCTATAAAATAACTTGACATGAAAAAAGGCCCTAGACCAGATCTACTTCCTCCGAGCTTCATAATCAACAGTGCAGAAACTATCATCTCACCCCTGCTTATAATTTTCACCAAATCACTATCATGATTTCCTCAATTCTGGAAATCTTCTCATCTCACGCCAATTCATAAAAGTGGTGACAAGTGCTCGGTTAAAAATTATAGAGGCATTGCCATTCTGTCAGCTATACCTAAACTATTCGAAAAAATTGTTTGTGATAAACTCATTACAGCTATTGATCCTCTTCTTAACGAACAGCAACATGGCTTCAGAAAGGGCAGGTCAACTACCACCAACCTTTTGATATTTATCTCGGATGTACTTTGCAATATGGAGAAAGGGTGTCAGATCGATACCATATATACTGATTTCAGCAAAGCTTTTGACCGTGTTGATCATGATGTTTTGAAATATAAACGGCAAAAACTAGGCATTTCCGGAAACTTGCTAGGATGGTTGGATTGCTACCTTCGGAATCGAACACAACATGTAAAATTCCAAGGTTTTCTCGTAAAAAAAATTACTGTCTCCTCGGGGGTACCTCAAGGCAGCCACTTAGGTCCACTTCTGTTGAATATTTATATTTTGGATCTCTCGGAAGTGTTATCCGATATTCCACACCTTTTTTATGCGGACGATCTAAAATTATACCACACTATTCAATCGGAATCCGATTCAAACTTCCTTCAGTCAAAACTCTTATCGTTGGAGCGATGGTGTGACCGCAATAAACTTTTTCTTAACGTAGACAAATGCCATGCCATAAGCTTTTCCCGCAAGTCATGCTCTTTAAATTTTGATTACCGCCTTAGTAATCAGTTGCTGAAAAAAGTGGATAGTGTTGTAGATCTCGGAGTCGTTCTAGATAAAAAGCTGCGCTTCAATCTTCAGTACGACAAAGTTAAAGCAAGAGCCAGCAAGCAAAAAAAAATAAACACACTCACTCTCACTCATTATCTGCTCCAATCATTCCCACTCGAAATCCTCAGAATTCAAGTATCTGTATATTTATTTTTAAATGTTCCATGAAAAATTTTCTATATATTTTGTACCCGAAGGAAAACCATGCAGTAAATTCAATTGTAATATCTCACGCAAATTAGATATGTTCATATACTTAGCAATTGTAAAAGAAAATTGTAACACAGTAATTACGATCTATTCAACTTCGAAAAGATACACGAGAAATTCAATTTCAAGTCTGTTTCCAAAATTTCGCGATAGATTAGTAGTTTCCAACGATTTCGAACCTAAAGATACGATTTTTCTTCGATACGTGCCTTCCCACAATTTGGGACTTGGCAATTCAAAATTTTCACGGGTACCGTTGTGTACCGTTTTCACCGTTATACACCGTTATAGGCCCCACGTTGGGCGCCAATTTGTTACCGTTTAATCGTACAACACGTCCCTAAAACCCTTTATCCCTATCTGGGATGAAAGGGCGGCAGTTTTCGGGCGGCTTGCTCGCGAAGAAAAGGTCGCGGGTGGGCGCCCCTCGCTTCAATTTAACCGAAACACTGCCGCGCTACCGTCGTCCTGAAGCGAGAAGTCGTGACGGCGCGCACTAAGATGCAAAAAAAGGCTCACGCAAATATACTAGAAAAACGTCGAAACGGTTAAAACTCCGCTGTCTAAATAGAAACGCCGCAAATTAATAGCCTTTCTTTCTAATATATAAAAACACTTCTCACTTTATTCGTTCTTTGGAAAATTTTCTTCACTTAAACGTTAGACACTATCAAACTATCTATCTAGATTTGTATACTACCGAATCCAAAATTACAAAAAAAAACCTAGGTAAACTTATAATATAGAGTGCACACTACCTTGTTACTACTGCTCGTCGCTTATTTGTCTCGCTGGGGCCCTTTACGTAGAACTCTGCTTCCTTCGTTGCCTCCTCCGAGTACGTCCTCTGGTTTTCCGCAATAAAAAATCTCAATGTTAAGATCGTTGTTTTTTTTGGCGCACTTGTTGATTTGTCTTCTTTCAGCTCCACAATTCCAGTTCAAATATATGTATCATGAAAGAAATCTCAATCACCCAGTTCGAATCGAAAAGAAAGTTTTTCCTTTGTGGGCGCACAATCTAACTTTCTTTTTTTCGGCAACGGAATTTATTTGAATCCGTTGAGTTCATTAGACTCAGCTGTGGGCTCGTGCGATCCCCAGCTGAATACAAACTCAGCTCATTCCCACTTATTCCGTTCGATCATGACAACCGACATCTGTTCCGCTCGCTGTTTGACAAACCGAGCTGTCATCGCGAATCGCACGACAAAATCAACCAAGCTACTCGTAAGTGTATCCCCTAAATTATTTTTTCAATCTTTTTGGAGATCGCGTTTATCATCTTCGTGTCGTATTTCCATTTTTGTATTGTGATTTGTCGCTGGCAGATTGCGGATTTGTATGTGTCGTGATTTGCCGCCGGTAGAATGTGAACTTGTTTATGTTGTGATTGTTGTTGATGGTGGTGTTCAGTGTTCGGCATGTTTATGGCTGTGCTGATTTTACGTTGATGTGATGTGATTATGTACTGATGCTGATGTTATTATATGTTGATATTGAGATGATTAGGTTCTACACTTACTTACTACTAACCTAATACAGAATTAACAGCTAACTAATCGTCTACGTACATTGTGTGACTGCAACGGCGGTTTGTTTACTTATAGCAACTAATTTTATACGTAACTAACCTAGGCTAGAATTTAGACGGCGGAGCTCTCACGTAGCTATTTCGGTTCGTAAATCTCCATCGCCCTCTTTTTAGGGTGGCGGTGGAGATTTTTTTTTTACTTTTTTTTTTTTAAATCTAAATGCACGCAATCTTATGACGCCGTGACAAAGGGAACATACCTATTATTAACCACTATACATAGTAGCTTTTATAGCAGATTAGTTTCGAAGAATCAAAACCCACATTATAGTAACCGCTGGACACACAATAGCGCACTATAATAATCGCTCTTTGCGAGCGGAAGAAAGGAAACATGGGTAATACTACACTTGACATGAGACGAAGCGGTCACAAATTTGCGATGCTACAACGTGCCTTAAAAGCAGAAACCTTCGAGTCGGTTACTGGGTTACTGACGTTACCAGGTAATGTACCAATCATTTCAAGTGATTTGCATTTATTGTTCGAAAAACCGCATGTTTTACTGAATTCATTTATTGAAAAAACTGAAGCTGCACCTCGAGTAGAAGCTGATCATTTAGGAACACTAATTGAGTTCGGTACGTCAAACTACTGATACACTGCTGGTATTGATACCATGGTATCGTCCATACCACCAGCGTATCACCCAGTTCTATGCTAATATCAGCTCGGCAAAGCGGTACATATGGGGTGTGTACGTCGTTGGACGATATTGATACCGCGAGAATTTTGCCCGGTATATCGAAGATTTTACTGTCAGCAGCGACAATTTCCAGCCAGTGGGGAGTGTAGCTATTCAAATTTCCAATACAGATCATTGACAAATGCAACTGAATGGTTTTATTTTGAAAGTATCATTTGTTTTGATATGAATTGGAATAGGACAATTTTATCAAGCAAATTTGACAACAAATACAGGTTCGTTTTAATTTCATTTCACTTTTGATACTACACTCAATTTGACAGTTTTTACTTTTGACAGGTGATGTCACACAATACCACGTAGGCACAGTGTATCACCCTCCCAAGTTATCGATACCGTGGTATCCATATCCTGGTATCAATACCAGCAATGTGTCATTAATCTTAGGTTAGGTTAGTGAATAGGACTGCCGGGACCGCGGCCAGCATTAGGCCACCAGTTTGGGTCCATTTGCCACCCTCATAGACAATCACACGCATTCAAACTTACAGCCATGGCACTGGCGGGATTCGAACCCGCATGCCCCGTAGCACGCCGCTTTTCGGCCTGACGTCTTAGCGAGCAGAGCTACCGGGCCCCATGTTATTAGTCTTAGTGAATAATATGTGTATCATGAACGATGTGGTAGCAGAATTACCGGGCTCATTAAACCCACCTTAGCTACAAAATTTCCACCACAACCTGCATCCAGTTTTTTAGACCCGTTAGTTCCTCCACATGTGAAAGCTACTATTACATCAAGTGCTGATTTAGAAAATAGGTATCTGTTTTCTCGGCTAAGGGATGGTAAAATATACGACAATGTTCGTCTTTTCCTGGCTTATATGCACAAAGCTAGCGACTGCGCATGTTTTGAGGGTAAAACAAAAACTCATTTGAAAATTATGATCCAGCAAGAGGGTCTACCAACCGACTTTGATTCCCTTCATCTTATCTTTACTCGGTACCACGAGCAGCTTGGAGTATCCGCAGACCAAGTCAAAAGTGACCTAAAACTATACGCCAAAATATATTTCTCCTCAAAATATATTTCTCAGCTTCAGAAAACAAGGGAAGATTTCAATAGGTATCGATCCTAACAGAAAACAATCTAAACATGGCCTCAAACTTTTTTACCACAATTGCGGTGGTATGAGAGGCAAACTTAATCAACTCTTCCTTGACGCCAAATCTTGCAAATTCAATGTTCTTACCTTTACCGAAACCTGGTTAAACCACTCTCATTTAAACGAGGAAATATTCGACGGTTGCTGGACCATATACAGAAATGACCGTGATTATATCCATACTGGACAAACCAGAGGTGGTGGTGTACTCATTGCCGCTCATAACTCCCTCTCGAGTGAAATAGTCGAAACCGAATCACAATATCAGTTTGAACACAAATTTATTCGAATTTCTTGGTCCAAAGGTTTCTTGTACATTGGTACTTTCTACGTCCCGCCTAATTCAGACAATACCGTTTACAATGACATATGCGAAACCATTTCTTCTCTGGTCTCATCACTTAATGATAATGATAAGATTATAATACTAGGAGATTTCAACCGTCCAAATCTAAAGTTCGTGGAAGATGAAAACGACAA
Organism: Nemotelus nigrinus; assembly: GCA_947369275.1. NCBI lineage: Eukaryota > Metazoa > Arthropoda > Insecta > Diptera > Stratiomyidae > Nemotelus > Nemotelus nigrinus. The sequence goes on along the minus strand of OX376372.1, from coordinate 122,581,035 downwards.
CATCCTTCCGTTCAATATCGTTGATTCATCTGATTTAAATCTTGTAAGTACATTTTACAGCAATGATCTGCAGCAAATCGGCCTGACTTCTTACCAAAATGGCAATTGGGTAGACTTAATTTTTACTAACAGTTACGACGATGTAGTAGCTAATCTGACGGTAGATGCAGAGCATCTTTTTTCCAATACTTTTCACCACTCTGCTTTTACAGTCGAGCTATCTATATCTGATTTGACAACCTCAAAATCATACAACAATTCAGTTGTATATGATTTTCGAAATGCTGAATATGAGAGCATTAACCTCCACTTGAATAATATTGACTGGAACAGTTCTCTATTAACGTTGGAATTGAACGATGCTGTGTCTTTATTCTACCAATTGATTTTTGATGCGGTTGAAAAATTCGTCCCGAAAATAAAGAGAAAAGATAAACTATCTGAGCCTTGGTTAGATAGAACTCTGAGGTGTTTACGAAACCAGAGAAATAAACTATATAAGATAATAAAAACCGACAACAATGCTAGCGAAGATATCAAGAGAAGATACAATGAACTAGCTAAAGAATTCTTAAGGAAGTCTCGCGAAGCATATGAATGATACATTAATATAGTTGGGGAAAATATAATCTGTGACCCCAAAGAATTTTTTGAATTCGTGAACACCAAGCGAAAAACTTCAGGCTATCTCACAGCACTCTTCTTAACGAACAGCAACATGGCTTCAGAAAGGGCAGGTCAACTACCACCAACCTTTTGATATTTATCTCGGATGTGCTTTGCAATATGGAGAAAGGGTGTCAGATCGATACCATATATACTGATTTCAGCAAAGCTTTTGACCGTGTTGATCATGATGTATTGAAATATAAACGGCAAAAACTAGGCATTTCCGGAAACTTGCTAGGATGGTTGGATTGCTACCTTCGGAATCGAACACAGCATGTAAAATTCCAAGGTTTTCTCGCAAAAAAAATTACTGTCTCCTCGGGGGTACCTCAAGGCAGCCATTTAGGTCCACTTCTGTTGAATATTTATATTTTGGATCTCTCGGAAGTGTTATCCGATATTCCACACCTTTTTTATGCGGACGATCTAAAATTATACCACACTATTCACACTATTCAAACTTCCTTCAGTCAAAACTCTTATCGTTGGAGCGATGGTGTGACCGCAATAAACTTTTTCTTAACGTAGACAAATGCCATGCCATAAGCTTTTCCCGCAAGTCATGCTCTTTAAATTTTGATTACCGCCTTAGTAATCAGTTGCTGAAAAAAGTGGATAGTGTTGTAGATCTCGGAGTCGTTCTAGATAAAAAGCTGCGCTTCAATCTTCAGTACGACAAAGTTAAAGCAAGAGCCAGCAAGCAAAAAAAAAAATAAACACACTCACTCTCACTCATTATCTGCTCCAATCATTCCCACTCGAAATCCTCAGAATTCAAGTATCTGTATATTTATTTTTAAATGTTCCATGAAAAATTTTCTATATATTTTGTACCCGAAGGAAGACCATGCAGTAAATTCAATTGTAATATCTCACGCAAATTAGATATGTTCATATACTTAGCAATTGTAAAAGAAAATTGTAACACAGTAATTACGATCTATTCAACTTCGAAAAGATACACGAGAAATTCAATTTCAAGTCTGTTTCCAAAATTTCGCGATAGATTAGTAGTTTCCAACGATTTCGAACCTAAAGATACGATTTTTCTTCGATACGTGCCTTCCCACAATTTGGGACTTGGCAATTCAAAATTTTCACGGGTACCGTTGTGTACCGTTTTCACCGTTATACACCGTTATAGGCCCCACGTTGGGCGCCAATTTGTTACCGTTTAATCGTACAACACGTCCCTAAAACCCTTTATCCCTATCTGGGATGCAAGGGCGGCAGTTTTCGGGCGGCTTGCTCGCGAAGAAAAGGTCGCGGGTGGGCGCCACTCGCTTCAATTTAACCGAAACACTGCCGCGCTACCGTCGTCCTGAAGCGAGAAGTCGTGACGGCGCGCACTATGATGCAAAAAAAGGCTCACACGAATATACTAGAAAAACGTCGAAACGGTTAAAACTCCGCTGTCTAAATAGAAACGCCGCAAATTAATAGCCTTTCTTTCTAATATATAAAAACACTTCTCACTTTATTCGTTCTTTGGAAAATTTTCTTCACTTAAACGTTAGACACTATCAAACTATCTATCTAGATTTGTATACTACCGAATTCAAAATTACAAAAAAAAACCTAGGTAAACTTATAATATAGAGTGCACACTACCTTGTTACTACTGCTCGTCGCTTATTTGTCTCGCTGGGGCCCTTTACGTAGAACTCTGCTTCCTTCGTTGCCTCCTCCGAGTACGTCCTCTGGTTTTCCGCAATAAAAAATCTCAATGTTAAGATCGTTGTTTTTTTTTGGCGCACTTGTTGATTTGTCTTCTTTCAGCTCCACAATTCCAGTTCAAATATATGTGTCATGAAAGAAATCTCAATGTTAGTTCTCGGCCGTTTCCTTCTCGGACATCCGTCCACTCAACATTACTTCCCCCCAGTTCGAATCGAAAAGAAAGTTTATCCCTTGTCGGCGCACAATCTAACTTTCTTTTTGGCGGCAACGGAATTTATTTGAATCCGTTGAGTTCATTAGACTCAGCTGTGGGCTCGTGCGATCCCCAGCTGAATTCCACCTCGGCCCATTCCCACTTATTCCGTTCGATCCTGACAACCGACATCTGTTCCGCTCGCTGTTTGACAAACCGAGCTGTCATCGCGAATCGCACGTCAAAATCAACCAAGCTACTCGTAAGTGTATCCCCTAAATTATTTTTTCAATCTTTTTGGAGATCGCGTTTATCATCTTCGTGTCGTATTTCCATTTTTGTATTGTGATTTGTCGCTGGCAGATTGCGGAATTGTATGTGTCGTGATTTGCCGCCGGTAGAATGTGAACTTGTTTATGTTGTGATTGTTGTTGATGGTGGTGTTCAGTGTTCGGCATGTTTATGGCTGTGCTGATTTTACGTTGATGTGATTATGTACTGATGTTGATGTTATTATATGTTGATATTGAGATGATTAGGTTCTGCACTTACTTACTACTAACCTAATACAGAATTAACAGCTAACTAATCGTCTACGTACATTGTGTGACTGCAACGGCGGTTTGTTTACTTATAGCAACTAATTTTATACGTAACTAACCTAGGCTAGAATTTAGACGGTGGAGATCTCTCGTAGCTATTTCGGTTCGTAAATCTCCATCGCCCTCTTTTTAGGGTGGCGGTGGAGATTTTTTTTTTTTATTTTGTTTTTTAAAATCTAAATGCACGCAATCTTATGACGCCGTGACAAAGCGAACATACCTATTATTAACCACTATACATACATAGTAGCTTTTATAGCAGATTAGTTTCGAAGAATCAAAACCCACATTATAGTAACCGCTGGACACACAATAGCGCACTATAATAATCGCTCTTTGCGAGCGGAAGAAAGGAAACATGGGTAATACTACACTTCACATGAGACGAAGCGGTCACAAATTTGCGATGCTACAACGTGCCTTAAAAGCAAAAACCTTCGAGTCGGTTAGTGGGTTACTGACGTTACCAGGTAATGTACCAATCATTTCAAGTGATTTGCATTTATTGTTCGAAAAACCGCATGTTTTACTGAATTCATTAATTGAAAAAACTGAAGCTGCACCTCGAGTAGAAGCTGATCATTTAGGAACACTAATTGAGTTCGGTACGTCAAACTACTGATGCACTGCTGGTATTGATACCATGGTATCGTCCATACCACCAGCGTATCACCCAGTTCTATGCTAATATCAGCTCGGCAAAGCGGTACATATGGGGTGTGTACGTCGTTGGACGATATTGATACCGCGAGAATTTTGCCCGGTATATCGAAGATTTTACTGTCAGCAGCGACAATTTCCAGCCAGTGGGGAGTGTAGCTATTCAAATTTCCAATACAGATCATTGACAAATGCAACTGAATGGTTTTATTTTGAAAGTATCATTTGTTTTGATATGAATTGGAATAGGACAATTTTATCAAGCAAATTTGACAACAAATACAGGTTCGTTTTAATTTCATTTCACTTTTGATACTACACTCAATTTGACAGTTTTTACTTTTGACAGGTGATGTCACACAATACCACGTAGGCACAGTGTATCACCCTCCCAAGTTATCGATACCGTGGTATCCATATCCTGGTATCAATACCAGCAATGTGTCATTAATCTTAGGTTAGGTTAGTGAATAGGACTGCCGGGACCGCGGCCAGCATTAGGCCACCAGTTTGGGTCCATTTGCCACCCTCATAGACAATCACACGCATTCAAACTTACAGCCATGGCACTGGCGGGATTCGAACCCGCATGCCCCGTAGCACGCCGCTTTTCGGCCTGACGTCTTAGCGAGCAGAGCTACCGGGCCCCCTGTCATTAGTCTTAGTGTATAATATGTGTATCATGAACGATGTGGTAGCAGAATTACCGGGCTCATTAAAACCACCTTAGCTACAAAATTTCCACCACAACCTGCATCCAGTTTTTTAGACCCGTTAGTGCATCCACATGTGAAAGCTACTATTACATCAAGTGCTGATTTAGAAAATAGGTATCTACTTTCTCGGCTAAGGGATGGTAAAATATACGACAATGTTCGTCTTTTCCTGGCTTATATGCACAAAGATAGCGACTGCGCATGTTTTGAGGGTAAAACAAAAACTCATTTGAAAATTATGATCCAGCAAGAGGGTCTACCAACCGACTTTGATTCCCTTCATCTTATCTTTACTCGGTACCACGAGCAGCTTGGAGTATCCGCAGACCAAGTCAAAAGTGACCTAAAACTAAACGCCAAAATATATTTATCCTCAAAATATATTTCTCAGCTTCAGAAAACAAGGGAAGATTTCAATAGGTATCGATCCTAACAGAAAACAATCTAAACATGGCCTCAAACTTTTTTACCACAATTGCGGTGGTATGAGAGGCAAACTTAATCAACTCTTCCTTGACGCCAAATCTTGCAAATTCAATGTTCTTACCTTTACCGAAACCTGGCTAAACCACTCTCATTTAAACGAGGAAATATTCGACGGTTGCTGGACCATATACAGAAATGACCGTGATTATATCCATGCTGGACAAACCAGAGGTGGTGGTGTACTCATTGCCGCTCATAACTCCCTCTCGAGTGAAATAGTCGAAACCGAATCACAATATCAGTTTGAACACAAATTTATTCGAATTTCTTGGTCCAAAGGTTTCTTGTACATTGGTACTTTCTACGTCCCGCCTAATTCAGACAATACCGTTTACAATGACATATGCGAAACCATTTCTTCTCTGGTCTCATCACTGAATGATAATGATAAGATTATAATACTAGGAGATTTCAACCGTCCAAATCTAAAGTTCGTGGAAGATGAAAACGACAACATCCTTCCGTTCAATATCGTTGATTCATCTGATTTAAATCTTGTAAGTACATTTTACAGCAATGATCTGCAGCAAATCGGCCTGACTTCTAACCAAAATGGCAATTGGGTAGACTTAATTTTTACTAACAGTTACGACGATGTAGTAGCTAATCTGACGGTAGATGCAGAGCATCTTTTTTCCAATACTTTTCACCACTCTGCTTTTACAGTCGAGCTATCTATATCTGATTTGACAACCTCAAAAGCATACAACAATTCAGTTGTATATGATTTTCGAAATGCTGACTATGAGAGCATTAACCTCCACTTGAATAATATTGACTGGAACAGTTCTCTATTAACGTTGGAATTGAACGATGCTGTGTCTTTATTCTACCAATTGATTTATGATGCGGTTGAAAAATTCGTCCCGAAAATAAAGAGAAAAAGAGAAAAGATAAACTATCTGAGCCTTGGGTAGATAGAACTCTGAGGTGTTTACGAAATCAGAGAAATAAACTATATAAGATAATAAAAACCGACATCAATGCTAGCGAAGATATCAAGAGAAGATACAATGAACTAGCTAAAGAATTCTTAAGGAAGTCTCGCGAAGCATATGAATGATACATTAATATAGTTGGGGAAAATATAATCTGTGACCCCAAAGAATTTTTTGAATTCGTGAACACCAAGCGAAAAACTTCAGGCTATCTCACAGCACTCTTCTTAACGAACAGCAACATGGCTTCAGAAAGGGCAGGTCAACTACCACCAACCTTTTGATATTTATCTCGGATGTACTTTGCAATATGGAGAAAGGGTGTCAGATCGATACCATATATACTGATTTCAGCAAAGCTTTTGACCGTGTTGATCATGATGTATTGAAATATAAACGGCAAAAACTAGGCATTTCCGGAAACTTGCTAGGATGGTTGGATTGCTACCTTCGGAATCGAACACAACATGTAAAATTCCAAGGTTTTCTCGCAAAAAAAATTACTGTCTCCTCGGGGGTACCTCAAGGCAGCCACTTAGGTCCACTTCTGTTGAATATTTATATTTTGGATCTCTCGGAAGTGTTATCCGATATTCCACACCTTTTTTATGCGGACGATCTAAAATTATACCACACTATTCAATCGGAATCCGATTCAAACTTCCTTCAGTCAAAACTCTTATCGTTGGAGCGATGGTGTGACCGCAATAAACTTTTTCTTAACGTAGACAAATGCCATGCCATAAGCTTTTCCCGCAAGTCATGCTCTTTAAATTTTGATTACCGTCTTAGTAATCAGTTGCTGGAAAAAGTGGATAGTGTTGTAGATCTCGGAGTCGTTCTAGATAAAAAGCTGCGCTTCAATCTTCAGTACGACAAAGTTAAAGCAAGAGCCAGCAAGCAAAAAAAAAATAAACACACTCACTCTCACTCATTATCTGCTCCAATCATTCCCACTCGAAATCCTCAGAATTCAAGTATCTGTATATTTATTTTTAAATGTTCCATGAAAAATTTTCTATATATTTTGTACCCGAAGGAAAACCATGCAGTAAATTCAATTGTAATATCTCACGCAAATTAGATATGTTCATATACTTAGCAATTGTAAAAGAAAATTGTAACACAGTAATTACGATCTATTCAAGTTCGAAAAGATACACGAGAAATTCAATTTCAAGTCTGTTTCCAAAATTTCGCGATAGATTAGTAGTTTCCAACGATTTCGAACCTAAAGATACGATTTTTCTTCGATACGTGCCTTCCCACAATTTGGGACTTGGCAATTCAAAATTTTCACGGGTACCGTTGTGTACCGTTTTCACCGTTATACACCGTTATAGGCCCCACGTTGGGCGCCAATTTGTTACCGTTTAATCGTACAACACGTCCCTAAAACCCTTTATCCCTATCTGGGATGCAAGGGCGGCAGTTTTCGGGCGGCTTGCTCGCGAAGAAAAGGTCGCGGGTGGGTGCCACTCGCTTCAATTTAACCGAAACACTGCCGCGCTACCGTCGTCCTGAAGCGAGAAGTCGTGACGGCGCGCACTAAGATGCAAAAAAAGGCTCACACGAATATACTAGAAAAACGTCGAAACGGTTAAAACTCCGCTGTCTAAATAGAAACGCCGCAAATTAATAGCCTTTCTTTCTAATATATAAAAACACTTCTCACTTTATTCGTTCTTTGGAAAATTTTCTTCACTTAAACGTTAGACACTATCAAACTATCTATCTAGATTTGTATACTACCGAATCCAAAATTACAAAAAAAACCTAGGTAAACTTATAATATAGAGTGCACACTACCTTGTTACCACTGCTCGTCGCTTATTTGTCTCGCTGGGGCCCTTTACGTAGAACTCTGCTTCCTTCGTTGCCTCCTCCGAGTACGTCCTCTGGTTTTCCGCAATAAAAAATCTCAATGTTAAGATCGTTGTTTTTTTTTGGCGCACTTGTTGATTTGTCTTCTTTCAGCTCCACAATTCCAGTTCAAATATATGTATCATGAAAGAAATCTCAATGTTAGGTCTCGGCCGTTTCCTTCTCGGACATCCGTCCACTCAACATTACTTCCCCCCAGTTCGAATCGAAAAGAAAGTTTTTCCTTTGTCGGCGCACAATCTAACTTTCTTTTTTTCGGCAACGGAATTTATTTGAATCCGTTGAGTTCATTAGACTCAGCTGTGGGCTCGTGCGATCCCCAGCTGAATTCCACCTCAGCTCATTCCCACTTATTCCGTTCGATCATGACAACCGACATTTGTTCCGCTCGCTGTTTGACAAACCGAGCTGTCATCGCGAACCGCACGTCAAAATCAACCAAGCTACTTGTAAGTGTATCCCCTAAATTATTTTTTCAATTTTTTTGGAGATCGCGTTTATCATCTTCGTGTCGTATTTCCATTTTTGTATTGTGATTTGTCGCTGGCGGATTGCGGATTTGTATGTGTCGTGATTTGCCGCCGGTAGAATGTGAACTTGTTTATGTTGTGATTGTTGTTGATGGTGGTGTTCAGTGTTCGGCATGTTTATGGCTGTGCTGATTTTACGTTGATGTGATGTGATTATGTACTGATGTTGATGTTATTATATGTTGATATTGAGATGATTAGGTTCTGCACTTACTTACTACTAACCTAATACAGAATTAACAGCTAACTAATCGTCTACGCACATTGTGTGACTGCAACGGCGGTTTGTTTACTTATAGCAACTAATTTTATACGTAACTAACCTAGGCTAATTTAGACGGCGGAGCTCTCACGTAGCTATTTCGGTTCGTAAATCTCCATCGCCCTCTTTTTAGGGTGGCGGTAGAGATTTTTTTTTTTATTTTGTTTTTTAAAATCTAAATGCACGCAATCTTATGACGCCGTGACAAAGGGAACATACCTATTATTAACCACTATACATACATAGTAGCTTTTATAGCAGATTAGTTTCGAAGAATCAAAACCCACATTATAGTAACCGCTGGACACACAATAGCGCACTATAATAATCGCTCTTTGCGAGCGGAAGAAAGGAAACATGGGTAATACTACACTTCACATGAGACGAAGCGGTCACAAATTTGCGATGCTACAACGTGCCTTAAAAGCAAAAACCTTCGAGTCGGTTAGTGGGTTACTGAAGTTACCAGGTAATGTACCAATCATTTCAAGTGATTTGCATTTATTGTTCGAAAAACCGCATGTTTTACTGAATTCATTTATTGAAAAAACTGAAGCTGCACCTCGAGTAGAAGCTGATCATTTAGGAACACTAATTGAGTTCGGTACGTCAAACTACTGATACACTGCTGGTATTGATACCATGGTATCGTCCATACCACCAGCGTATCACCCAGTTCTATGCTAATATCAGCTCGGCAAAGCGGTACATATGGGGTGTCTACGTCGTTGGACGATATTGATACCGCGAGAATTTTGCCCGGTATATCGAAGATTTTACTGTCAGCAGCGACAATTTCCAGCCAGTGGGGAGTGTAGCTATTCAAATTTCCAATACAGATCATTGACAAATGCAACTGAATGGTTTTATTTTGAAAGTATCATTTGTTTTGATATGAATTGGAATAGGACAATTTTATCAAGCAAATTTGACAACAAATACAGGTTCGTTTTAATTTCATTGCACTTTTGATACTACACTCAATTTGACAGTTTTTACTTTTGACAGGTGATGTCACACAATACCACGTAGGCACAGTGTATCACCCTCCCAAGTTATCGATACCGTGGTATCCATATCCTGGTATCAATACCAGCAATGTGTCATTAGTCTTAGGTTAGGTTAGTGAATAGGGCTGCCGGGACCGCGGCCAGCATTAGGCCACCAGTTTGGGTCCATTTGCCACCCTCATAGACAATCACACGCATTCAAACTTACAGCCATGGCACTGGCGGGATTCGAACCCGCATGCCCCGTAGCACGCCGCTTTTCGGCCTGACGTCTTAGCGAGCAGAGCTACCGGGCCCCCTGTCATTAGTCTTAGTGAATAATATGTGTATCATGAACGATGTGGTAGCAGAATTACCGGGCTCATTAAACCCACCTTAGCTACAAAATTTCCACCACAACCTGCATTCAGTTTTTTAGACCCGTGAGTGCCTCCACATGTGAAAGCTACTATTACATCAAGTGCTGATTTAGAAAATAGGTATCTATTTTCTCGGCTAAGGGATGGTAAAATATACGACAATGTTCGTCTTTTCCTGGCTTATATGCACAAAGCTAGCGACTGCGCATGTTTTGAGGGTAAAACAAAAACTCATTTGAAAATTATGATCCAGCAAGAGGGTCTACCAACCGACTTTGATTCCCTTCATCTTATCTTTACTTGGTACCACGAGCAGCTTGGAGTATCCGCAGACCAAGTCAAAAGTGACCTAAAACTAAACGCCAAAATATATTTCTCCTCAAAATATATTTCTCAGCTTCAGAAAACAAGGGAAGATTTCAATAGGTATCGATCCTAACAGAAAACAATCTAAACATGGCCTCAAACTTTTTTACCACAATTGCGGTGGTATGAGAGGCAAACTTAATCAACTCTTCCTTGACGCCAAATCTTGCAAATTCAATGTTCTTACCTTTACCGAAACCAGGTTAAACCACTCTCATTTAAACGAGGAAATATTCGGCGGTTGCTGGACCATATACAGAAATGACCGTGATTATATCCATACTGGACAAACCAGAGGTGGTGGTGTACTCATTGCCGCTCATAACTCCCTCTCGAGTAAAATAGTCGAAACCGAATCACAATATCAGTTTGAACACAAATTTATTCGAATTTCTTGGTCCAAAGGTTTCTTGTACATTGGTACTTTCTACGTCCCGCCTAATTCAGACAATACCGTTTACAATGACATATGCGAAACCATTTCTTCTCTGGTCTCATCACTTAATGATAATGATAAGATTATAATACTAGGAGATTTCAACCGTCCAAATCTAAAGTTCGTGGAAGATGAAAACGACAACAACCTTCCGTTCAATATCGTTGATTCATCTGATTTAAATCTTGTAAGTACATTTTACAGCAATGATCTGCAGCAAATCGCCCTGACTTCTAACCAAAATGGCAATTGGGTAGACTTAATTTTTACTAACAGTTACGACGATGTAGTAGCTAATCTGACGGTAGATGCAGAGCATCTTTTTTCCAATACTTTTCACCACTCTGCTTTTACAGTCGAGCTATCTATATCTGATTTGACGACCTCAAAATCATACAACAATTCAGTTGTATATGATTTTCGAAATGCTGACTATGAGAGCATTAACCTCCACTTGAATAATATTGACTGGAACAGTTCTCTATTAACGTTGGAATTGAACGATGCTGTGTCTTTATTCTACCAATTGATTTTTGATGCGGTTGAAAAATTCGTCCTGAAAATAAAGAGAAAAGATAAACTATCTGAGCCTTGCTTAGATAGAACTCTGAGGTGTTGACGAAATCAGAGAAATAAACTATATAAGATAATAAAAACCGACATCAATGCTAGCGAAGATATCAAGAGAAGATACAATGAACTAGCTAAAGAATTCTTAAGGAAGTCTCGCGAAGCATATGAATGATATATTAATATAGTTGGGGAAAATATAATCTGTGACCCCAAAGAATTTTTTGAATTCGTGAACACCAAGCGAAAAACTTCAGGCTATCTCACAGCAATGTATAAATATGACTCACTTTCTTCTGCCCCACTAAAAATATGTGACATGTTTGCCGATCATTTTCAAGAAGTTTTCTGTCCACCCAGTGGATTATGTAACGTGTCGCTTGTCTCAACACCTCAGTTTGCTATCGCTGATGAAATATATTTCACTAGAGAGGACATTGTAAAACCGATAAAATAACTTGACATGAAAAAAGGCCCTAGACCAGATCTACTTCCTCCGAGCTTCATAATCAACAGTGCAGAAACTATCATCTCACCCCTGCTTATAATTTTCACCAAATCACTATCATGATTTCGTCAATTCTGGAAATCTTCTCATCTCACGCCAATTCATAAAAGTGGTGACAAGTGCTCGGTTAAGAATTATAGAAGCATTGCCATTCTGTCAGCTATACCTAAACTATTCGAAAAAATTGTTTGTGATAAACTCATTACAGCTATTGATCCTCTTCTTAACGAAGAGCAACATGGCTTCAGAAAGGGCAGGTCAACTACCACCAACCTTTTGATATTTATCTCGGATGTACTTTGCAATATGGAGAAAGGGTGTCAGATCGATACCATATATACTGATTTCAGCAAAGCTTTTGACCGTGTTGACCATGATGTTTTGAAATATAAACGGCAAAAACTAGGCATTTCCGGAAACTTGCTAGGATGGTTGGATTGCTACCTTCGGAATCGAACACAACATGTAAAATTCCAAGGTTTTCTCGCAAAAAAAATTACTGTCTCCTCGGGGGTACCTCAAGGCAGCCACTTAGGTCCACTTCTGTTGAATATTTATATTTTGGATCTCTCGGAAGTGTTATCCGATATTCCACACCTTTTTTATGCGGACGATCTAAAATTATTCCACACTATTCAATCGGAATCCGATTCAAACTTCCTTCAGTCAAAACTCTTATCGTTGGAGCGATGGTGTGACCGCAATAAACTTTTTCTTAACGTAGACAAATGCCATGCCATAAGCTTTTCCCGCAAGTCATGCTCTTTAAATTTTGATTACCGCCTTAGTAATCAGTTGCTGAAAAAAGTGGATAGTGTTGTAGATCTCGGAGTCGTTCTAGATAAAAAGCTGCGCTTCAATCTTCAGTACGACAAAGTTAAAGCAAGAGCCAGCAAGCAAAAAAATAAATAAACACACTCACTCTCACTCATTATCTGCTCCAATCATTCCCACTCGAAATCCTCAGAATTCAAGTATCTGTATATTTATTTTTAAATGTTCCATGAAAAATTTTCTATATATTTTGTACCCGAAGGAAAACCATGCAGTAAATTCAATTGTAATATCTCACGCAAATTAGATATGTTCATATACTTAGCAATTGTAAAAGAAAATTGTAACACAGTAATTACGATCTATTCAACTTCGAAAAGATACACGAGAAATTCAATTTCAAGTCTGTTTCCAAAATTTCGCGATAGATTAGTAGTTTCCAACGATTTCGAACCTAAAGATACGATTTTTCTTCGATACGTGCCTTCCCACAATTTGGGACTTGGCAATTCAAAATTTTCACGGGTACCGTTGTGTACCGTTTTCACCGTTATACACCGTTATAGGCCCCACGTTGGGCGCCAATTTGTTACCGTTTAATCGTACAACACGTCCCTAAAACCCTTTATCCCTATCTGGGATGCAAGGGCGGCAGTTTTCGGGCGGCTTGCTCGCGAAGAAAAGGTCGCGGGTGGGTGCCACTCGCTTCAATTTAACCGAAACACTGCCGCGCTACCGTCGTCCTGAAGCGAGAAGTCGTGACGGCGCGCACTAAGATGCAAAAAAAGGCTCACACGAATATACTAGAAAAACGTCGAAACGGTTAAAACTCCGCTGTCTAAATAGAAACGCCGCAAATTAATAGCCTTTCTTTCTAATATATAAAAACACTTCTCACTTTATTCGTTCTTTGGAAAATTTTCTTCACTTAAACGTTAGACACTATCAAACTATCTATCTAGATTTGTATACTACCGAATCCAAAATTACAAAAAAAACCTAGGTAAACTTATAATATAGAGTGCACACTACCTTGTTACCACTGCTCGTCGCTTATTTGTCTCGCTGGGGCCCTTTACGTAGAACTCTGCTTCCTTCGTTGCCTCCTCCGAGTACGTCCTCTGGTTTTCCGCAATAAAAAATCTCAATGTTAAGATCGTTGTTTTTTTTTGGCGCACTTGTTGATTTGTCTTCTTTCAGCTCCACAATTCCAGTTCAAATATATGTATCATGAAAGAAATCTCAATGTTAGGTCTCGGCCGTTTCCTTCTCGGACATCCGTCCACTCAACATTACTTCCCCCCAGTTCGAATCGAAAAGAAAGTTTTTCCTTTGTCGGCGCACAATCTAACTTTCTTTTTTTCGGCAACGGAATTTATTTGAATCCGTTGAGTTCATTAGACTCAGCTGTGGGCTCGTGCGATCCCCAGCTGAATTCCACCTCAGCTCATTCCCACTTATTCCGTTCGATCATGACAACCGACATTTGTTCCGCTCGCTGTTTGACAAACCGAGCTGTCATCGCGAACCGCACGTCAAAATCAACCAAGCTACTTGTAAGTGTATCCCCTAAATTATTTTTTCAATTTTTTTGGAGATCGCGTTTATCATCTTCGTGTCGTATTTCCATTTTTGTATTGTGATTTGTCGCTGGCGGATTGCGGATTTGTATGTGTCGTGATTTGCCGCCGGTAGAATGTGAACTTGTTTATGTTGTGATTGTTGTTGATGGTGGTGTTCAGTGTTCGGCATGTTTATGGCTGTGCTGATTTTACGTTGATGTGATGTGATTATGTACTGATGTTGATGTTATTATATGTTGATATTGAGATGATTAGGTTCTGCACTTACTTACTACTAACCTAATACAGAATTAACAGCTAACTAATCGTCTACGCACATTGTGTGACTGCAACGGCGGTTTGTTTACTTATAGCAACTAATTTTATACGTAACTAACCTAGGCTAATTTAGACGGCGGAGCTCTCACGTAGCTATTTCGGTTCGTAAATCTCCATCGCCCTCTTTTTAGGGTGGCGGTAGAGATTTTTTTTTTTATTTTGTTTTTTAAAATCTAAATGCACGCAATCTTATGACGCCGTGACAAAGGGAACATACCTATTATTAACCACTATACATACATAGTAGCTTTTATAGCAGATTAGTTTCGAAGAATCAAAACCCACATTATAGTAACCGCTGGACACACAATAGCGCACTATAATAATCGCTCTTTGCGAGCGGAAGAAAGGAAACATGGGTAATACTACACTTCACATGAGACGAAGCGGTCACAAATTTGCGATGCTACAACGTGCCTTAAAAGCAAAAACCTTCGAGTCGGTTAGTGGGTTACTGAAGTTACCAGGTAATGTACCAATCATTTCAAGTGATTTGCATTTATTGTTCGAAAAACCGCATGTTTTACTGAATTCATTTATTGAAAAAACTGAAGCTGCACCTCGAGTAGAAGCTGATCATTTAGGAACACTAATTGAGTTCGGTACGTCAAACTACTGATACACTGCTGGTATTGATACCATGGTATCGTCCATACCACCAGCGTATCACCCAGTTCTATGCTAATATCAGCTCGGCAAAGCGGTACATATGGGGTGTCTACGTCGTTGGACGATATTGATACCGCGAGAATTTTGCCCGGTATATCGAAGATTTTACTGTCAGCAGCGACAATTTCCAGCCAGTGGGGAGTGTAGCTATTCAAATTTCCAATACAGATCATTGACAAATGCAACTGAATGGTTTTATTTTGAAAGTATCATTTGTTTTGATATGAATTGGAATAGGACAATTTTATCAAGCAAATTTGACAACAAATACAGGTTCGTTTTAATTTCATTGCACTTTTGATACTACACTCAATTTGACAGTTTTTACTTTTGACAGGTGATGTCACACAATACCACGTAGGCACAGTGTATCACCCTCCCAAGTTATCGATACCGTGGTATCCATATCCTGGTATCAATACCAGCAATGTGTCATTAGTCTTAGGTTAGGTTAGTGAATAGGGCTGCCGGGACCGCGGCCAGCATTAGGCCACCAGTTTGGGTCCATTTGCCACCCTCATAGACAATCACACGCATTCAAACTTACAGCCATGGCACTGGCGGGATTCGAACCCGCATGCCCCGTAGCACGCCGCTTTTCGGCCTGACGTCTTAGCGAGCAGAGCTACCGGGCCCCCTGTCATTAGTCTTAGTGAATAATATGTGTATCATGAACGATGTGGTAGCAGAATTACCGGGCTCATTAAACCCACCTTAGCTACAAAATTTCCACCACAACCTGCATTCAGTTTTTTAGACCCGTGAGTGCCTCCACATGTGAAAGCTACTATTACATCAAGTGCTGATTTAGAAAATAGGTATCTATTTTCTCGGCTAAGGGATGGTAAAATATACGACAATGTTCGTCTTTTCCTGGCTTATATGCACAAAGCTAGCGACTGCGCATGTTTTGAGGGTAAAACAAAAACTCATTTGAAAATTATGATCCAGCAAGAGGGTCTACCAACCGACTTTGATTCCCTTCATCTTATCTTTACTTGGTACCACGAGCAGCTTGGAGTATCCGCAGACCAAGTCAAAAGTGACCTAAAACTAAACGCCAAAATATATTTCTCCTCAAAATATATTTCTCAGCTTCAGAAAACAAGGGAAGATTTCAATAGGTATCGATCCTAACAGAAAACAATCTAAACATGGCCTCAAACTTTTTTACCACAATTGCGGTGGTATGAGAGGCAAACTTAATCAACTCTTCCTTGACGCCAAATCTTGCAAATTCAATGTTCTTACCTTTACCGAAACCAGGTTAAACCACTCTCATTTAAACGAGGAAATATTCGGCGGTTGCTGGACCATATACAGAAATGACCGTGATTATATCCATACTGGACAAACCAGAGGTGGTGGTGTACTCATTGCCGCTCATAACTCCCTCTCGAGTGAAATAGTCGAAACCGAATCACAATATCAGTTTGAACACAAATTTATTCGAATTTCTTGGTCCAAAGGTTTCTTGTACATTGGTACTTTCTACGTCCCGCCTAATTCAGACAATACCGTTTACAATGACATATGCGAAACCATTTCTTCTCTGGTCTCATCACTGAATGATAATGATAAGATTATAATACTAGGAGATTTCAACCGTCCAAAACTAAAGTTCGTGGAAGATGAAAACGACAACAACCTTCCGTTCAATATCGTTGATTCATCTGATTTAAATCTTGTAAGTACATTTTACAGCAATGATCTGCAGCAAATCGCCCTGACTTCTAACCAAAATGGCAATTGGGTAGACTTAATTTTTACTAACAGTTACGACGATGTAGTAGCTAATCTGACGGTAGATGCAGAGCATCTTTTTTCCAATACTTTTCACCACTCTGCTTTTACAGTCGAGCTATCTATATCTGATTTGACGACCTCAAAATCATACAACAATTCAGTTGTATATGATTTTCGAAATGCTGACTATGAGAGCATTAACCTCCACTTGAATAATATTGACTGGAACAGTTCTCTATTAACGTTGGAATTGAACGATGCTGTGTCTTTATTCTACCAATTGATTTTTGATGCGGTTGAAAAATTCGTCCCGAAAATAAAGAGAAAAGATAAACTATCTGAGCCTTGGTTAGATAGAACTCTGAGGTGTTTACGAAATCAGAGAAATAAACTATATAAGATAATAAAAACCGACATCAATGCTAGCGAAGATATCAAGAGAAGATACAATGAACTAGCTAAAGAATTCTTAAGGAAGTCTCGCGAAGCATATGAATGATATATTAATATAGTTGGGGAAAATATAATCTGTGACCCCAAAGAATTTTTTGAATTCGTGAACACCAAGCGAAAAACTTCAGGCTATCTCACAGCAATGTATAAATATGACTCACTTTCTTCTGCCCCACTAAAAATATGTGACATGTTTGCCGATCATTTTCAAGAAGTTTTCTGTCCACCCAGTGGATTATGTAACGTGTCGCTTGTCTCAACACCTCAGTTTGCTATCGCTGATGAAATATATTTCACTAGAGAGGACATTGTAAAACCGATAAAATAACTTGACATGAAAAAAGGCCCTAGACCAGATCTACTTCCTCCGAGCTTCATAATCAACAGTGCAGAAACTATCATCTCACCCCTGCTTATAATTTTCACCAAATCACTATCATGATTTCGTCAATTCTGGAAATCTTCTCATCTCACGCCAATTCATAAAAGTGGTGACAAGTGCTCGGTTAAGAATTATAGAAGCATTGCCATTCTGTCAGCTATACCTAAACTATTCGAAAAAATTGTTTGTGATAAACTCATTACAGCTATTGATCCTCTTCTTAACGAAGAGCAACATGGCTTCAGAAAGGGCAGGTCAACTACCACCAACCTTTTGATATTTATCTCGGATGTACTTTGCAATATGGAGAAAGGGTGTCAGATCGATACCATATATACTGATTTCAGCAAAGCTTTTGACCGTGTTGACCATGATGTTTTGAAATATAAACGGCAAAAACTAGGCATTTCCGGAAACTTGCTAGGATGGTTGGATTGCTACCTTCGGAATCGAACACAACATGTAAAATTCCAAGGTTTTCTCGCAAAAAAAATTACTGTCTCCTCGGGGGTACCTCAAGGCAGCCACTTAGGTCCACTTCTGTTGAATATTTATATTTTGGATCTCTCGGAAGTGTTATCCGATATTCCACACCTTTTTTATGCGGACGATCTAAAATTATTCCACACTATTCAATCGGAATCCGATTCAAACTTCCTTCAGTCAAAACTCTTATCGTTGGAGCGATGGTGTGACCGCAATAAACTTTTTCTTAACGTAGACAAATGCCATGCCATAAGCTTTTCCCGCAAGTCATGCTCTTTAAATTTTGATTACCGCCTTAGTAATCAGTTGCTGAAAAAAGTGGATAGTGTTGTAGATCTCGGAGTCGTTCTAGATAAAAAGCTGCGCTTCAATCTTCAGTACGACAAAGTTAAAGCAAGAGCCAGCAAGCAAAAAAATAAATAAACACACTCACTCTCACTCATTATCTGCTCCAATCATTCCCACTCGAAATCCTCAGAATTCAAGTATCTGTATATTTATTTTTAAATGTTCCATGAAAAATTTTCTATATATTTTGTACCCGAAGGAAAACCATGCAGTAAATTCAATTGTAATATCTCACGCAAATTAGATATGTTCATATACTTAGCAATTGTAAAAGAAAATTGTAACACAGTAATTACGATCTATTCAACTTCGAAAAGATACACGAGAAATTCAATTTCAAGTCTGTTTCCAAAATTTCGCGATAGATTAGTAGTTTCCAACGATTTCGAACCTAAAGATACGATTTTTCTTCGATACGTGCCTTCCCACAATTTGGGACTTGGCAATTCAAAATTTTCACGGGTACCGTTGTGTACCGTTTTCACCGTTATACACCGTTATAGGCCCCACGTTGGGCGCCAATTTGTTACCGTTTAATCGTACAACACGTCCCTAAAACCCTTTATCCCTATCTGGGATGCAAGGGCGGCAGTTTTCGGGCGGCTTGCTCGCGAAGAAAAGGTCGCGGGTGGGTGCCACTCGCTTCAATTTAACCGAAACACTGCCGCGCTACCGTCGTCCTGAAGCGAGAAGTCGTGACGGCGCGCACTAAGATGCAAAAAAAGGCTCACACGAATATACTAGAAAAACGTCGAAACGGTTAAAACTCCGCTGTCTAAATAGAAACGCCGCAAATTAATAGCCTTTCTTTCTAATATATAAAAACACTTCTCACTTTATTCGTTCTTTGGAAAATTTTCTTCACTTAAACGTTAGACACTATCAAACTATCTATCTAGATTTGTATACTACAGAATCCAAAATTACAAAAAAAACCTAGGTAAACTTATAATATAGAGTGCACACTACCTTGTTACCACTGCTCGTCGCTTATTTGTCTCGCTGGGGCCCTTTACGTAGAACTCTGCTTCCTTCGTTGCCTCCTCCGAGTACGTCCTCTGGTTTTCCGCAATAAAAAATCTCAATGTTAAGATCGTTGTTTTTTTTGGCGCACTTGTTGATTTGTCTTCTTTCAGCTCCACAATTCCAGTTCAAATATATGTATCATGAAAGAAATCTCAATGTTAGTTCTCGGCCGTTTCCTTCTCGGACATCCGTCCACTCACCCAGTTCGAATCGAAAAGAAAGTTTTTCCTTTGTCGGCGCACAATCTAACTTTCTTTTTTTCGGCAACGGAATTTATTTGAATCCGTTGAGTTCATTAGACTCAGCTGTGGGCTCGTGCGATCCCCAGCTGAATTCCACCTCAGCTCATTCCCACTTATTCCGTTCGATCATGACAACCGACATTTGTTCCGCTCGCTGTTTGACAAACCGAGCTGTCATCGCGAACCGCACGTCAAAATCAACCAAGCTACTTGTAAGTGTATCCCCTAAATTATTTTTTCATTTTTTTTGGAGATCGCGTTTATCATCTTCGTGTCGTATTTCCATTTTTGTATTGTGATTTGTCGCTGGCGGATTGCGGATTTGTATGTGTCGTGATTTGCCGCCGGTAGAATGTGAACTTGTTTATGTTGTGATTGTTGTTGATGGTGGTGTTCAGTGTTCGGCATGTTTATGGCTGTGCTGATTTTACGTTGATGTGATGTGATTATGTACTGATGTTGATGTTATTATATTGTTGCATGCACGAACAAACATGTTTCGACGTGTCGGCGGCCGGAAGAGCGATAACCGTTAAAGTGTCTGTCTCATCATGTGTTCTTGGAATAGAAACAATCTATAAATAGCCAAAAACCGTAAACAATCTATAAATAGCCAAAAACCGTAAACAATCTATAAATAGCCAATACACAATAACAATCTATGGATAAAACGTAGAATAATACTCTGGAACGTAAAAAGGGAACATTCCAGAGCCTCAAACCCATGAGTCAGATCTCGCAACGGAAAATTCCCAAGAACCAGTCCCAGACCTTCAAATAGCCCTAGAGCCCTCTAGAATGCAAAAGCAGAACATTCGAGAACCCGAGACACATTTGGCACGACTATAAATAGCACCACGAGAGATACTAGCAATCATTCAGTAGATGGCGAAGACAGCGTAAAGCAGTTTCTGTGAAAAGCGATACAGCAGTTCAGTGTATCCGGGCGCGATTATTTAATATACGGATATAAAGTGTAAATAATTAATAGTGTTTATAATAAAAGTATAATTAGTGTTTTAAAAGAAACTGTTTTATTTCACGAATGTGAAGAATATCGAACTCACGGAAGGTGTTCTAACGGTAGATCACAACAATATGTTGATATTGAGATTATTAGGTTCTGCACTTACTTACTACTAACCTAATACAGAATTAACAGCTAACTAATCGTCTACGTACATTGTGTGACTGCAACGGCGGTTTGTTTACTTATAGCAACTAATTTTATACGTAACTAACCTAGGCTAATTTAGACGGTGGAGATCTCTCGTAGCTATTTCGGTTCGTAAATCTCCATCGCCCTCTTTTTAGGGTGGCGGTGGAGATTTTTTTTTTTTACTTTTTTTTTAAAATCTAAATGCACGCAATCTTATGACGCCGTGACAAAGCGAACATACCTATTATTAACCACTATACATACATAGTAGCTTTTATAGCAGATTAGTTTCGAAGAATCAAAACCCACATTTTAGTAACCGCTGGACACACAATAGCGCACTATAATAATCGCTCTTTGCGAGCGGAAGAAAGGAAACATGGGTAATACTACACTTCAAATGAGACGAAGCGGTCACAAATTTGCGATGCTACAACGTGCCTTAAAAGCAAAAACCTTCGAGTCGGTTAGTGGGTTACTGACGTTACCAGGTAATGTACCAATCATTTCAAGTGATTTGCATTTATCGTTCGAAAAACCGCATGTTTTACTGAATTCATTTATTGAAAAAACTGAAGCTGCACCTCGAGTAGAAGCTGATCATTTAGGAACACTAATTGAGTTCGGTACGTCAAACTACTGATACACTGCTGGTATTGATACCATGGTATCGTCCATACCACCAGCGTATCACCCAGTTCTATGCTAATATCAGCTCGGCAAAGCGGTACATATGGGGTGTCTACGTCGTTGAACGATATTGATACCGCGAGAATTTTGCCCGGTATATCGAAGATTTTACTGTCAGCAGCGACAATTTCCAGCCAGTGGGGAGTGTAGCTATTCAAATTTCCAATACAGATCACTGACAAATGCAACTGAATGGTTTTATTTTGAAAGTATCATTTGTTTTGATATGAATTGGAATAGGACAATTTTATCAAGCAAATTTGACAACAAATACAGGTTCGTTTTAATTTCATTGCACTTTTGATACTACACTCAATTTGACAGTTTTTACTTTTGACAGGTGATGTCACACAATACCACGTAGGCACAGTGTATCACCCTCCCAAGTTATCGATACCGTGGTATCCATATCCTGGTATCAATACCAGCAATGTGTCATTAGTCTTAGGTTAGGTTAGTGAATAGGGCTGCCGGGACCGCGGCCAGCATTAGGCCACCAGTTTGGGTCCATTTGCCACCCTCATAGACAATCACACGCATTCAAACTTACAGCCATGGCACTGGCGGGATTCGAACCCGCATGCCCCGTAGCACGCCGCTTTTCGGCCTGACGTCTTAGCGAGCAGAGCTACCGGGCCCCCTGTCATTAGTCTTAGTGAATAATATGTGTATCATGAACGATGTGGTAGCAGAATTACCGGGCTCATTAAACCCACCTTAGCTACAAAATTTCCACCACAACCTGCATTCAGTTTTTTAGACCCGTTAGTGCCTCCACATGTGAAAGCTACTATTACATCAAGTGCTGATTTAGAAAATAGGTATCTATTTTCTGGGCTAAGGGATGGTAAAATATACGACAATGTTCGTCTTTTCCTGGCTTATATGCACAAAGCTAGCGACTGCGCATGTTTTGAGGGTAAAACAAAAACTCATTTGAAAATTATGATCCAGCAAGAGGGTCTACCAACCGACTTTGATTCCCTTCATCTTATCTTTACTCGGTACCACGAGCAGCTTGGAGTATCCGCAGACCAAGTCAAAAGTGACCTTAAACTATACGCTTCACATGTCTCCTCAAAATATATTTCTCAGCTTCAGAAAACAAGGGAAGATTTCAATAGGTATCGATCCTAACAGAAAACAATCTAAACATGGCCTCAAACTTTTTTACCACAATTGCGGTGGTATGAGAGGCAAACTTAATCAACTCTTCCTTGACGCCAAATCTTGTAAATTCAATGTTCTTACCTTTACCGAAACCTGGTTAAACCACTCTCATTTAAACGAGGAAATATTCGGCGGTTGCTGGACCATATACAGAAATGACCGTGATTATATCCATACTGGACAAACCAGAGGTGGTGGTGTACTCATTGCCGCTCATAACTCCCTCTCGAGTAAAATAGTCGAAACCGAATCACAATATCAGTTTGAACACAAATTTATTCGAATTTCTTGGTCCAAAGGTTTCTTGTACATTGGTACTTTCTACGTCCCGCCTAATTCAGACAATACCGTTTACAATGACATATGCGAAACCATTTCTTCTCTGGTCTCATCACTTAATGATAATGATAAGATTATAATACTAGGAGATTTCAACCGTCCAAATCTAAAGTTCGTGGAAGATGAAAACGACAACAACCTTCCGTTCAATATCGTTGATTCATCTGATTTAAATCTTGTAAGTACATTTTACAGCAATGATCTGCAGCAAATCGCCCTGACTTCTAACCAAAATGGCAATTGGGTAGACTTAATTTTTACTAACAGTTACGACGATGTAGTAGCTAATCTGACGGTAGATGCAGAGCATCTTTTTTCCAATACTTTTCACCACTCTGCTTTTACAGTCGAGCTATCTATATCTGATTTGACAACCTCAAAATCATACAAGAATTCAGTTGTATATGATTTTCGAAATGCTGACTATGAGAGCATTAACCTCCACTTGAATAATATTGACTGGAACAGTTCTCTATTAACGTTGGAATTGAACGATGCTGTGTCTTTATTCTACCAATTGATTTTTGATGCGGTTGAAAAATTCGTCCCGAAAATAAAGAGAAAAGATAAACTATCTGAGCCTTGGGTAGATAGAACTCTGAGGTGTTTACGAAATCAGAGAAATAAACTATATAAGATAATAAAAACCGACATCAATGCTAGCGAAGATATCAAGAGAAGATACAATGAACTAGCTAAAGAATTCTTAAGGAATTCTCGCGAAGCATATGAATGATATATTAATATAGTTGGGGAAAATATAATCTGTGACCCCAAAGAATTTTTTGAATTCGTGAACACCAAGCGAAAAACTTCAGGCTATCTCACAGCAATGTATAAAAATGACTCACTTTCTTCTGCCCCACTAAAAATATGTGACATGTTTGCCGACCATTTTCAAGAAGTTTTCTGTCCACCCAGTGGATTATGTAACGTGTCGCTTGTCTCAACACCTCAGTTTGCTATCGCTGATGAAATATATTTCACTAGAGAGGACATTGTAAAACCGATAAAATAACTTGACATGAAAAAAGGCCCTAGACCAGATCTACTTCCTCCGAGCTTCATAATCAACAGTGCAGAAACTATCATCTCACCCCTGCTTATAATTTTCACCAAATCACTATCATGATTTCCTCAATTCTGGAAATCTTCTCATCTCACGCCAATTCATAAAAGTGGTGACAAGTGCTCGGTTAAGAATTATAGAGGCATTGCCATTCTGTCAGCTATACCTAAACTATTCGAAAAAATTGTTTGTGATAAACTCATTACAGCTATTGATCCTCTTCTTAACGAACAGCAACATGGCTTCAGAAAGGGCAGGTCAACTACCACCAACCTTTTGATATTTATCTCGGATGTACTTTGCAATATGGAGAAAGGGTGTCAGATCGATACCATATATAC
This sequence comes from Nemotelus nigrinus, assembly GCA_947369275.1. Lineage (NCBI taxonomy): Eukaryota > Metazoa > Arthropoda > Insecta > Diptera > Stratiomyidae > Nemotelus > Nemotelus nigrinus. The sequence goes on along the minus strand of OX376372.1, from coordinate 122,556,371 downwards.
TGATTTCAGCAAAGCTTTTGACCGTGTTGACCATGATGTTTTGAAATATAAACGGCAAAAACTAGGCATTTCCGGAAACTTGCTAGGATGGTTGGATTGCTACCTTCGGAATCGAACACAACATGTAAAATTCCAAGGTTTTCTCGCAAAAAAAATTACTGTCTCCTCGGGGGTACCTCAAGGCAGCCACTTAGGTCCACTTCTGTTGAATATTTATATTTTGGATCTCTCGGAAGTGTTATCCGATATTCCACACCTTTTTTATGCGGACGATCTAAAATTATACCACACTATTCAATCGGAATCCGATTCAAACTTCCTTCAGTCAAAACTCTTATCGTTGGAGCGATGGTGTGACCGCAATAAACTTTTTCTTAACGTAGACAAATGCCATGCCATAAGCTTTTCCCGCAAGTCATGCTCTTTAAATTTTGATTACCGCCTTAGTAATCAGTTGCTGAAAAAAGTGGATAGTGTTGTAGATCTCGGAGTCGTTCTAGATAAAAAGCTGCGCTTCAATCTTCAGTACGACAAAGTTAAAGCAAGAGCCAGCAAGCAAAAAAAAAAATAAACACACTCACTCTCACTCATTATCTGCTCCAATCATTCCCACTCGAAATCCTCAGAATTCAAGTATCTGTATATTTATTTTTAAATGTTCCATGAAAAATTTTCTATATATTTTGTACCCGAAGGAAGACCATGCAGTAAATTCAATTGTAATATCTCACGCAAATTAGATATGTTCATATACTTAGCAATTGTAAAAGAAAATTGTAACACAGTAATTACGATCTATTCAACTTCGAAAAGATACACGAGAAATTCAATTTCAAGTCTGTTTCCAAAATTTCGCGATAGATTAGTAGTTTCCAACGATTTCGAACCTAAAGATACGATTTTTCTTCGATACGTGCCTTCCCACAATTTGGGACTTGGCAATTCAAAATTTTCACGGGTACCGTTGTGTACCGTTTTCACCGTTATACACCGTTATAGGCCCCACGTTGGGCGCCAATTTGTTACCGTTTAATCGTACAACACGTCCCTAAAACCCTTTATCCCTATCTGGGATGCAAGGGCGGCAGTTTTCGGGCGGCTTGCTCGCGAAGAAAAGGTCGCGGGTGGGCGCCACTCGCTTCAATTTAACCGAAACACTGCCGCGCTACCGTCGTCCTGAAGCGAGAAGTCGTGACGGCGCGCACTAACATGAAAAAAAGGCTCACGCGAATATACTAGAAAAAGACGAAACGGTTAAAACTCCGCTGTCTAAATAGAAACGCCGCAAATTAATAGCCTTTCTTTCTAATATATAAAAACACTTCTCACTTTATTCGTTCTTTGGAAAATTTTCTTCACTTAAACGTTAGACACTATCAAACTATCTATCTAGATTTCTATACTACCGAATCCAAAAATACAAAAAAAAACCTATACTTATAATATAGAGTGCACACTACCTTGTTACTACTGCTCGTCGCTTATTTGTCTCGCTGGGGCCCTTTACGTAGAACTCTGCTTCCTTCGTTGCCTCCTCCGAGTACGTCCTCTGGTTTTCCGCAAGAAAAAATCTCAATGTTAAGATCGTTGTTTTGTTTGGCGCACTTGTTGATTTGTCTTCTTTCAGCTCCACAATTCCAGTTCAAATATATGTATCATGAAAGAAATCTCAATGTTAGTTCTCGGCCGTTTCCTTCTCGGACATCCGTCCACTCACCCAGTTCGAATCGAAAAGAAAGTTTTTCCTTTGTCGGCGCACAATCTAACTTTCTTTTTTTCGGCAACGGAATTTATTTGAATCCGTTGAGTTCATTAGACTCAGCTGTGGGCTCGTGCGATCCCCAGCTGAATTCCACCTCAGCTCATTCCCACTTATTCCGTTCGATCATGATAACCGACATCTGTTCCGCTCGCTGTTTGACAAACCGAGCTGTCATCGCGAACCGCACGTCAAAATCAACCAAGCTACTTGTAAGTGTATCCCCTAAATTATTTTTTCAATTTTTTTGGAGATCGCGTTTATCATCTTCGTGTCGTATTTCCATTTTTGTATTGTGATTTGTCGCTGGCAGATTGCGGATTTGTATGTGTCGTGATTTTCCGCCGGTAGAATGTGAACTTGTTTATGTTCTGATTGTTGTTGATGGTGGTGTTCAGTGTTCGGCGTGTTTATGGCTGTGCTGATTTTACGTTGATGTGATGTGATTATGTACTGATGTTGATGTTATTATATGTTGATATTGAGATTATTAGGTTCTGCACTTACTTACTACTAACCTAATACAGAATTAACAGCTAACTAATCGTCTACGTACATTGTGTGACTGCAACGGCAGTTTGTTTACTTATAGCAACTAATTTTATACGTAACTAACCTAGGCTAATTTAGACGGCGGAGCTCTCACGTAGCTATTTCGGTTCGTAAATCTCCATCGCCCTCTTTTTAGGGTGGCGGTGGAGACATTTTTTTTTACCTTTATTTTTTTTTAAATCTAAATGCACGCAATCTTATGACGCCGTGACAAAGGGAACATAGCTATTATTAACCACTTTACATACATAGTAGCTTTTATAGCAGATTAGTTTCGAAGAATCAAAACCCACATTATAGTAACCGCTGGACACACAATAGCGCACTATAATAATCGCTCTTTGCGAGCGGAAGAAAGGAAACATGGGTAATACTACACTTGACATGAGACGAAGCGGTCACAAATTTGCGATGCTACAACGTGCCTTAAAAGCAAAAACCTTCGAGTCGGTTAGTGGGTTACTGAAGTTACCAGGTGATGTACCAATTATTTCAAGTGATTTGAATTTATTGTTCGAAAAACCGCATGTTTTACTGAATTCATTTATTGAAAACTGAAGCTGCACCTCGAGTAGAAGCTGATCATTTAGGAACACTAATGGAGTTCAGTGCGTCAAACTACTGATACACTGCTGGTATTGATACCATGGTATCGTCCATACCACCAGCGTATCACCCAGTTCTATGCTAATATCAGCTCGGCAAAGCGGTACATATGGGGTGTCTACGTCGTTGGACGATATTGATACCGCGAGAATTTTGCCCGGTATATCGAAGATTTTACTGTCAGCAGCGACAATTTCCAGCCAGTGGGGAGTGTAGCTATTCAAATTTCCAATACAGATCATTGACAAATGCAACTGAATGGTTTTATTTTGAAAGTATCATTTGTTTTGATATGAATTGGAATAGGACAATTTTATCAAGCAAATTTGACAACAAATACAGGTTCGTTTTAATTTCATTGCACTTTTGATACTACACTCAATTTGACAGTTTTTACTTTTGACAGGTGATGTCACACAATACCACGTAGGCACAGTGTATCACCCTCCCAAGTTATCGATACCGTGGTATCCATATCCTGGTATCAATACCAGCAATGTGTCATTAGTCTTAGGTTAGGTTAGTGAATAGGGCTGCCGGGACCGCGGCCAGCATTAGGCCACCAGTTTGGGTCCATTCGCCACCCTCATAGACAATCACACGCATTCAAACTTACAGCCATGGCACTGGCGGGATTCGAACCCGCATGCCCCGTAGCACGCCGCTTTTCGGCCTGACGTCTTAGCGAGCAGAGCTACCGGGCCCCCTGTCATTAGTCTTAGTGAATAATATGTGTATCATGAACGATGTGGTAGCAGAATTACCGGGCTCATTAAAACCACCTTAGCTACAAAATTTCCATCACAACCTGCATCCAGTTTTTTAGACCCGTTAGTGCCTCCACATTGTTGCGGAACAGCTGTGAACAGCCGCCACCACAACAGAAATTGTAGCCTGACCTGCTACCCTCGCGTGACTTTACGGTGCCGGCTTGTCACCGGTGTCGTGGGTTTATGGAGGGGCAGGCCAAGCCCTAGCTGTGTCACGCATGGATGGACATAAACACCATAGAAAAGAAGAAGAAAGAAGAAAAAAAAACAAGCAAGGGGGAAAAAAAGGAACCCACTTCAATACCTGACTTCACTGAACCTATTTATTCAGATTTAGTAGACCATTTTTATTCTTGGTCCACTTAATGACGTATCCATGTAACCAATAAATAAAAACCAAATTTTTCCGCCAGTTTTAACAAAAAATATAATATTAAATTAAATAAATAAACTAAACTAATAAATATTTTTAAACAAAAAAAATCAAAATTTTAATAATTCACGACAGGTAATAATTGCAATATTGAAATCAAATTCAAGATAAAATACAAATTAAAATTCAACCAAATATGAAAATACAAATTAAAATCAATCAAAAATTGGAAATCTAAATTAAAATCAATAAAAAAACGAAAAAAACAATACAAATGAATCACTTACCAGTGAAATCCGGATTACGGTACCGTACTCTCGGGGGTCACTGTAACTTTTCTCAGAGAAAACTATCATGTATAAAAAAAACGAATATAAATTATTTTGAGATCTTAATATCGGATTCGGCATTCTGCAACAATCATCTGTTTATCTTCCGTGAAGATGCTGAGGAAGTCCAAATTGAGACAATATTAACAGTTTTGGCAGGTGTAATCGCGTCAGGTTTGTATTCCGGTTGACACGGTTCGACAGAGCTGATCACTGACAGCAATTTTTCACGAAGTTATTCTTAAGTAAGTATATGATTTCACTTGTTGAATTTGTAAAGTATTTATTTTGGCACCAGAACGTTAATTAATTTTTAGCAATTTTTCACGAAGTTATTCTTAAGTAAGTATATGATTTCACTTGTTGAATTTGTAAAGTATTTACTTCGGCACCAGAACGTTAATTAATTTTTCCTTGCTTGCACTAACAACTTCACCAAAATCTGCGATCGTATATTTTTGGGTTTAAATTCACTGCATTAAGCACTAACTTCATTAATTATTTGTATTTTCAACACACCGGTTCTCAGTAGCACTATGATTTATGCCGTTGCTCTTCACTAATCAACTTTCGATTTTAAAACTTTTTCCCCCCAATTAATCGTATGTACAATTACAAAATGTTATCACAACTGCTCGTGAACAAAAAAACTCCACTCTCACACGCTTCAGTTCTTTTTTTTTCTTCTTGAAACTTGAATCCTCATTTCAAAATTCAAATATGTATCTCACAATATTCCGTTTTTTCGTTTTTATCAAACACTCATACGGCACCGTCATCCAGCGCAATTTTTGCATCTCAACCGCTCAACAGCCAAAACGGAAAAAAAACCTCGTCTTCAGCAAAAACTTTCTTAACAAAATTTACCGCCGACCAACTCCAATTCCAGCAAAAAACTCAAGAGCCTCTTCAATGGACGCTTTAGTTTTCTTGACCTGCACGGTCCAGTCACCAAACCCAAAAAACTCCTCCACCAACGATTCAAAAAAAACCCAATCCCATCTTCTTCGCACAACAGCAAAAAAATCTGCCACCTTCTCGGTTCAGCGACAAAATCCAACCACCTCGTCCTCAGCAAAAACTCCACGCCAACCAGCCAGTCCAGTTTCCAGCTGATCCCGTTGCCGCCATCTACCGCAACAATTTATCTGTCCAGCAAGCATCACCCGAACAACAAGCAATGCAGCTCAAATGCACTCAGGTGTTGATTGCATTTGTACTGCACCGCTTCATTGTTGTTGTTTTTTTTTTCCAGTGTTTAGGTGATGCTTGCAGAGCAACAACCGCTCGTTTTGTTTTTATACAGGCAATGCAATTCGAATGCCACTAGATGTCAATAACATTAATTGAGTGCAATGACATTCGAATTGCACCGCCTGACTGTTTTGTTTTGTTTTCTTTTTTTTATATATATTGCTGTGAGTGGCGGCAAACAGCTGGCCGTAACAGCGTGGGGACGACTCACCCCAGGAGAAGGGTCTCAACGCCGGGCAACAACCAGTCGCAGAGAGACAGAGACGTCAGGATCCCTATCGGATATCCTTAGCGTGATAGACGCCCATCGAATTTCCCTTCTCGTCCTCAAGCTCGTATGCCACAAGACCTCGCGGACAACGAACCGTAGTACGAACAAACTTCGGGGAAAGCTTGGCCGCGAAACGGTCCGCCGCACTACTGAGAGCGTGATTTCGAACGAAAACCTCCTGCCCTGGAACAAAGGATTTAAACTGACTGCGCAAATTATACCTTTGTGCGCCCTTTGCGTAGGCCTGCGTTAATTTTTCCTTCACTCGATCGTGTATGAGACGCAGTCGATCACAATGAGTGCTCAATTTCACCTCCCCATCCTCAAACGCGCTCAACTGTCGCAAAAGAGCGTTATCAGAACCATGTTGGATAGGGTGGTAACCAAACATCAGGAAATGGGGGGAACATTCAGTGGCCTCATGTACAACGTTTCGAAAGGCTGCACATGATTCCACTAAATGCTCATCCCAATTCCGGTGTTCATCCCCTATGTAGGCTCTGATTGCGTTGAGGATGCTTCGGTTTGCTCGCTCTGAAGCATTGGCTTGAGGGGAATACAAGGGAGTGAATATCTGCTCGACCCCGTATTCTCCCAAGAATTTAGCCAATGCCTTTGCAGTAAACTGAGCCCCATTGTCAGAGTGAAGGAATTCAGGCACTCCAAAGGTCAGGAAGATCTCGTTCAAATATTTAATCACGACCTCAGCAGTAGCTTTTGGCAAGGCCTTGAGCCACACAAACTTTGTGTAGTGGTCGAGCACCACGAGTAGCTGCACATTCCCATGTTTTGACCGTGGGTATGGGCCCATGAAATCCACAAACAAGCGCTGTAACGGTCGATCCGTGTCTCGAGATGAGCCCATTGGTGGTCGCATCACGGCATTCGGAGGCTTAATTTGCTTGCATGTTTTACAAGCTTTGACATGCTCTGCAACGTCTTGCCTCAAACGAGGCCAATAATAATAGCGTTGCAGAAGCTCAATCGTTTTCCGAATGCCGAAATGAGAGCCCAATGGATCATCATAAGCACGGAGAATCAGCTCTTGCTTGTGACTTTCAGGTATCCATAATTTGGTTGTGGGAATGTCCGTGGTCAGCGCTCCTGTCGTGTTGGTGGTAATGTAAACTCGCCCATCCTGAACATAAACGTTCATGAAACGGTCAGGCTGTTTTATGATTTGATTTACCAACTCGACATATTTTGGGTCCTGGAACGCTGACTCGGGAATTATTGCAGCCACACGATGGTGCTCCGGCAAACATCCAGTAATGACCATCACCTCCTCGCCGCATCCGTGTACCCTTGACAAAGCATCGGGTACGATGTTCTGTGACCCTTTGCGATGCTCAATGACAAAATCAAAGCCCTGCAGCTTCAAACTCCAACGGGCAAGTCTTCCAGAGAGGTCCTGTTGGCTCATGAGCCATTTAAGGCTAGCATGATCAGTGATGATGGTAAAGGGCAACCCCTCAATATATGCCCGAAATTTCTTGACGCTGTGCACCGCAGCCAGGCATTCTAGCTCTGTGATGCTATAGTTGCGCTGCGCAGCATTTAATTTCGTGGACATATAAGCGATGGGATGCTCTCCACCATCATCATCCTTCTGAAACAGGACGCTCCCGATACCCGTAGTGCTGGCATCACACTGAATATAAAAGTGTTTGGTGAAGTCAGGATTCACCAGCACTGGAGCAGAAACTAGCAGTTCTTTAACCCTATCGAAAGCCACTCCCGCTCCTTCAGTCCACTGGAAAGCCTTTTTGCTTTTCAACAAGTCTGTCAGTGGTGCTGTCACGGAAGCAAAATTAGGAACAAAACGACGATACCAACCCGCCATTCCCATGAACCTTCTCATGTCTTTCGCACTTTTCGGTACTGGGTAAGAGACGATGCCAGACACTTTCTCGGGGTCTGTCTTCAGGATACCGTCACTGACCACATAGCCAAGGTATTTGATTTCCCTTTGAACGAACTTACTCTTTTCGACATTGATGGTGAGTTTAGCTGCATTTAACAGCTGTGCAACTGTGGAAAGAAGTTCCAAGTGCTCATCAAATGTCGAACTTGTAATCAGTAAGTCGTCAAGGTAGACAAACACCTTGTCATGCAGCTCATGAGGTATAACCCGATGCATCAGTCTGCACATAGTTTGCGGTGCATTACACAGACCAAAAGGCATGACCGTGAAATGGTACACGGGCCTGCCAGGCACAGTAAATGCCGTTTTCTCCCTAGATTCCGCGTCCAAAGGAATTTGCCAGAAGGCATCCTTTAAGTCCAGACTTGTGATGAATTTAGTGGACTGAAGTCGCGAAAGCAGCCCCTCAATCAAGGGCAACGGATACGTATCCTTTATGGTGACCTCATTCAACCTTCGGGCATCGAGACATAGACGCACTTTACCTGGCTTGCGTACTAGCGTTACGGCTGAGCTCCACGCACTGTGACTTTCCTCAATCACTCCCAAGGAAAGCATACGATCCAGTTCATCAAACAACAGTTTCTGGACCGCAGGAGAGACAGCATAGTGTCTCTGCTTGATGGGTTTCGCGGAACCGGTATCAATGTGGTGACTTAGCAAAGAAGTTTTACCAAGCCCCAAAACATTGAACGATGGAAACTGTTGTTTGACAAGCTCTAAACGTTGCTGATCCTCAGGAAGTAAATGGTGAAAACCAACAGCGGGTGTTTCGGGCAAAACCTCAACAGCGGAGACTTGCACTGGTGCAATCCGAAACGTATTCCAGAAATCAATTCCCAGATATACGCGACCGGTCAAAGATGGAACAATTAAAAATCGTACCATCTTCAAGCGGCCGTTGAATCGCACCAGCGCACGCACGTATCCTAGAACGGGAGCCTTTTGACCCGATGCAGTAAGGATGTCAGTCTGCAGCATTGACATCTGCAGCCCAAGATCCTTAATCAGATCCAAAGATCCCGCTCCAAGTATACTCACGCTAGCTCCACTGTCAAGGAGCCCCATGAGCTTCCGACCTTTTATTTCGATTTCAGCAAAAGGCCGGTTTTCCCCGTACGGTGTCAGAATTGAATCTGCGCAAGCTTGTTTCAATAATCTTCGCAAGGTAAAGTACCTCCATGATCTCCCGAAAGTAGAATTCGATGACCAATTAAAGGAGCGTGTGCGACGAGAAGTTCGGCCATCTCCGGAGGCCGACCAACTAGAAGGGGTATTACAAAACTCGGTCAGAGACTGATTTGCAGACCAAGGTGTTTGGGTCGCAGTGTCAGCCGTATTTAATATTTGGCATCCTATTGACGACGCCACAGCTCTGGGTCCACATCGGTGGCCACATCCGTAGTCTCGGGACGCCTTTGTTGGATGGAAAATGGACCGCTCCGAATCCCCGTATTCGTCACGATCCGTCTGGCGTTTCCCGAGCTGTTGCATCGTCCACATCTGGGTTTAAGCACATCAGGAGCTCCACAACCATAGCAAAAAATTCGGGTTGGGGCTATGGGGCAGTCCTGATACGAATGCCCCAGATCTTGACAATTCCAACAGACCCTAAGATCGGGGGAATATTGCGCTGAACGGGGATTCGATGATGGCACAGGTTGGGACCTACGTGTCATTAGAGGAGGCCGAGTTGATGGGGTGACTGCCTCCACATACTGAGCGGTTTTGTCTTCTTCAGGTTCATATATTTCATGGACCACGCGTCGCACCTGGGTACTATCAGCTCGTTGACCCGAAGGATACCATACGGCTTCGGTAGCCACACAGCGTCGCAGCAATTCGCGGGCATTACGGAATTCGAGTCCAGCCAAGTGCTCCCGTAAGCGGCGGTTCATATTGCGTAGCAATATGCACTGCAAGTCAACATCCGACAAGGGGTTGTTGAGCTGCAGTGCCATTGCCTTGATCGCATCGAAGAACACCTGGATGGACTCGCCCGGTTTTTGAGTGCGAGCGTCGATTTCGCGCCTGATGTCAACGTCACTTCGACGGTCCTCAAAACGCTCCCGCAGCTCCTGCTCTAGATCAGACCAAGTCACCGAGCAATGGAGCTCCATATAACGCCAGTACCACTCCTCGGCTGGACCTTGTAGCAACAAATGCAAGTCATGAGCGAGTACGGCCAACGGAACCCCATAGCTCGCTGCCATGGTCTTTATCCTAAACAGGAACCGAGTTACGCTGAGACCCGCCGAAGTGCCATCAAAACGAATCGTCCACTTTGACGGTGGCATAATAGCAGCAGACCACCTGGAATTAAGGCTGCTGGCGAAATCCGGTCTACCTGACTCGTCCTGTATCGCCGGAATTTCCGGAACTGCCTCCACTCCATCCAAATGACCCGTTGAATGAAAGGGCCCCGGTGCTGACGATGGTCCTGGAATCGTGGCTGGAACGCCACCCTGAAATGGTCGAGCACGTTGCTCTGCTGGTGGAGTGAGCGATAGCCGTTCCAATGCTCGGCTCAAGCGATCGAAGCCAGAATCATTGTTAGTTGGTCTGCGATTACGTTTTGCTCGAGGCATTTCCCAAAATTATAAGGACAAGCAACCGAATATAAATAATGAGAAATATATATTTATACTTCACAGAGAATCTAAACCCTAACTAATTAAAACTCAAAACCAATAAAAATCCGTAAATTTTCGAACACGGCTAAACCTTAACGTAAATAAAAATTAAATTCAAACAACTGTTAGTGAAAGAAGGGAAAAAAAATCCAACCAGAGAAATCATAAAAACCCAATAAAAACAATCGTGCCGAAATTATATTAACTAAATATTAGCGAATAATAGTACTAAATATATGAAGATTAATACACACATAGGTTCAGTGAAACCAAGTTCTCAGTGGGCAGTTTAGGATAGGAAGAAAGGTATGAAAATTGGGAATGGAAAATAAATCAAAAGGATAAAGGAAAGATGAACCATGATTCCGGGTGGAGCAACCCAGAAGATGCCGGAAGGGAACACCCAATTCAAAGTTGATGACATATGGTCATCGACAGCTATTGCTGGATATGGGGTCCGCAAGGCATCAACGGAATCACCCCAACGACCTGACAAGAGTGTAGAGGCGCCACTCAATTCAAATTGCTCAGTCAAGCTAAGCTACTCACAAATGAGGATATGAGTGACGCTCAACCCTCATCAGGTCCAGAACCACAGCACAATCTTCCTGTCTAACAATTGACAATCCACAACAGCTGAATAGGCGCCACTGTCGTGGTAGCGACCGTTCACAACGAACGAAAGTAAAGTTGATATTAAGGGAAGAGAAAAGAAAAAATAAATGTATAAAGTAAATATAATCCAATATGAATAATCTGATACAAATGCCATTTACGGCCAAAGAAACAAAAAAAAAAATGGCTGAGACAACCAAGTGCTCCCGGGAACAAGTGTCACCCCAGCCTATCAGAACATCCATTCGGAGCAAGAGAAGTTAACAAAAAAATAAATGAAATTCAAAAATAAGTGAAAATTAACAGAAAAAAAATGAATCAAATACAAGTTAAAACTAATGAAATTCCGGAAAATCTAAAACCAATTATTGCGCGATTAAAACTACTCAAAATAATAATACAAATATAATAAAAACTAAAACCGAATAACCAATCATTTGGGCGCCATTTGATGCGGAACAGCTGTGAACAGCCGCCACCACAACAGAAATTGTAGCCTGACCTGCTACCCTCGCGTGACTTTACGGTGCCGGCTAGTCACCGGTGTCGTGGGTTTATGGAGGGGCAGGCCAAGCCCTAGCTGTGTCACGCATGGATGGACATAAACACCATAGAAAAGAAGAAGAAAGAAGAAAAAAAACAAGCAAGGGGGAAAAAAAGGAACCCACTTCAATACCTGACTTCACTGAACCTATTTATTCAGATTTAGTAGACCATTTTTATTCTTGGTCCACTTAATGACGTATCCATGTAACCAATAAATAAAAACCAAATTTTTTCGCCAGTTTTAACAAAAAATATAATATTAAATTAAATAAATAAACTAAACTAATAAATATTTTTAAACAAAAAAAATCAAAATTTTAATAATTCACGACAGGTAATAATTGCAATATTGAAATCAAATCCAAGATAAAATACAAATTAAAATTCAACCAAATATGAAAATACAAATTAAAATCAATCAAAAATTGGAAATCTAAATTAAAATCAATAAAAAAACGAAAAAAACAATACAAATGAATCACTTACCAGTGAAATCCGGATTACGGTACCGTACTCTCGGGGGTCACTGTAACTTTTCTCAGAGAAAACTATCATGTATAAAAAAAACGAATATAAATTATTTTGAGATCTTAATATCGGATTCGGCATTCTGCAACAATCATCTGTTTATCTTCCGTGAAGATGCTGAGGAAGTCCAAATTGAGACAATATTAACAGTTTTGGCAGGTGTAATCGCGTCAGGTTTGTATTCCGGTTGACACGGTTCGACAGAGCTGATCACTGACAGCAATTTTTCACGAAGTTATTCTTAAGTAAGTATATGATTTCACTTGTTGAATTTGTAAAGTATTTATTTTGGCACCAGAACGTTAATTAATTTTTAGCAATTTTTCACGAAGTTATTCTTAAGTAAGTATATGATTTCACTTGTTGAATTTGTAAAGTATTTATTTCGGCACCAGAACGTTAATTAATTTTTCCTTGCTTGCACTAACAACTTCACCAAAATCTGCGATCGTATATTTTTGGGTTTAAATTCACTGCATTAAGCACTAACTTCATTAATTATTTGTATTTTCAACACACCGGTTCTCAGTAGCACTATGATTTATGCCGTTGCTCTTCACAAATCAACTTTCGATTTTAAAACTTTTTCCCCCCAATTAATCGTATGTACAATTACAAAATGTTATCACAACTGCTCGTGAACAAAAAATTCCACTCTCACACGCTTCAGTTCTTTTTTTTTTCTTCTTGAAACTTGAATCCTCATTTCAAAATTCAAATATGTATCTCACAATATTCCGTTTTTTCGTTTTTATCAAACACTCATACGGCACCGTCATCCAGCGCAATTTTTGCATCTCAACCGCTCAACAGCCAAAACGGAAAAAAAACCTCGTCTTCAGCAAAAACTTTCTTAACAAAATTTACCGCCGACCAACTCCAATTCCAGCAAAAAACTCAAGAGCCTCTTCAATGGACGCTTTAGTTTTCTTGACCTGCACGGTCCAGTCACCAAAACCAAAAAACTCCTCCACCAACGATTCAAAAAAAACCCAATCCCATCTTCTTCGCACAACAGCAAAAAAATCTGCCACCTTCTCGGTGCAGCGCCAAAACCAAAACCTCCTAGGTTCAGCGACAAAATCCAACCACCTCGTCCTCAGCAAAAACTCCACGCCAACCAGCCAGTCCAGTTTCCAGCTGATCCCGTTGCCGCCATCTCCCGCAACAATTTATCTGTCCAGCAAGCATCACCCGAACAACAAGCAATGCAGCTCAAATGCACTCAGGTGTTGATTGCATTTGAACTGCACCGCTTCATTGTTGTTGTTTTTTTTTCCAGTGTTTAGGTGATGCTTGCAGAGCAACAACCGCTCGTTTTGTTTTTATACAGGCAATGCAATTCGAATGTCAATAACATTAATTGAGTGCAATGACATTCGAATTGCACCGCCTGACTGTTTTGTTTTGTTTTCTTTTTTTTATATATATTGCTGTGAGTGGCGGCAAACAGCTGGCCGTAACAACATGTGAAAGCTACTATTACATCAAGTGCTGATTTAGAAAATAGGTATCTACTTTCTCGGCTAAGGGATGGTAAAATATACGACAATGTTCGTCTTTTCCTGGCTTATATGCACAAAGCTAGCGACTGCGCATGTTTTGAGGGTAAAACAAAAACTCATTTGAAAATTATGATCCAGCAAGAGGGTCTACCAACCGACTTTGATTCCCTTCATCTTATCTTTACTCGGTACCACGAGCAGCTTGGAGTATCCGCAGACCAAGTCAAAAGTGACCTAAAACTATACGCCAAAATATATTTCTCCTCAAAATATATTTCTCAGCTTCAGAAAACAAGGGAAGATTTCAATAGGTATCGATCCTAACAGAAAACAATCTAAACATGGCCTCAAACTTTTTTACCACAATTGCGGTGGTATGAGAGGCAAACTTAATCAACTCTTCCTTGACGCCAAATCTTGCAAATTCAATGTTCTTACCTTTACCGAAACCTGGTTAAAACACTCTCATTTAAACGAGGAAATATTCGGCGGTTGCTGGACCATATACAGAAATGACCGTGATTATATCCATACTGGACAAACCAGAGGTGGTGGTGTACTCATTGCCGCTCATAACTCCCTCTCGAGTAAAATAGTCGAAACCGAATCACAATATCAGTTTGAACACAAATTTATTCGAATTTCTTGGTCCAAAGGTTTCTTGTACATTGGTACTTTCTACGTCCCGCCTAATTCAGACAATACCGTTTACAATGACATATGCGAAACCATTTCTTCTCTGGTCTCATCACTTAATGATAATGATAAGATTATAATACTAGGAGATTTCAACCGTCCAAATCTAAAGTTCGTGGAAGATGAAAACGACAACAACCTTCCGTTCAATATCGTTGATTCATCTGATTTAAATCTTGTAAGTACATTTTACAGCAATGATCTGCAGCAAATCGCCCTGACTTCTAACCAAAATGGCAATTGGGTAGACTTAATTTTTACTAACAGTTACGACGATGTAGTAGCTAATCTGACGGTAGATGCAGAGCATCTTTTTTCCAATACTTTTCACCACTCTGCTTTTACAGTCGAGCTATCTATATCTGATTTGACAACCTCAAAATCATACAACAATTCAGTTGTATATGATTTTCGAAATGCTGACTATGAGAGCATTAACCTCCACTTGAATAATATTGACTGGAACAGTTCTCTATTAACGTTGGAATTGAACGATGCTGTGTCTTTATTCTACCAATTGATTTTTGATGCGGTTGAAAAATTCGTCCTGAAAATAAAGAGAAAAGATAAACTATCTGAGCCTTGCTTAGATAGAACTCTGAGGTGTTTACGAAATCAGAGAAATAAACTATATAAGATAATAAAAACCGACATCAATGCTAGCGAAGATATCAAGAGAAGATACAATGAACTAGCTAAAGAATTCTTAAGGAAGTCTCGCGAAGCATATGAATGATATATTAATATAGTTGGGGAAAATATAATCTGTGACCCCAAAGAATTTTTTGAATTCGTGAACACCAAGCGAAAAACTTCAGGCTATCTCACAGCAATGTATAAAAATGACTCACTTTCTTCTGCCCCACTAAAAATATGTGACATGTTTGCCGACCATTTTCAAGAAGTTTTCTGTCCACCCAGTGGATTATGTAACGTGTCGCTTGTCTCAACACCTCAGTTTGCTATCGCTGATGAAATATATTTCACTAGAGAGGACATTGTAAAACCGATAAAATAACTTGACATGAAAAAAGGCCCTAGACCAGATCTACTTCCTCCGAGCTTCATAATCAACAGTGCAGAAACTATCATCTCACCCCTGCTTATAATTTTCACCAAATCACTATCATGATTTCCCCAATTCTGGAAATCTTCTCATCTCACGCCAATTCATAAAAGTGGTGACAAGTGCTCGGTTAAAAATTATAGAGGCATTGCCATTCTGTCAGCTATACCTAAACTATTCGAAAAAATTGTTTGTGATAAACTCATTACAGCTATTGATCCTCTTCTTAACGAAGAGCAACATGACTTCAGAAAGGGCAGGTCAACTACCACCAACCTTTTGATATTTATCTCGGATGTACTTTGCAATATGGAGAAAGGGTGTCAGATCGATACCATATATACTGATTTCAGCAAAGCTTTTGACCGTGTTGACCATGATGTTTTGAAATATAAACGGCAAAAACTAGGCATTTCCGGAAACTTGCTAGGATGGTTGGATTGCTACCTTCGGAATCGAACACAACATGTAAAATTCCAAGGTTTTCTCGCAAAAAAAATTACTGTCTCCTCGGGGGTACCTCAAGGCAGCCACTTAGGTCCACTTCTGTTGAATATTTATATTTTGGATCTCTCGGAAGTTTTATCCGATATTCCACACCTTTTTTATGCGGACGATATAAAATTATACCACACTATTCAATCGGAATCCGATTCAAACTTCCTTCAGTCAAAACTCTTATCGTTGGAGCGATGGTGTGACCGCAATAAACTTTTTCTTAACGTAGACAAATGCCATGCCATAAGCTTTTCCCGCAAGTCATGCTCTTTAAATTTTGATTACCGCCTTAGTAATCAGTTGCTGAAAAAAGTGGATAGTGTTGTAGATCTCGGAGTCGTTCTAGATAAAAAGCTGCGCTTCAATCTTCAGTACCACAAAGTTAAAGCAAGAGCCAGCAAGTAATTAGGTTCATTAAGAGACGTGCGAAAGAATTTAAGAACTTATGGATTACAAAATCTCTTTACGTATCCTTAGATCGCCCAATATTGGAATATGGTTGCATCGTTTGGAGTCCCATTTTCAACTGTTATAGCGATAGATTGGAATCCATCTAAAAGCAGTTTGTCATTATTGCTTTTAGATATATATATATATATATATATATATATATATATATATATATATATATATATATATATATATATATATATATATATATATATATATATATATATATATATATATATATATATATATATATATATATATATATATAACCCACACGATTTTGAAAGTTTGCCATCTTATAATTACAGATTAGGCCTTTTAAACCTTGAGACACTTTCTTCGGGGAGAACGGTATTATGCTCATGTTTCATTTGCAATTAGGGGCTTGATCAACGTTGAGTATCTTTCGAATAAAATCACTTTCAATAACCCTGTAAGACGTACTAAGTATACACGTCTTCTCAATGAACATCAGCATCGTACGGTTTATGGAGACAGGGAGCCCATCAATAGATGCTGCAAAATATTTAACAATTTTGCCAACTACTATTCCTTATCTATTCCCAAGATAAGCTTCAACTATACTTTATTCAAGGCTCTAAAATCTTAAAAAAAAACATTTTTCCTTATAAATTCCTCAAATTGACAACCAAATATAAGTTTGGAATATGGACTTAAAATTATTTATGCTAATTTGTTATAATGTAGTTTTAGAAAACTTATATTTAATTCAAATTGTGATTTGTTATTATCTTTTGTTATATGCCTTGCTTGGCTTGAAATAAAATAAAATCAGCAGCATATAGTCGCTAGATTCTGGAAGCGATGGCTTCCCGATTTCCTCCTAAACATATCTTCTCGAACCAAGTGGTAAGATCTAGTAATTCCTGTAAAAGCTGGCGATGTAGTGGCAGTTACTGATGATGCCGCAGTTAAGAAGTACACGATTGGAGTGGCTGTCGAGAAAACTTTCGATAGGTTCTGGTGAAGACGAAAAGTAGCATTCAACGAAGGCCTGTAAGTCGCCTGGCTGTTCTCGTTAAGAGCGAAGAGGGTGAAAAGTTTCCTGTTTCTTCACCGCGAGGGAGTGTTGGAAACAGCAACGACACACAATAAAACCACAACCGCACATTATAGCAGCCGCTGTACTATGCGTCCGCATAAGGCGGTATATTATCGCAAAACTGGCTCACATTTGTTTTATTTAATTCCAGCCTCAAGCTAAATTAAACATTCTTGGCGCGAATGTTTATTTAATTCCAGCCCCAACCTCAATTAAACAGCCTTGGCGCGAATGTTTATTTAATTCCAGCCCCAACCCCAACTAAGCATTCTTGGCGCGAATGTTTATTTAATTAAATTCCTTGATCAAATTTCAATATGAAATCTCTATTCGCTAATAATATGTTGTCCATATTACCTGTTCTCTACTTAATCCTATGTATGTATTGCGCACATAGTTCACGACATTAATTTCATAATATGCATCAATAAAACCCACATTATATCGCAACCAGTGATGCGAATTTAGCTACATTGTAGTTAGATTTAGCTACTAAAAGAACCTGTTCAGCTACAAAATTTTCCATTTAGCTATTGCGTACAAGTTTAGCTACTAATTTATAGATTGTAAATAATTTATATTTTTGCTTTGATTGATTGCATTAATTTTCACTAGTTTATTAATATTTAAAACACTCAGTGCTAGAAAATAATTTTCTCAAATTATAAGGTAATCGCTATTGTTTTGGGTTGTACAACAGTACTACTACTATGTAATATGTCTTTCTGGACATAGAACAATAATAATCTTTTACAAACAGTTTTTTTTTCATTTGTTCGGTGCGAAGAAAAACCAAGAGTTTTAAGTCATTAGGAATAGACTAAAAGAAGTAAGACAACGAAATATGTCTAGTGTAAAATACGCATTGTCTGCCTAAATTCGAAGACAAGAACATACTTAAAGTAGCAATAAAACGTAGACAAGGTTATTGATTGTGATCATGGTTCCCTTCTTGTCTATAAATCAGCATAGACAACGTATATCATCTCTAAAGCTTATCAAAGCCGAGAATATTGATACGGAAAACTCGATCGTTTTGCGGAACCAGCCTCAGAAAGCAGAATCAAATTGGAATTGTTTTTGCGGGATGATTAACATTGAACAATTTTTTATTTACATTAAACATTTTAATCTACATTGAAAATTCTATTTTGACAAAGTGGTTTCGAAAGTATGCACTGATTCTCATCAGACACCAGCACACAGTGCATACTTGACTGGCGTGACCACTTTCAGTTGGAAATCATTTAATTTGTATTTACGCTAGTTGTGACAAATTTTAACATCTCCGACTTATATCCATCGATATAACTACTTGTAAAGGTTATTGATTGTGATCATGGTTCCCTTCTTGTCTATAAAGCAGCATAGACAACGTATATCACCTCTAAAGCTTAAAAGCTATCTCTAAAGCAACACTGCGGAAAATAAAGACTATATTTTCTACGTTGGGAACAGCATCTGAAAAACAACATAGGCAACAATGCGTATTTTCGTTGTGAACCGTTGCACATTAAGATCAGTTGACTATTTGAGTGAGATGTCTAAGAAACTGGCAGTTGAGTCCAAAAGTTGAAGCAAGTGTCGGATTCATCAATCAAAAGCAGCGCCATAGTGAAATACGTTATGTTTCCACACTTCAAATTGGATTTAAAGGCATATATTGATAACTCTATTTCTAGTATTTTAATTGACGAGTCTAGGGACATTTTAGTGATATGCAGCAAATTTATTACAATTTACTTGGCTTTGATTGAGCTAGAAAGTAGAACTGCTGAAAGTAAACACGTGCTTAGAAAACTACAACCTAAATATTCCAAATGTGACAGACAACGCAAGTGACGGTCGGAGTCAATAATAGTGTATTTCAAAAATTAAGTCGCCAAAATCCTTTTTTAATATTAAGATGATTTGCTTGTCATTCCGTTCAGCTTTCAGTTTCTGTAGCTGCAGGATCATTTCTTCCCCAAACGTTAGAGTTTTTACTTGCAGAAATGTATAGTTGGTTCTCTAAATTTCTTTGAAGATGATACGGAGTTCATAAACGAGGTGGTTGCCAATAAAGGAATCAGTATCAAGGATCATTAGCCAATAGTATAGTCCACTTCAGTATAGGCCAAACATCAGAAGAATGTTATTTAGCAAAAATAATTTACAAGGAGTATAACAATTACAAAACCTTTTATATCTCCTATTTCTTTAACCCATTTTAAAGGATGCTTCTATCATAAGTAAAAAAATAGAAAGTAATTCTGTCTTATACTGTTAAATTAATTAATGTACATCCAATGTTTTTCCATAAGAATTATAAACATTAGCTTAATAAAACTGTTTTCCAGAACCTTGAGTTTTTTATTGTTGGAGTCAGCTACATTTTTTAGCTACAATGGGAGCTTTTTAGCTATGTTTTTCCTAAATTCTAGCTACAACGGCTGGAAAAAAGTTGGCAACACTGATCGCAACCCTATTTCGAACATTTTTATGTTCACAATTTACTATCGATACCGATATTATCATTCAACCCTGAACTGCCATTTAATTTTTTTTCTTTTTTCTGATGAAAATGCCGCGACCATATTAAGCAATGCGTTCAGTATCGATCACGCCTCTAAAAATAGACATATCAAGATGCTGATTGGCTGACGAAATGGACGAAGTGAGTTGAAAAAAGCTTAGTTGGTATGCAACCGCGAGCGAAGATAGTTGTAGAGGAATCGTGATCATTGGTGAAAACTGAACAAAAGTGATCATGAGGATTATTTTGAAAGTCTTCTAGAAATCATATGTATATCGATGAAGTAAATTTTAAGTGATTCTATTAAATTAATTTGGTGGAACCGATTGTGTGCATTTGTGCGGATTGTGCTGTATTTAATGTGAATCAATTAATGATCTTATAAAACACGTTAGAACAATCGTGTTAATTTGTAAATCGTCTCCGTATAGTGTGTAGGGTGCCCCTTTATAAAGCTCAAAGACTACGAACACAAAGCCGGAAGAACCAACACGATAGTTTAAGCGCAGTTGTAATTAGAATTAAATCTTGTGCAAAAATTTGCTGGATCAGTACAAGTTTGTCTTTAAGCTATGGAACTTGTCGAATATATTTATGATACTTATTTTACAGTAGATATGAGTGATTATAAAACGACTTCACAGCCAAATATTCCTTTACCCTATCTTGGATTGGGACGCATCAATAAATCGCAAAAAAAAAAACGATCACGATACACATACACGAAGAAGGCCATTATAATCTATAACTAAGCCATGCTGGCCGTGTGAATAGCATAGATGATCGACAAAAGTCAAGTTAAAACGATCATTCGAAAAACCTAGTAATGGATATCTAAGTCAGAGTAAATGCTTTTCCTACCTCTTTTGGAGCCAGCCAGTTTAAAAAAAAAACAAAAAGATCAAAAAGTAATAGATATTTTTATAATGTTTGAGAAAACAAAAAAATGACTAATTAGTTCAAAGTGATTGTATGCAGGTGCGGGATGGGCATGGCGCTCGGTCGCGGACCGTCGCATTTCTTTAATCTGTTTTCCCCTTTAATGACCGAGCCGGGTCACTAAAAAAATTTTAAATTTATATCACCCTCATCCGGTCCAGTTATATTTCTTCAGTGGCGAACCGTCGATGCGGGTCGTAGTTTATGTCACTTAATAATCCCATAACAGTACATACAACCGCGCACAATAAAAACCGCTGTTTGCGAGCGGAAGACAGGAAAGACGGGCAGTGTCTAGTAGTATACTTTATTGAGACTTTATATGCAAATGATTTTACAAGTTTTATATGTTAAGAGCTACGTTTGACAGCGACACTAAAAAGAAAACCGACTGCAGATATGCTATTCGACCGTGGTCAACACATGTATGTTTGTGTAGTAACATGAAGTTTTGGCCGCTTGCTTTTGAGACTTACACATTGAAAAAGAGTACAACTATTACTTTCATCTACTTAAATCAACTTAAAAATTAACTAAACTTAAGCTAAAAGCAGAAAGAGCCTTAATTGTGTCTGGGAGAGATTTGTTTTGGCTGACCGCAAATTCATTGGCTCGAACTCTCTGCATTCATAGTCGGAGAGAATATGAGCTCAGCTCACTGATACTGCAAAGAGTGTATTACTAGTGATCATATAGTATAGTGGCTAGTGGTGAAAGCGAAAATCAATCCAATATTATAAGATTATGTAAAGTTTAGGATAATTTCACAGCATTTACACCATTATGGCTTACATGAATATTTAATATACTCTTATTCTTATAGTATATGTTTAGTACTAAGTATATGTATGTAGGTCACATCAAATTGTATTATCATCAAATTCATTCAATTCCATTGTTGGCATTAAATCGTGTAGAAAGATATACAGTCAAGTCAATAGTCGTTGTTTCGTACATTTATTGCACGCGTAATTTGACTACGCATCAATTCATTCATTTTCACTGGTCGTTTGTTATTATATTGCACTTATTCGCTGATTAATTCATGTTTTCATATTGTATTCATTTCTCTATTCAATGTATGTTGTTATTGTATTGTATTATTCGCTGATTAATTCACGTTTTCATATTGTATTAATTCACGGGTCAATTTTGCTGATGCAATTAGGCTATGTTTGTTTTATTGAACTTTGTATTTGTCAACTTAGCAATAAATTTACATAAGTAAGCTGAAGAATAAAGAAACAATAGCAGTTCGACAGTATTCAGTTGTGTGTTTTATTTCTACAATTTGAAGTCGTGCTCGTTTTGCCAAGGTGTAACACCTTTGACAAATCACTTAACTATTAGCCAGGGTGCAACACCTTGACTACCAACACTCGGTAAGATAAATATCTTGCTTTGAAATTAAACCATCGTTGTTATTGTCTAGGTGCAACACCTTTGACCCGTAACAACCAATAGCCAAGGTGCAACACCTTGACTAACATCAGAGTTGAGGTAAAAGAACCTTATCTTTAACATTTGGCGCCCGAGCAGGGATCTAAGTGCTACACTTAGATCCAGCAGCAGAACAATTTTTAAAGCTGAGCCAAGGCTAGTACCATCAGCAACGCGTGCTTCAAGGTTTAATATCCAGTGCGACGTTAAGAATGGAATCGCTCACCGTTCAGCAAGAAGAGAACGGGAAGGAGATTCAACGAATTGTCGTGAACTATTGGAAGGATGGTTCAGAGAGAAAGACCGTCGATTATTACAAAGAGCGTTTAAAGCGTTTAGATAATGCATGGAATGCATTCGAGGCGGTAGACACAGAGATTCGCTCATTGAAGAATGTAGATCTACAACACGAATACTTTATTTCCAATTACTATCAGGAAATAGAAGGCATCTACAACACGTATCGAGCTCATTTCAATTCGAAACTTGAAGTAAGAATCGACGCAAATAGAGAGGAAGTGCTAGTTCAACATGATGGACATGGTTCAGACGTTCGACCTAAATTCCAAGTTGAAACCTCTCTCCAAGTCACGCAAGCTGAAAACGAAGAAATACCAGAAACCATTCGTCGAGTTGTTAGAAGGCAAAATCGAAATTTTCAAACGTTGAAGAGGCTGCTGGCAACTGTTGAAGGCCAGCAGTCTAAACATTATTACGGAGTAAAGTTTGACAGCATCAAACAGCTCTGGAGTGACATCGAGCAAGACGATCGTCAGATATGGGAATCGACCGATAGCCCTAGTACATACGGATATCAGGAGCATATCTACGCCGAGTATGAAGCGCAAGTGCAAGAGGCTCTCATTGATATTGGCATGAACCTCGAACAAACTGCAGTTCCACACACTGTGATGGGAACGAATCAGGGTATGCATAGTCCACTTAAGCTGCCGAAGGTAACACTTCCAAAATTTGATGGAGATTACTTGTACTGGCAGCAGTTCCGAGATTTATTCAGCCAAATGGTACACAACCAAGACATACCTGGATGTCAAAAGATGTTCTACCTTAAAACAAATCTATCTGGTGAAGCTGAAAGATTAATTAGACATCTGACAATAACGGAGGATAATTATGCCATTGCCTGGAAGACTTTACAAGAACGCTATAATAATCCGCGTCTGCAAGTATCGGCACTTGTTAACAAGTTGCTATCACAGCAATCTCATGCCAATGACTATCCATCTGCTGCATCGCTCAAGACGTTGCACGATACAACGCAAGAATGTTTATTAGGATTGCAGAATCTGGGTGTCTCAACAAAGGGTTGGGACCCGCTATTACTTCATTGGATGGTGAAAAAGCTGGATAAGACCACACATACTTTGTATGAACAATCGCTTGACAACCCGAGACAACTTCAGAATCTAGATGATTTTCTGAACTTCCTCGAATTGCGCTTCCAGTCACTTGAAGTTTTGGGCAGCAAAGGCAGAATAGATGATCGGTATCGAAAACAGGGAGTTGCTCAAGCGTTGACAGCAAGTGCTACTGATTCAAGAGGAAACAAACAGTGCAAATTGTGCAAAGATAAGCACGCTCTTCACGTGTGTAAGATATTCACGGGAGCTAAGATTGTTGATCGAGTTAAGATCATAAATAAGCATAATTTATGCAGAAACTGCTTAAGAACAGGGCACAGGGCAGTTAATTGCGGTTCTCGCGGTTGCACAAAATGCGAGTTAAAACATCATACTCTCATTCACTCAGATAATAGAGAGGCGATGAAAGCGTCACACCCAGGCAGAGTAACAAATGCAGAACCTGAAGATATCTTGAGTTTTCCATCCACGGTGGCCACATCAACAAATAGACATGAGGTGAATTATGTTTTCCTTGGTACGGTGGTAGTAAAAATCATGAATAGTAAAGGAGAGTCCATAAAGTGTAGAGCACTGTTGGATTCAGGCTCTCAAGTCAATTTAATCACAACGAAAATGGTGAAGTGCTTAAAACTTATCGCAAAAGGCGATCAGCTGCATATTCAAGGTGTTGGAGGAAACAAGGCTCAAAGTCAAGCAAGAGTCAACGTATTGATGGAATCTCTTCTCTGTGATTATTCAGCACGAGTTGAAGCTTTTGTTATCGGTAATATTGTACCACCACAGCCCGCACAAACATTTGATGTTTCTAAATGGCCTATTCCAAAGAATATCAAACTAGCAGACCCAGACTTCTACAAATCCGAAGAAATCGATCTGCTACTTGGAGCAGAATTTTATCATGAGCTGCTATCGATAGGTCAAATAAAAATGGCGAAAGATCTTCCAGTTCTTCAAAACACCATATTTGGATGGATAGTAGTTGGAAAAACTAAACAAGCATCTATATCAGCCGCTGTATGTGGAGTTTGCAGCGAAGATGAAAATTTGAACGGGATTATAGAACGTTTCTGGAAACTCGAAGAAGTTGATTCCAGTATGTCTACGCTAACTTCGGTAGAGAAGAAGTGTGAGTCGCATTTCAACCAAACTGTGAAACGGGATGTCAATGGTCGTTTCATTGTTTCCCTGCCATTTTCCGACGACCCCAATCGGCTTGGAGATTCACAGGAGATAGCAATGCGAAGATTCTTATCGCTTGAAAGAAGACTTCAGCGAGACCGATCTTTAAAAGAACAGTATGTTCAGTTCATGACCGAATATCTTCAACGTAACCACATGGAAGAAGTTAACACTCGTGGTTTGAAAGGTCCGGTGTACTATCTTCCACATCATAGTGTGCTAAAACTCGACAGTAGTACCACAAAGCTGCGAGTAGTTTTCGATGCCTCAGCTAAAAGTAACTCAGGACTATCTCTCAACAACCTCTTGCATGCAGGACCCACCATTCAAGACGATCTGCTTTCGATCCTATTACGATTCAGGATGCGTCGTTTTGTATTTACGGCGGATATCAAACAAATGTATCGTCAGATACTGATCAGCGAAGAGGATAGAAAATATCAGCTGGTATTCTGGAGAAATGACGCTAGCCATCCAATTAAATGTTTACAACTACGCACTGTTACGTACGGAACAACGCCAGCCGCATACTTGGCCACAAAATGCCTTCAAAAATTAGCTCATGACAGAGTTTCAAGCTATCCATTGGGTGCCCAAGTGTTAGAACGAGATTTTTACGTAGATGACGTTCTCACTGGCTCAGATAGCATGTCAACAGCATTGATGATGAGAGATCAGCTACAAAAATTGCTTCAAGAAGGCTGTTTCAAGTTGCACAAGTGGTGTAGCAACCATCCTCAATTACTTAACGGGATACCATTCGAAGATCGAGAAGCCCAGTTAATTTTCGAAGATGACAATCCAGAGAAGGTTAAAACATTAGGACTAATATGGTACCCCAAGGAAGATGAGTTTCACGTCAAATTCAATAGCAAACACAGCAGTGCTGTGACAAAGCGCACAATATCATCTGATATTGCAAGGTTGTTTGATCCATTAGGAATCATGAGCCCAGTCATCGTGGCAGCCAAAATATTCCTGCAAGAACTTTGGCAACTCAAGCTGGATTGGGATGCAGCCTTGCCTTTGGAAATGCACAGCAGATGGTGCCAGTTCCGAGAAGAGCTGCAGGAAATAGACAACTTACATTTCAATCGACATATTTTTGCACATGAAGCTACGCACAATATTCAACTGCACGTATTCGCAGAAGCGTCGGAGAAGGCATTCGGAGCAGTTGCTTACATTCGTTCATTGAACAAAGAGAAAAGAACTATCATACGTCTTTTATGCGCCAAATCACGGGTTGCTCCATTGAAAAGACAAACACTCCCACGGCTAGAGTTATGTGCAGCAGCACTGGCAACAAAACTTGCAGACCGAATTAAAACGAATCTAAAGTTGGTACACACTCAAATATACTTCTGGACGGACTCCGAGATAGTGCTAAACTGGATTAACCCACCTGCGCAACATTATCAAACATTTGTTGCAAATCGAATTTCTGTCATTCAAGGAAGCTCTATTGCCGAACAATGGAGACATGTTCGATCGTCAGAAAATCCTGCTGATATATTATCACGTGGTTTGACGCCTGTGAAATTAAAAGGATGTAACACTTGGTTTTATGGACCGATGTGTTTACACTTAAGCGAAGACAGATGGCCCGCTTCTTATCAACAACATGCAACGTGTGATTTAGAAAAAAGAAAATGTTATTTGTCAGAAAATGTGGCGGCTGTGAACACAGCTGCCAACCAAGCTGACTTGTCCAGGCAGATTGACAATGGGCATTGGTTGCAAAACATTGATCATGGCAATTCTTTCCGAAAGCTACAACGAATTCTCGCATATAGCATGAGATTCATAGCTCACTGCAAAAAGCCATTGCGACCATCCACAACGAAGCTTTTGTCACCAAAAGAGTTAGAAAATGCATTAGCTGTAATCGTACGAACAATACAGCAGGAGTCGTTCAAAACAGAAATAAAACAGCTTAACGAGAAATTGGAAGTTCACCCAACGAGCGCACTCAGTACGCTAAATCCGTTCTTGGACAGTCAAGGAATTATTCGAGTGGGAGGACGACTGAAAAATTCATCACTTTCATACGACGCGAAACACCAGATGCTGCTCCCATACGCACATCCAATCACGAACTTGCTTATGACATCCATACATCAAGAAAATATGCACATTGGACCGCAAGGTTTACTAGCTCAAACTAGGCAACGATTTTGGCCAGTAAGAGGCAAAAACATAGCAAGGTCTATAATTCAACACTGCACTTGGTGTGCTAAAAGAAAACCCAAGTTCCTGGAGCAAATGATGGGAGAAAAACCCGCCACACGAGTACAACCTGTAGTTAGCCACATAAAGCAAGAATTTTGGAGAAGATGGTCGTCAGAATACCTGAATGAACTTCAACAGCGCTACAAATGGCGAAAGCGAGTAGATAACGCAAAACCTGGGACAATCGTTGTGATCAAAGACGATAACGCTCCTGTAATGAAGTGGCCTTTAGGACGCATTATTCAAACATTTAAGGATGACAATGGCTTGGTAAGAGTAGCTGAAGTAAAAACGGCATCCGGGATTTTGAAACGGCCAATCCACAAACTGGCACCGCTGCCGTGTGAAATCAACGACGATTCACAACCAGAAACTGAGCCTGGTGAGCAACTCGACAGTACTATCAGCATCAAAAGGCCCCATGAACATCAACTTGGCGATCAAGCAAATACATTAACCGATATAACCCCTAAGAAGAAAACGCGTGTAGAGCCAAAGACATCATTAGCTGCTCTGCTGTTCACCTGTCTAATTATTCCATTAATACCAGCAAAACAAATAGAAGTCACCAATTTTGAAGGGAAACCTGGTTTACATTTTGAAGGTATTGCAACAACAAGATTTGTGACATCAAAGTGGAATCTTGTGGTGTATTATGATCTGCAGTCCTATTTTTCCGAGCTAACTACCTTCTCAAATGGGATCGACATACTCAACCGTTTGTGTAACCAAACACATCACGCACATGGTTGTGAGGAAACCATTCACCACTTCCGTTTTGTAGAAACTGATTTAAAGATTGATAATGAGCTGATTTCATCGCATCAAAGACACAAAAGAGGTGCCTTCAATGTGATTGGAAACATGGCAAACTCGCTGTTTGGCGTACTTGATTCTGACTATGCTGAAAATATGTCACATACGATAAAACACATCAACACTAATCAAGAATATCTTAAGTGGCTATTGAAGAATCAGACGTCAATCATAGACTCAACAATTAATATAATGAAAACAGATCAAACTGCCATTTCACAAAAATTTAATGCAATCGATGACAATATAAGCCGATTAATCAATGGAATTAACACTCTCGGAAACGATGTTCATAGATTGATGTGGAAGTCTCTACTATGTCTACTACTGTGTCTACTGTGTCTCTACTGTGGAAGAAGTTCTTCGAACTACAGCACGCTAAATTATTACTTTTCACACAAATAAAAAAAAAACAAATAAAACCATACATACAATAGGAATAGGGAAACAAAAAGGAAACTCCGAGAGGGAATCATTATTTTTCTATATAAAAAAAAACTAATTCATTTTATATTTAATAAATAGCTTAACAAAAACAAAGATAAAATAAAGAAACAAAGAAAAAACAATAGTCAGTTAATAATTCAAATCAAACCAAGAATAAAAAATAATTATCAATTCGATGTGGGTAGTTTAAATAATTTTTACCCAAACCCGACCGGGACCGGTTTACACCAATCTTGACAGTGTATTAATAATCTTTAAAAACAAAGAAAACTATGATTGAAATAGGTTAAGTTAGGTTCAACTGGCTGGCACATGGCCACACATAGACCCATTTGGTCCGTAGCGGTACCAGATAAATGGACGCGGAGAAAGTTCAGTCCAAACGGCCATCGAAGGCCCCGGACTTTTTTGCGAACTGAAGTATGTCCTTCAGCCTCTGCTCCCCCACATGTGATAGATCCACCAGCCAGGGCTCACCGAAGCACCGTTGCCTGGTTTTCCCCAGTGCCGGGCAGTGGCACAGAAGGTGTTGGATTATTTCAGAGACTCCCGGCTCTTGACACTTCCTACAGGTGTCGCTGGTTAGGAGCCCCATTTTCGTGGCATGAGCTGCTACAAGACAGTGGCCAGTTATGACACCGACCAGCCGCCTGCAGTCAGTCCGCGTTAAATCGAGCAGGAACTTAGTCGCTGCGTGATTGTATGACCCCCACATGATTTAGGTTTGCTTGCAGGTCTGAGTTGCACGCCATCTACGCATCGCACCTTGCATCATATTGGAGTCCATAGAGTATTTGATCGTCTGGATTGGAGTTAAAATGTCAACCGATCTTTACAGGGGAAGGCTAGCTTCGTGCTTGGCTAGCGCATCCGCCCTCTCGTTTCCTTCAATGCCCTTGTGGGCAGGAACCCAGAAAATTCGGACTCTACTGTGGTTGCCCAGTCTGTCCAGGGCCTGAATACAGTCCAGTACACACTTCAATTTGTATGTGTAGGAAATCAGAGCTTTGACCGCTGCTTGACTGTCTGTAAAGATGTTGATTTCCTCACTTGTGGTATCTCTGGCGTGTGATAGGTCTGCGGCTTTACGTATTTCGAAAACCTCCGCCTGAAAAATACTACAGTGGTTAGGAAGCCTGAAGGCTGCTTTAATAGTTGCATCTGCAGAACATGTTGCAGCACCCACTCCGGCAGCCGTTTTAGAGCCGTCAGTGTAGATGCTATGAGCTGCTGCGCCCCTTTGCTGATTCCACTCCAGCCCATTGCCCACAATCGCTTGATATCCCCGCTCGAAGCACAGAGTGGGGACCAAGAAGTCGGTGCTACCTGCGTACCCCCGCTCAATACTGCTGTGACCGAAGGATCGTGACTCGAAGTGTCCCGATTCCCTTAGCCTGACAGCAGCTTTTGCAGCTGCGCCCTTAACGAAGAGGTCAAGCGGAGGCAGATGAAGCAGGACGTTCAGTGCAGACGAAGGAGTCGAGGCTAAGGCACCTGTGGTACAGAGAGCTGCCAACCGCTGGACTCTATTCGTCATGCTGGCAAAGGTAGTCTTATTTACTGCTGGCCACCAGACCAAGCATCCGTAGGCCAGTATAGGTCTGGCTATCGCCATCTAGATCCAATGCGTTAAAGCAGGGCTTAGACCCCACGTTTTACCCAGTAATCTCTTGCTGGCGTAAATCGCATTGCTTGCCCGCTTAACTCTCTCCTCAAAATTCGCCTTCTAGGTGAGCTTGCTGTCCAGAATAAGACCCAAGTACGTAGTTTGTGCCTTGAACCCTAACCTGGCGCCACTCAACCTGATTGGGGCCAATTCAGGGATTTAGTGATGAGATAAAGAGATAAATAAAGTTGCTAATCAAATAAAGGAAAACCATCAATTTTTAAAACAGGTAATATTCGAACACTTCATTCACCCACACCAAGTAGCTGCAATAATATCTAAATAAGAAATTTATACTAACAAACACTATGCGATGTATTAACTCTAACAGATTTCACGTTTTTTTTTCTGCATCAGTTTAGACTTGCTATTACTATAGCATTTTTCCTCTTTCATCAAAAATTAAAACATTATATGCTTTTCGGTAAATATCTTGAAATGCTCTGGCAAAATTTATTAATTTCGTACTCCTTTCAGCCATAAAAATGATTCGTCCGGGCTATTATTTAATAGGATTTCACCCTTACACGCCTTGCCCTCTTCAGCTTCATTAATCGACAAATAGCACAAAAAAACTTACTTTCCGCCGATTTGAATTGCTTATGTAGATTGATGCACCACACAAACGTTAATTTTTTTTCACCTCAGCATAAATTCGCCTCTGCCGCCAACAGGAACACTTCAGCTGCGAACATCAAATCCCTTCTTATTTCCATTCTGATAGATTTCTGGTACGAGCGATTACATTCAATGCAGCGCCAATTCAAACTTTCAACTTTTCAGCAAACACCAACAATTTCCACTTGGTGTATTCAAATTTTCATTTTTTTCTCCCTTTCTTCCTTTACCTCCCATCTCAGTAGTTCTTCACCTTCAACAATTTTTCCAACGCCTGATCGTACCCTTTCCACTGCTTTAACTAATCCTTTGGAAGTCGAATCATTAATGTTGTCCCTCGATGGAAGTGCTAGTCTTGGTGCTGACGGCATTCCGAATTTTTTTACCAAATCACTGTCTTCCTCTTTGTGTGTTCCTCTGTCAATAATTTTCAACATTAGCATCTCCACCGGTACATTCCTGCCCTTGGAAATCCGCCAACATATTTCCCATTCATATAGCTGGCGATACTTCTTCCATCCCTAATTACCGTCCTATATCCCTTCTGCCATGTTTTAGAAAGCTCCTCGAAAGAGTAGTTTACAATAGAGTGTACCCTTTTATTCAGCCCTTGCTGGCCAGTGAACAACATGGATTCGTTAAAGGTAAGTCAACGGTTACAAACTTATTGTCTTTTACAAACACCGTTGCTTCCGCAATCGACAAGCAAAAGCAAGTAGATGTCCTATATACAGACTTTGCCAAGGCTGTCAAAGTTAGCAGGGTTTGGTCTCTCTGGTGTCCTCTTTTCTTGGTTCTCCTCCTATATTTGTGATCGTTCTTGTTTTGTGATTGTTATATAGTTCTACACCCTTTTTCCTACCTCACGAGTTCCGCAAGGATCTATTCTTGGTCCTTTATTGTTCCTTTTATTTCTTAACGATCTTCCTTCCCTCTTTAATTCACCCTGTCTTTTGTACGCTGATGATCTCAAAATTTTCAGAGTGATAGAATCCGCTAGTGACTGTTCCTCATTGCAGAAAGATTTGGATACTTTGGCTACCTGGTGCGCAGCGAATTCTCTCACTTTGAATGTTTCGAAGTGTCATCAAATGTCTTTCACCCTCAAAACATCCCCTCTTCTCTTCTCCTACTCTGTCCTCGACTCCCCTCTCAATGTTGTTGCTAGTTTCAAGGACCTTGGCGTGACCTTCGATTCCAAGTTGAAGTTCGATTTACATATTTTACACGTCACTGCCAAGGCTTCTCGTTTTTCCGGCTTCATCATTAGATCCTCTAAACGTTTTGTTAATCTTTCCACTCCTCTATATCTGTTTTTTTCCTTCGTTCGTAGTGTTCTTGAATACTGTTGCCAAATTTGGTGTCCACATTACGCATACTTGATTGCTGCGGTTGAATCCGTGCAACGCAGATTCACCCGCTCATTGTTCTATAAGTTCAATATTCCGTATTGCGATTACAGTATGCGCCTCTCCATCCTTCAAATTCCTTCCCTTGAGTCACGTAGAGTGTTCCTCGACGAGTGCCTCCTCTTTAAACTTTTAAACGGCTGTATATTGGTGGACCCCAGCATTCACCTTTCTGTTAGAGATTCGGGCCGTCCTAATAGAACATTTTTCAAATTTAATGTTACATTTGCCCGTACTGACACCTATTTCTTTTCTCCCCTTTTGCGTTTGCCTCGTCAGCATAATAACCTTAACCTTGGTCCTCTGCCTCGAACATTAGCTATGTTTAAAAATATTTTAAAAAATAACGTTCTATCAGGTACATGAAATATGTCATAATTTAATCTTTTGTTGTATCTTTTTTTCGGTCGATTTTGCTTTTGATTACTTTTCCTTTCTGAATTTCACTTAATTATAATATTTCTTTTTATTTTTTTTTTATTTAATTTTTCTCTTTTTAACTCTCATATTATTGTGCCTTTTTTCTTTGTTTATATATATATATATATATATATATATATATATATATATATATATATATATATATATATATATATATATACATATATATATATATATATATATATATATATATATATATATATATATATATATATATATATATATACATATATATATATATATATATATATATATATATATATATATATATATATATATATATATATATATATATATATATATATATATATATATATTTGTTTTCTTTTGTTTTGTTATGTATAATCTAGAAATGTTCTGTTGATTTGGACATTAATAAATAAATAAATAAATAAACTTTTCCCAATCGTACAAATCCTTTTTTTTTGCTCTACCAGTTTATTTCGACTTAACAGATTCAAATTTTAATTTTAAACTTTCTTTCTTCCCAATACGTTGTTACCACTCTTATCAAAATTTGAGTCCATTCACTTGCGCTAGGAAACGATTGGACCTGGTGTTCCTCACAGGGACATTTATCAAAATTTTATTATTCAGGAATTCTACATTAATAGCGCCTCTCATGACGTCGAATGTGAAACAGGCCGATATCACCATTTTTCTGGAGGCTAGTGTCGATAGGTTTAAATGTCCCAGTCGGGACTCATATGGGGGTAGGCTATTAAAATCATAAGCGTTGTATAGCTCTCGGAAGGCGAAAAGTAAAAATTGCTTTTTTATTGACTCGAGTCTGTCACTATGGGTTTCAAAAGCAGGATTCCAGCTAATGCAAGCGTATTCGAGAATAGGACGTACAAGTGAAGTGTATAAAGTTCTGGTGACCCACAGGCTACGAAATTCTTTGTCTCGTCTTTTGATGAAGCCAAGTTGTTTGTTTGCACGAGAAAGTATTTTATCGTAGTGTAAAGTGAAGCGGAGTTTTTCATCTAAGATAACACCGAGGTCAGCAATGTTATTAACTCGAGTTAGCACATTATTACCGAGGAAGTACGTATTGTGTGTGACCGTGCATTTTCTGGAAAAACTAATAACCTGGCATTTATTAATGTTGAGAGAGAGCTTGTTTACATGGCACCAATGATCATGGGAATCAAGTCTGGATTGGAGAAAGAGGGCATCCGATTTCGTGAAATGGTATGTGATATGCGCAGTTAGCTTTTACCAGTGTTCGAAAAATATAAGTTTTTATTTTTGTAAACGAGCTAGGAGGAAAGCAATTGTCGTTTTGCAAATAAGTAGTCATCGCTTCTGCGTGGCGAATTTAACCGCCCCTTAGCATCAGCTCAGACGTACTTATGTAAAATAAAATATATTTTTAGCTTGTACGAGCAACGTCTTTTTGGTCGCCGATTCTTTTGGCTTACCAATTCAGACTGACTTTATTGTGCCATATTCCGGTCTTAAATAGTAACATTATTCGTTAAATTAGTAAATGAAAATTATGTGTACTAAAATGTATGGACTTGGTTTTCGGTGTTATTTTTAACGTTAAGTGTACTTGTTCGAGTCTCCGCTAAGTCAAGTTTAATTTCAGTGCTCACCACTTGTTGTGGAATGTCGCTCAAATCGCAAAAAGGATATATTTAATTTGTTTTGACATTTATGTGTGTTTACATTTTAGTATTCACAACACCCTCCTCCTTTGGGGAAAAAAAATTTATTTTCTGTAGAAAGGAAATTTTTTTGAACTCAAATCCATCACATTTTTTTTTTTTTGTCCATCAACGTTTTTGTTTATGTACATAGAAAGCTTAGGTTTGAATATTTAATTCATAAGTGTTTCGTTTAGTTTTAACTTAAAATATATGTGCGATTTTCTACTCAAAGCTTTTTTTTATGTTATTTTTGTAATTTGGTATTCTTGCTTGTAAAAAAATAATAATTTCTATAAATATTAATTAATGTGCGAATGTATGAAGGTTTTCATTAATTTTGTTTGAAATAACAATGTAATTACAATGCTTATAAAGTAATGCTTTTTTTTTATATTTTAATATTTATAGTGCATTTAGTTGTAATAAATTCTAGTGATTTTTTTTTTTTGCATTTTGTGTTTGCTAGTATAAGTGAGTTAACACTATTTTTGCTTCATGTTTTGTATGGTTCGTGGTATTCTTTTTGCTGTTTTTTCTTGTATTTAAATTTCTATAAAATTCAACGAGTTAATTTTTATATATGAATAAGTTGCTGTATTTGATTGAATATACTTTGGTTTCGAAAAGTATATTCGATATGTTATGTTAAAGAATAAATGTATTACTTTAAACCACAAAAGTTTATTTAATTTTTTGAATTTGTTTTATTATTTTCTTTGGTTTATTCTTTCATATTTTGCATTAAACTAATGCTGTTTCTCAGCTTAATTTGTAGCTCGCTTATGTAATTAAATTGGATTAAGCTTTCAATTATTCTCTTTGGGGCTTTGTAGATGATTATTTTCATCGGTTCATTTTGTATTTGAATGTTTTGTTGCATTTTATTGAGCATGTTTTTGAACTTCTCTATATTAGATGTGTTAGGAATTTTGTGACTCTTGTTTTGGTACACATTTGATATCTTTTTTTCAGTTATTTGAGATGTCAGCTTCTCCAATGGCAAAACTAATTTCGATGGACTATCACTGCATCTAACTGTTATTTTATTATTTTCCATGATCGTTCTTCGAATATTCTTTATATCGAACTTTGATTTCATCAATTTTTTTCTATCAGCGGTCGAGTCGCTGTTACAAAGGAAGGCTTTTTTAGGCTTCATATTGTGTTTTGGTTTAATCAATCTTTTTTCATCAATCGTAAAATTACTGTTATATAAATCAGCTTTCTTACGTTTTATATTCTGGGGTTGTTTATGCGCTTTCTCAGATTTATTTTTATTTTTGCTCTGCTCTGTATTTTTTTGGTTTTTGATTATTTTTCTTGTACGTGTTAGTACTTTTTTATCATTGGTATCATTTTTCTGTGTTGGTTTAATATTTGTTAATGCTTCTGAACTCATATGGTTCATGTCAATACTTCTTGTTACATTTTCCAATATTTCATTATCGTTAAAACATCCGTTTGTTGGTCTCTCGACTTGAATTGATCGGTATTTGCCTATTGAATTAGTTTCTATTTTGATATTATCGATCAATGCATCCTCTTTATGTGTGTTCAACACTTCAATGTGTTTCACGCTCTGTTCTGGGGCTATTGAGTTGCCTATGTAAATTTGAGGTGAAGTTTCTTTCATAATATGGTAATTGTTTCTCTGGTTTCTAGTATCTGTGTCAGCTCTTTTTAGATTATTGTTATTTCTATAATAACTTTTATCATTATTTCTGTTAATCATATCCTGGTTTTCATAATCATTTCTCGTATTTCTATAACTGTTAGCGAATCTTTTATCATTTTTGTGTTTACTATAAGTATCATATACATTTTCTGTATTGTTTGGCATGTATCTATATCTGTATTTCAATTGTCGATTACTGTTGTAATTTTTATTAATGTATATAAAATTTTTGGTCGCATTATAGCTTGATTCTAAATCTGTTGCGATTTGAATTGCTTCTATAAGTGTTTTCGGCTGTGCCGCAAAAATTGTAGGTTTAAGTGACTCGACTAAACCGTTTTTGAAAATAGTAAGCGCATAAGAATCATTAGATTTCTGTATCGCTAGTTTCTCTGCTGCAGATGGACTTTGTCCTAAGCTATTAATTTGAATTTCATTCAATTCGCTAATGAGCTGCAATATCTTCTCACTGTATTTTTCAACTGATCCATTTTGATATAACTGTGCTAACTGTGTATGGATTTGTTGTGGGTTTTTTCTACTCATGAACCTATCTCTTAACACTTTTTCTAATTCTTCATAACTTCTTGTTTTTGTACTCAAAAGTTGAGTTTTGACGCTAGAGCCCAATTTGACATTTTCTGTAAACTTTAATAATTCCTTTTTCCCGTCTTTATTGAGGTTTTCGTTGATTAATCCTAATATGGTTAAAAAGGAATCTAATTGTTTTGCACTACCATTGAAAACTGGTATGCATTCCAATGCCACTTCAATATCGAAGTTACTCATTTTGGTATGTTTTCAATCTTCTAAATTTTTATAAAAAAATTACTCGTTTGTTTCATATATTTTCTCTTTAAATGCGAATATATTTTTTTTTATTTTACCTGCTCGGTTACTTGTTTCTCATACCACAGACCATGGCCATTTTTTCGTTATTCTACTGTATTTGATTGCAAATCATTCGGATTATTTTGAATTTACTTTTCTTTTCTATAAAAAAAATTTAATTTATCCTTAAATTATATTTTATTCAAAAAAAAAAAATATTTCATATAAAATATTCAAAATATTTCTTTGATTCAAGCGTTCACATATTGTAAGTTTAATTTAATTAGTTTGCATTTGCATTTGTTTAAATTTCTTGTTTTTGCAATAATTTTACATATTTTAATTTGACTTATTTGATTTTATAATTTCATGTTCTTGAAATAAATGTTATTTTCGAGACTTTCAGTCTCTGCTTTTTGTTATTTATGCAAAATTTAGTTTTAATATTTTTCCTCATGATAATTTTTATTTTCTATATTATGTGCAATGTAATATTGCTTAATTAGAAGGTTTTCCTAGTTTTTTGCCATAATATAAATTCGATTTTTCATTTTTAGTGTTTGTAGTTTCTATAGTTGTTGACGATTCGTTGTCCTTCCTGTACTCGAATATGTATTGCTCGAAATTTTTAAAATAATATGCAGATGTTCTCTTCGATATAAACATGTTGTCGGGTTCCAATGTTCTTAAAACGGTTGGCTCGAAAAATATAATATCGTAATTCACAGGAACGTGAGTTATTAGACATCGATCGGTAAAATCGTTTAACTGCTATGTACGGCGCGTAGTGTTGCCGGACTCCAATGGTTCAGATATATTTTCCTGAGTTATTCGTAACTTGTAATGTATAGTTCCAAAATTTATCGTTCGCAGGATCGTTTATTACAGGATCGCTTATTACAGGATCGTTTATTACAGGATCGCTTATTACAGGATCGTTTATTACAGGATCGCTTATTACAGGATCGTTTATTACAGGATCGCCATGAAATGGTATGTGATATGCGCAGTTAGCTTTTACCAGTGTTCGAAAAATATAAGTTTTTATTTTTGTAAACGAGCTAGGAGGAAAGCAATTGTCGTTTTGCAAATAAGTAGTCATCGCTTCTGCGTGGCGAATTTAACCGCCCCTTAGCATCAGCTCAGACGTACTTATGTAAAATAAAATATATTTTTAGCTTGTACGAGCAACGTCTTTTTGGTCGCCGATTCTTTTGGCTTACCAATTCAGACTGACTTTATTGTGCCATATTCCGGTCTTAAATAGTAACATTATTCGTTAAATTAGTAAATGAAAATTATGTGTACTAAAATGTATGGACTTGGTTTTCGGTGTTATTTTTAACGTTAAGTGTACTTGTTCGAGTCTCCGCTAAGTCAAGTTTAATTTCAGTGCTCACCACTTGTTGTGGAATGTCGCTCAAATCGCAAAAAGGATATATTTAATTTGTTTTGACATTTATGTGTGTTTACATTTTAGTATTCACAACATTCGATTCAATGGTCAGATAAAGTTTGAGGTCGTCTGCATAGAGTAAATGAGGTATGCCTGCTAGGACGTCAGATGGGTTGGGAATCAATATATTAAAGATAAGTGGACCAAGATGGCTACCTTGGGTTACACCAGGGGTAGCACTAACGTTTTTCGATAAAAATCCTTGAAATTTTACACATTGTGTTTGATCGCAAAGGTAGGAAGTCAGCCAGCTGAGTAGAGACCCGGTTAAACCGAATTTCTGTAGCTTAAGAATTAAGGTAGAATGGTCAACTCTGTCAAATGCCTTACTGAAGTCTGTGTAGACTGCGTCAATTTGGTAACTTTTTCCATTTTGCATAGAACGTCTGAGATTAGGATTGTCAAATTCGTGGTAGTTGAGCGAGATTTTCTAAAGCCATGTTGTTGCTCGTTCAGACGAGAATCAACTAGGGGAGAAAATTTGTCGTATACCACCTTTTCGAAAAGTTTCGGAATCGAAGACAAAATGGCAACGCCCCTATAATTTTCAATGCAGCGTCGATCATCATTCTTGAATATGGGTGTGACATACGAAAGCTTCCAACTGGATGGAAAAACCCCTGACGAAAGTGATCTATTAAAAAAAAATATGCAAAGGAGTTATAAGCTGCTCCACACACTTGCATAAAAAGATCGGAGGAAGAAGATCGGGCCCAGGACCTTTGTTATAGTTGATTTCCAAATAGTTTTACGTATTTCATCGCGAAAGATTTCTAAATGGTTAATAAAAGCCGTTGGAGTTGAATCAGAGGAAGAAAGGTGTGAGTTTGTTGGGTCTGGTGCACTAAAAACTAAAAACTATTTGCGAATAGGTCACATATCTCTTTAGGAGAAGAAGACGTTATATTATTCAGAAACATCGACGATGGATAGCCAGTAGTTTTTCACTTCACATTAACAAAATCGAAGAATTTTTTCGACTATATTTTCGACTATATTTTCGCCGGTTGACCTAATGTAAGTATCATAAGCCTCACGAGACTTTGCTAAAAATTGCTTAGCGACTTGATTATACTCTTCCTGAATAGCAGGACCAACGTCAGTATTTTCTCTAATCCGCTTATATAGTTTGTTTCTACGATTTCGCAAATGCCTAAGGTCTCCATCAAGCCATGGCTCAGACAATTTTTTTTTTATTTTTGGTACATATCTTTCAACGGCGTCAAACATTTTATTGTAAAAAGAGGAAATGGCTGTCTCAAGATAATGAGTTGAAAGAATATTGGTCCAATCAATAGTATCAAGAACATGTTTAATGCTTTCATAATCAGTATTACGGAAGTCAAATATAATTGAATTATTGTAAGTTTTTAAGTAGGTAGAATTAGAAGTGGAAAGTTCTACTGACAGTGCTGTATGGTGTATACTGTTGCAAAAAAGATGCTCAGCGTCATTAGTTGGATTAACCACTACTTCGTCTTAAGCATTCGTGAAGACTAGATATAACCAATTTCCATTTTGG
>OX376372.1:122401224-122516507 GCA_947369275.1 Nemotelus nigrinus | reverse complement strand
TAGCCAGGATATCTGAAGTAAATCCTGGAAAGGACTCATTAGTACGAGTCGTAACAGTAAAATCACGCGAAAAGTTGTACAAGCGAGCAATATCAAATATTGCTCTTTTACAAACCCAAGAGATAACGAATGAGATTCATGTGATATCGCCAAATTCTAACTCCAATCCTGTCTTACCCACCGAAACCTAGTGATAATGAAAAGATAATGAAATGAACACTAAATAGCATAAAAAAGTGAAAATTGATTAACATAAAAAAGTAAACATTGAACAATTTATGAATTTAGACGTGTTGAATAGTACAACCACTAAAGACTTTAAATTATTAGAAAGTAGATACTGGATGACGTTTTAACATGGCTGGGACAATTTTCGATACACGACGACACGCGCGAACAAATAATGGAAAATATCCGCACAAACCATGAAACAGAGACATCGCCAGAATCCGATGTCAAAAGGCTAATTACTTAACACATGAAATCATTCATTAATTACCTACCATTACAGCATTTTAATTACGCTTATGGTTTGGTGAGACGTTCCACATCTCATCGGGGGAGTATTTTTCGGGCCAGAGTTCCAGCACCACGGACCATACGAAATAAAATGCAGAAATGGCGTTAATTCAGATATCTTAATAAGCAACAAATGTAAAAGATGTCACGATAATTTGTTAAAGCTAAACAAGCGACAGACAAAAATAATAATGTTATAAATAATAAGTTTACAAATAACTATTTCCACAATCAACAAAAAAAAAAACATGAATAAGACAATATATACACTATAAGGTAAAAGTAAGTCAAAATAAAACTACAAAAGGCATCAAAAAAAAAATATATATGATTTTTCGATGGACAGAAAATGAATTAAAATACATAAAATAGAATTAAGTCAGAACAAAACTGGGTATAGCATCAACATGAAAAATGTATATGAAATTGTAATGTGCGAATCTAATAATTTGAAGTCAAACATTTTCTTTTCATAGGAAAGAAATTTTTTTCCCAAAGACGGAGGGTTGTGTGTACATTATATCGGCATTTGGACACTTGTTGAAATGTCACACACACACACCCACGTAAGGACTAGAGCGCACTGACAGAACGCAGCGGTAATCCCCTGAAGTATATTAAATTAATTCGATTCGCGCATATTTTTCAAAAATATTAACTGTAAAATTATTGTTATAAAGCTCCGACCGAACACGAATAAAAGACAGTCTTTGCTGGTTAGCCAAAGAAAAAAAGCGGCGACCGGGCTTTTGAAAGGATTGTATTTTTTTTCAAAAGTGTAAATTGAAAATCTGACTGATTTGCGTAGCGGCGACAGGATCGCCAAAGCAAATTAAGCAGTATTCTGATTACGTTACTGTCTTATTACATCAAGCATGTGTTGAATTAGATTTAGTAAGAAGAGCTATGAGGCTTGCCATTGCGATTGTAGATAGTTTGATTGGGAGATACAAAAATATATTTGAGGGCCTGGAATTCTTTGGTACCATTTGAGATAGAAATAGCTCCAAAAGCGTCTCAAAACAAAAAAATATGAATTAAATTTTGCAGATATTATGTATGTATACGACATCCTAATTATAGCTGAAAAAGAAGAAGAACACGACAATATAGTTGATTCAGTAATAAAACAAGAGAAGAATGTTGTTTTAATCCAGGCAAAATCCAATATAGAGTGGGTAAAAAAAGTTAAAGCACAAACTCTTAGTAAGAACAAAAAACTTGTTTTTAATGCGACTTTAGTAGTAAAGAATGATGTTTTTGCATTAAATGGTGTTTTGCATTTAATGGTGCTGTGCATTTAAGAACAATATCACAAAAACTGGCAACGAAACAAATATCACAATATTAACGTAAACTTTTTCACTGATGATCCAAAATAGTGCAAAAAAAGTTACGGAACTGCGCAGTTTTATCTGAAATTATTTCAATTGTTTTAACCCTCCGAGAACACACCTATTTTTTCGATCATCGAGAACAATTGGGGTCAAATTGACCCCAACCACTTTTGAACGTCTATAGAATCGCCGCCACAGAAGATTTTCATTTGAAAAAATTTGTAGGTATAGATTGAGACCTCTTTTAGTAGTTCTCATCCATTAAAAATGCCTTAAATGTCCTTAACATACCTAAAAAAATTTGCGACAAAAAAACAGTTTTATCGAAAATCAGCTTTTTTACAAAAATATCGTAACTTGGTCAATTTTCAATATATTTTGGCTAAAAATTTAGGGGGATACACTCTAGGTATGACAAAATCATAAAAAAAATTAGCCCTATAGTGACCTTTAAAAAAAAGTATTTATTTTGCATATTTACGGTGGCGATTGTGAGGATTTTAAAATTTGCACATTTAAAAAAATATCATAACTTTGTCAGTTTTCAATATTTTGAGCTAAAAATCTATATGGATACTCTCAAGACATAGTAGAATAATAAATTAGCCCTATATAAAGGGTTGCAAAAAGTGTAATCTTTTGAATAATCAGATTCTGATTGCTGCGAGACATGGTCGTCTTCGCAGGAATCACTGTCGCCAAAAT
This sequence comes from Nemotelus nigrinus, assembly GCA_947369275.1. Lineage (NCBI taxonomy): Eukaryota > Metazoa > Arthropoda > Insecta > Diptera > Stratiomyidae > Nemotelus > Nemotelus nigrinus. Next base: position 122,513,946 of record OX376372.1, on the reverse strand, counting down.
TGTTATTATTGTCTTCAGCTAACAAATTATTGCGTACACTAGAACGCCGATTATACGTCATATTCCTAAAAACAAATAATAAAAGCACTTGCAAACATATTTTTTGGCTTTTTTAAATTAATCTATCGATTTATAAAGTAAAAAAAATTGGATTTTTACGTCAAAATTACGTCGAGTACATATGGGGTCTATTTGGCCCCTTAATCTGCTTCAAATGCTTCTCAACGACGACTGACGACTTGGGACTGTATGCGAACGGTGTAAACTTATGGTCAAGATACAGAAATACACTTAGGAGCCTATAGTACCCCCCTTTGGCCGCAGGCCTAAGCGTTGCGATCGGTCAAAAAGGTCACTGGGGTCAATTTGACCCCCTGTGTTCTCGGAGGGTTAAAGTGATCAATTTCAAAAGAATCAACTTACATTGCACTAATGCTTTTTAGCGCTTCCACACTTTTTTATCACTTCTCGCAGTTGTTTCGGCATCGTTTTCACTAATTTTTTGCAAAAAGTGGATTACATTTTGTTTCATTATCAATAATGACATCTTGAAGCCCTTTGCTCTTCTTTACCTTTCGCAATGCTACTCTGCTTTTGAGATGATGCCATAAATACTCGGTCGGGTTTAAGTTCGGCGACTGAAGGGCGGTTTTAATAAGATTTGGACAGTTACAAATAGCCCAAAGCCAACATTGCTTCGGATTGTGCTAGGATCGTTGTCCTGGTACAGGTGAAAAATGTATAATGCCTAATTTTTCAGCACTTTGTTTCACATTTCTTTTAAACATACCCAGGTAACACGTTTGATCCATCGTACCGTTCACAAATTCTATATTTCCAGGACCAGATGCTCCCATAGCATAATGTTCACTCCGCTGTGTTCTATAGTGGGGTAGTATGATTCCTCCTAAACTCTGTATTAGGCTTTCGCCAAACGTATTAGATCCAAAAAGATTAATTTTTACTGCATCAAAAAAAATTATGGACTTCCAGAGTGATTTTGGCTTTTTTTGCTTAAGAGTACGCAAAACGTAATTTCACGATTTCATTTTTTTACTATTATAAGGTTTACTACGGCACACTCTACCCTTAAAACCCGCTTTCTTTATTACATTTCCAATAATTTGAGTAGACACTTCCTTTTGAACTAGTTCTTTCACCTTAATTCGTAAAACTTAATACAACCGTCGAACAGTGCGGACGCGTTTCTGTTTTCCCTTCAAATTAAGCCAATTTAAACAGTGACCCATTTTTAATACGTAAGTGTTTCCGCGACTGTGCATTACCAAAATAATAATAATTAATCGTGGTTACAAGTGGTGCTTGATAAATTGTGCAGTGTAACCAATTCTTGTATACAATCTCAAAGTGACCTACTCAAAACTATAATTATAAATAATTGTGTGTCGCAAGTGCTGCTTGATAATGTGCAGCGTAACCATTTTCTTGTCTAAAATCACAAAGTGACCGATTCAAATCTGCTGTGCTGTTCAAAATCAAAATCAATTAAACTAAAGACACTCATATCTCAATCATAATAATTTTTTTGGTGAATATTTTCGTGATTGTTTTTCCTTTAATCACTAAACAGCCATGAGCTACAAATGCTGCTGTGAATTGTACAGCATACGATAGTAAATCCAAGTTCGTGGGTAAAGGCTATTGCCAACGCAGATTACATGGTGCATGTATGGATGCCCGTAGAGACTGGTATTCATCATATCTTGCTGAGCATTTTATATGCTCTGATTGTCAAGATATAGAAAGTCGTTTGAGATATATGTTCGTAAATATCATACAACACATCGACAACTTAATAAAAGACAAAGATGACCTGCTCGCCAAACAGTTTGCACAGACCAAGGCTAACGGTGACAGTTTTACCGAAATGGCCAGAAGTTTCGATGGACTAGTGAGCATAACAACGAATAACAACAACGACCACCTACATAATATCGAGAAAGCTTTATCTGCTCTCGATAAGAAAATATCCATGTGGCTTGAAAGTTCTACCACCAATCGCGGTGAATCGTCTTTAGCTAGAGGAATGAATGATGGTATGGGCCTATTTGATAACTTGACATGCACAGTTAAGAGTCTTGACAAAAATCTCAACACTCTTGTTGAAATGATTAATGATGTTGCCACCAAAGCAACGATAGGAGAAGATTCTGAAGACTTACCAGTAATGTCAGAAGTACCAATTATGGTGGATAATTCAACATCCCCAATGAAGCAGCTGAGACCAATCTCCAACAAAATAATTTCAAAAGCTGCAGACAAATCCTCGAGTCGGCCGATTTTAAAATTTGGCACATCTTGGTCTCGTGAAGAATGGGATGCCAGAATTAGGAAGATCAAGCTGTTCAACAACACAATGTGCAATCAGGCAGTAAGCACGACGGTCATTGACAAACCTTGCAACAAAACTTTCTTTGTAAAAGGAGCTATTAGTTATACAGAGTACACCTGGTTATACAGAGTACTCAAAGATGAGCTATGCATCGTGGGTTGTAAATGTAAAACTATACGCACCCGTCGGCGAAGACACAAGGACCAATCCCAAACTTGTTTCAAACTAACTGTTCTAGCAAAATATGGGTGGCTATTTTCTGACCATAAACGCTTTGGAGATGTCTATACTAGACATGGGTAACGCAGCAAATTTTGAAGCGCTGATACACTGATACCGGCGCCAGCAGTGGTATCAGCGCACTGCGCTGATACCATTGCGCTATGATACCATGATCTCATTCGCCTATGTGTGATACTCACTGCGTTTCTCGGACTCTCATACGGCGCTGGTAGCATTGCGCTGATACCATGACGCTATGATTCACTCAAAAAAGAATGATTGAAAAAGCTTGTATGGGACGAGAGCAACCCACATTTCAACTTACTAATTTTCCGATATAAAATACCCTAAAATACCCAGGCTATAGTATGTACCCATTCAGGTATCTTTCCAAACGTGCGTACGCATAGGTATATTGCTTTGCATCAAACAGACTTGAGGTAAGTATATTCAACTCATATCTTTGCGCCGCGCCGTAGCATAGCACCAAGCCAAATGGTGTTGGCATTGCAAAGCGGCAGCGCCAACACCATTGATACCGAAGTGTGCTACTAATACCTAAGTGCGTTACTGCGCTACTGATACCGACAATCGGTTTCAGCGCAGTGGTATCATGGCTAGTGCTTCAACGCAATTGCGCGGCGCAGCGCTGCGTTACCCATGTCTAGTCTATACTTGGCGTGGAATGACTTTCAGTCAGTGGAGGAACAATAAATCCAGTAAACGCCTCACCACCAAACCCAGGCACTTTGCAACCAACTTATCGATGTATTCTCAACAGAAACCTAACAGGTATTTAGGCGATTCCCTTTATACAGTTTCCCGAAATTCACCTCCCCTCTACCGAGAAACTTTATCATCTTCTACAAATAACGCCATTCCAAAGATGACTAATATACTCACACCTAAATCACCCACAAACACTACCTCCAATCAGAAACTTACATCTTCTCTTTCTTCGAACAAAGATACTAATAGTTATGATGTTCTAAAACCACCAAAGCAACTTTGTAATTCTGGCATAGTAGCAACTTCAAAATATCCTAACTTCGTACGCGGCGAGGACCAAATACCACTAACATCTGGCTCGATTCATATACCAAACTCATCACCCTCTCAACATTCTCCTACAAAGTTTATAGATTGTAAAACAATTGTAAAACTAACGATAAATTCAAATGATGATACGGATAATAGATACTTGTTATCACGATTTATAGACCATAAGATCTATGATATCGTCCGCCTTTATCTCGCATACATGCATAATGCGAACGATGCTACCTGTTTCGAGGGTAAAACAAAGACGGACTTCAAATTATTGATCCATCAAAAAGGTCTTCCCACTGAGGTTGACTCTCTTCGCTCATTCTTTACTCGCTATCATGTCTAACTGGGAATGACTCCAGAACAAGTCGAAAGCGATCTTAAAACATATCGTTCATATGTGAGCTCCAAATATATTTCACTTTTACAGAAGTCACGCGAAAATCAAAAGAAATTTTATTCCTAACGAGAAAGTCAACCGGAAATTCTTTACCACATCACCAAGATTTCTCTACCACAACTGCGGTGGTATGAGAGGCAAACTCAACAAACTTTTTCTTGACGCTAAATCTTGCCATTTCAATATCCTGGCCATAACTGAGACGTGGTTGAACGAATCACATCTTAATGAGGAAATTCTTGACTCTTAATTGGACCATATACAGAGCTGATCGCGATTATATTTAGACTGGTTCCACAAGAGGAGGTGGTGTTTTTATCGCCACACACAACTCCTTTTCTAGCGAACCTATTGTAACTAATCAGTACAAGTTATTTGAACACAAATTCGTCAGAGTTCTATTTAACTGTCATTATATATACATTGGAATTTTTTATGTACCACCCCACTCTAACGAAATTGCTTACAATAATATAAGACACCATATCCTCCATTATTGCTTCTATGAATGAGGAAGACAAAATAATCATTTTCGGGGACTTCAACCGTCCAAACATCAGATTTACTATTGATGAAAATGATAACCAACTCCTCCCGATCAACCTTCTTGACGCCATTGATTTCAACCTTATCATTTCATTCTATGGTAATGATTTACAGCAAGTTATATCGACTTCTAACCAGAATGGTAAGTGGTTAGATTTAATATTTACCAATTTTTATGACGAGGTGGTGGTTAGTGCAACTACTGACGCCGAGAATCTTTTCTCTAATACTCTTCATCACTCCGCTATTACCGTTGAACTTTCCACTATCAATATTGTTTTTAACCAATCATACAATAATGAAATTGTATTTGATTTTCATAATGCTGACTACGTAAGCATTAAAAATTATCTGGATACCATAGAATGGTCAAGGTCCATATCAACGTAAGATTTGGATGGACTTGTTTCTTTTTTCTACGAAAAAAATCTTTCAAGCCATTAACACTTATGTACCAAAGATAAAAAAAAAACGCAATAAACGTTCTGAGCCATGGCTAGACAATAATTTGAGACAATTAAAGAACCGACGAAACAAACTTTATAAAGCAATTAAAAATGATCGCAATATCAGCGTAGGGCTAAAGGAAAGCTACGATCTTTTATCCAAAGAATTCTCAATTAAGTCTCGGGAAGCATATGAGCTTTACGTGACTTTAATGGGTAACAAAATTGTAAATGACCCGAGAAAGTTTTTTGACTTCGTTAATATGGAACGAAAAACGACTGGCTATCCCGCTTCTATGTTCAGAGTGAACAATATATCTTCGCTTCCACAGGAAATCACCAATTTATTTGCAGATCACTTTCAAGATTCGTTCTGTCCTCATTCGATCCCTACAATAAATTCAACTGTCTGCCTACCCAAACTCTATCCACACCACTCATTGAGGCAATCATTCTAACAAAAGAGGCAATTGCCAACGCTATCCAAGAGCTAAACATTAACAAAGGACCTCACTGCTTTGTGATACAGTGTATCAATCAATTGATAACCCCTCTGTATATAATTTTTAACAAGTCGCTGTCATTAGGCGTATTTCCATCCTTTTGGAAATCTTCCTATCTTACGACTATGTTCAAAAGCGGCGATAAACGATCTATTGACAACTATCGAGGCATCGCTATTCTCTCAGTGATCCTCCAACTCTTCGAGAATCTCGTCTGCGATCAACTGACTTTCATAATAAGTCCCCTTCTCAGAGAACAGCAACATGGGTTTAGAAAAGGCAGGTCAACTACCACGAATCTCATGATCCTGGTTTCGGACGTCCTTTGTGAGACGGAAAAGGGAAACCAGGTTGATGCGATTTAAAACTTGTATCTCTCGAACAGTGGTGCCTCCTGAATAAACTAAATCTCAACGTAGACAAGTGTCGAGTGATAAGTTTCTCCAGGAAAAATAATGTAATAGCCAATTCATACTATCTTAATAGCAACGAACTTATTAGGGTTGAACATATATTAGACCTAGGTGTAACCCTAGATACCAAATTGCGCTTTAACTTGCAGATCGACAAAGTCTTGTCGAAAGCGAGCAAACAATTAGGTTTCATTAAGAGGCGCGCTAAAGAGTTCAAAAACATTTGGGTTACTAAGTCTCTATATACATCACTAGTGCGGCCTCTACTAGAATATGCCTGCATAGTCTGGTGCCCAGCTTTTCAACTACACAGCGACAGGCTCGAATCGGTTCAGAAACAATTTTCGCTTTTCGCCTTGAGGCACCTCTATAATCCAAACGACTTTAGTAATCTTCGCTCTTACGAATACAGACTTGGTCTTTTAAACCTAATGACTCTTTCATCAAGAAGAACCATAATTAGCGCATGCCTAGCCTTTGATATCATTAACGGAACAGTTAGTGTAGCAGCTCTCTCTAACCGAATTACTTTCAACAATCAAATAAGACGGACTAGGCATACCACCCTCCTTAAGGAATACCAGCACCTTACAGTTTATGGGTATAATGAATTACAGATAATATCAGATAAAACTTTACTTTTTTGCACTATTTTGGATACTAGTGAAAATTTGTGACATTTGTTTTGTTTTCAGTTTTTTTTTCGATACTTTTCTTAAAGTAAAAATGCAAAACTTTTAATTAAACGCAAAATCACCATCATTTATTATTACAGTAGCGTTAACAATAAGTTTTCTGTTCTTACTGACAGTTTATGCCTTAATTTTTTTACCCACTGTAGGTTGAAATCGGTAAAGTTTCCGTGTGTTACACTACTGATACACTACTGATATTGTTACCATAGTATCGTGCATACCACCAATGTATCACCAAGTTCTTGGCTAATATCATCTCGGCAAAGCGGTACATACAGTGTATCTACGCCATTGGACGGTATATATACCGGGCGAATTTTATCCGGTTTAGCGAAGATTTTACTGCCAGCAGAGACAATTTTCAGCCAGTGGTGAGGGTAGTAATTAAAATTTCCAATACAGATCTTTGAAAAACGTCACTAAATGGTTTTATTTTGAAAGTGTCACTTCTTTTGATATTAAAAACAGAACGATTTTAACCCGCAAATTTAAAAAAAAAAGTTGGTTTCAATTCAATTTCACTTTTGGCTCTACACTCGATTTGACAGTTTTCACTTTTGGTTCTGCACTCGATTTGACAGTTTTCACTTTTGATATATGATTCCACACAATACCATGTAGGCGCAGTGTATCACCCTCTCAAGCTATCGCTACCGTAATATTGATACCCTGGTATCAGTACCACCTGTGTAGTGTAGACAGAATTAAAGCCATTGATGATACAAAAGCGCCAAAAAATAAAACAAATCTACAAAAATTATTAGGTTTTATCAATTATCTCAGAAACTACATTTGTAATTTAGCAGAAATGTTGAGCCCGCTCAGAAACTTACAATTTTTCAATGGTTAGAAATTCACAAAAACATATCAGAGAAAATAAAGAAACTGATAATAAATGCACCCACTTTAAAACCTTTTGATACAAAGCAAGAAATTACTATACAGACAGATGCGTCTAGAGATGGATCAGGTTGTAGCTTCATTGAGTTTAAATGATTCGGAGAAAAACCTTGCACAAATTGAAAAAGAACTATTATGAGTTGTATTTGCATGTACTAAGTTTTACACTTACATACACGGTAGAAAAGTTAAAATAGTGGCTGAACACAAACCATTGTTAGGAGCAATGAAAAAATTCCAAATATGAAATTGCTGCGGATGAAATTAAAACTTTCTAACTAGAGATTGGTGTTCACTTATTTGCCTGAAATGTAGCTTTACGTAGTTGATTCATTGTCGAGAAATTGCGGCAAAGTAGAGTGTGGCAATAAATGTGGGTAAAGAGAAGCTAGCGCTGTTTATAGAGCACACGGAACGAGATGTGATTCTCAGAAAATTTAAACAACTTTTAATAGGCGCTCCGCCATCGTATTACCGTTGAAACTAGAAAGATGCTCGCTTAAAAGTCTTAGCGTTATCAGAAAAAATTACCTTTGGTATGCCTCTCTCAGCAATAAATTTTCGGAAAGCAGTTAAAAACTTTTCAGTCGCTAATGTGGTTACTAATTCCAAGTGGACTGCTTTAGTCACGCCACAGGTAAGCAGCAGAATGTAGCACTTCATTAATGTGTTACCCTTCGAATGTTTGACATAAAGTGGATCAGCAAAGTCCACGCCAACCGTTTCAAATGGCCTGGATGCAACTATTCGCTCTTTTGGTAGAGGTGGAAATGGTTGATATTTCGGTGTACTCATTAGCTTCTGGCAAGTAATGTAGCGTTTAATCAAGTTCTTTACCAATGGTCTTGCCTTCGGTATCCAAAATCGCTCACGTAATATAGATAATAATGTGGTGACGCCACAATGAAGATATCTTTTATGAGTTTCCCGTACGATGAGACTCGTAATCGCTGATGGTTTGGGAAGAATAATCGGATGTAAAATGTCTTTGGCTTCGTCTAGAACTAGAAGCCTTCCGGTCACACGTAGAATCCCATTTTCATCTAACATGGGATTGAGGCTCAACATTTTCGAATCACGAGGTACAGCTCTTTTAGTAATGAGGGATTCGATTTCACCTGGATAACCAACATGTTGAATATGCTTGATTCAATATATTTAAGCAACATTCAACTCATTTGCCGTGAAATCATGACCATTTGACCGTTTGCTAGCTTTGGTAACAAAATGTATGATCCAGGCAGCAATGCGTCGTAGCCTAGTCCAACTACTGAATCGTTCAAATAGCAATAATGGTTCGCTGATAGTGGCTTGCACCGCCCCCTCACCTTGTGTAGCCTGAACGGCAAGAACGGTGAAAGCGCTATCAACGAAAAACTTTGGAACTTGAGGCCAACACTCTTTCTTAGAATGCTTCAACCATTCTGGTCCCTCCTTCCAAACTTCAGTTTTAATGCCACGAGGAAGTAAGTCCGCTGGATTCTCCTTGCCAGGACAATACATCCAATTTTAGATAGACGTGTAGGAAGTTAATTCTTCAACAGAACTTCGAACATATGGCTTCCACTTTTGCGGCTTCCCCTTAATCCAATGAAGAGTGATTTGAGAATCCGACCACATACAATAACCATGTATTTTAATATATAGAGAATTACTGAAATGTCGCAACAGGCGAGACGGAACGAAGGCCGCCGTTAGTTCTAATCTAAATAGCGAAAGTTGTCTTTTGCCGCCTTTCTTGAGAGGAGCAACTCGACTTTTGGCACACAGGAAATGAGTGGTGACGTTATTACTATTGTACACGCATCGTAAATATGCAACTGCTCCAAAAGCATGCAAAATAGCATCTGAAAAAATATGCAGCTCGCATTACCATGGATTCATTAAAAGTGCAGCGCATCTGGGTATTGTAAAGTCTCTCAGCATCTGTTCATAAGAATCCATGAGAGTTTTAGTAAATTTTTCGTTCAATGAATCATCCCAACTAATATTTATTTTCCAAAGATCTTGGAACATCTTTAGTTTGATGGGAACAGGTGCCATCATACCCAATGGATCAAATATTCGCGAAATCACTTGTAGATGAGTTCTTTTGGTTTTTAATTGCAGCATATATTCTTCAAGGAAGTTTAGCTCAACACCTAACTCATCAGATAAGACGAACCATTTCATTCCTAGAACGTTTTGTACATGAGGACACTCATATCCATCGCTTTCAAAATAACGCCTCATCAACATATCATTGCTGTTCCTTTTGCGCAAATTCATTCTTGCTAGGCTCATTATATTGACTGCCTCGTCGTATAGCCGTTTGGCAGACTCCGCATTATTATTGGAGGTTGCTACAACATCGGCGCATACAGATTGCTTTAATTTTTCACAGCTTTGTGGATACGATTTATAACAATCATCAAGATGTTTATTGATAACAGTCGCTAATTCGAATGCGCTGCTTGTAACACCAAATGTAACACAATTCATCCGATATGTGCGAATAATTCGCTTCGAAGCCGGTTATCGTACCAAACAAAATGATATGCGTCCCGATCTGGTTCGGCCAGCTGTATGCGGAGGTAGACTTTTTCAGTGTCAGCTTCTAGTCCTAGTCCTCTTAAACTATCTGCATATCCAGTAAAAGATTAGGACCAGTGTATAAATGATCGTTTAGCGACAAAACTCCTGGTGCATGGGACGACGCGTCGAAGACTATCCGTAACTTTGTGGTTACTTTGTCTTCACGTAAACACCTCTATGCGGCATGTAGTAAAGACAGTTACTCGAACAATCTTCATCCACTCGCTCCGCGTATCCTTCCAAAATGTATTCTCGCATAGCATTATCGTACTCAATTAATTTATTTGGATCACGTGAAAGTTTTCTCGTTGTCGAAAGGCTACTTCGCGATTATCACTAAGAAGCGTACTGAGATTTTTCCACGGAAGATTGACCTGATCCCTCACATCATTTTTCACAATCGATTTTTTAAACGCATCAATGTCTAACTGAACACGATTATCTTCGTTGGCGATGCCAATTGCGTCCAGTGTCCATAGCTTAGGTAGATCATCAAAAACAAGTGAGTAAATTGCTTTCGTATGCTCGTTATCGTTATTCTTGATGACCATAAAATTATCATCAGGACCATGTAATGTCTAGAGGGGAAGGAAGAGACGACAAACTCGAATTTATTTTCGGCATCGGGATTGCACTATAACAAATTTCTGGAACAACGAAAGCTGTCACTATCACAGTCCTACCATCTTTTGGACCTATCAATTTCATTTGTGTGTTTTCGCTACCGTATGTCGATAGTTTTAAGACGAGAATTCAACTTTCTAGCGAATGATTACCGAGTCAATAAACTCCTGTTGCAAGTATTGCCGATTACCTTTACACAAGCTGTTTGCAAAAATATATTGCCAACATTTGGTACGCTGTATAGCATAGGCTTGTTGCATTAGCGGGTTGAGGCACTTTCTTAAATTCCGGATTACAAAGTCCTGTCGCAAGGCGACCCGAACACTTTTTACACTTCAAATAAATTTTGCACCGATTTGATGTATGTCCTTTCTTTAAACATCGAAAGCATCTGCCTTGAGTCCTCAAAATTGTCTTCTTATCAGACACGCTGAAGCTTATTCATGCAATCAGAGGCAGTGTGGTTGTGTGAGCTGCAAAATATGCAAACCCCGTTTGCATTAATGGTCATAGCCGCTGCAGTTGTGTGGTACTGTTCATCCATTTGTGCTGGTAAAGATAGTTCCCTTTGTGCAGTTGCCTTTTCCAACGATTCAACATCCCGTTTTATAAATTTCAAAATGTGTGCAATTTGATTATCTCCTTCGAATTTGTTTAAATCTGGATCAGACATGGAAGCTGAATCATTGCCGTCGACTACGTCACTGGATGAGGCTATGAGCCACTGCGCTCGATGATAATCAACACGCAGATCCTTGGGTAGACATTTAAGTAAAATTGGTTTCAACATCATTGCATATTTGATTGTCGGAAGACCCAATGCTGTTAGAGATTGCGTACACGAAATTACGGTGTTGTACAACTGTCGTAGTTTACTGGAGTCAGTCTTAGTAATGATCGTCTGCAACTCCATGAGTCTTAACATGCTTTCTTCGACCAATTTATCTGTATCACCAAACTCTTCGTGGAGCAAAGCAATTGCGCCATCATAGCAGCTTTCGATACGAGTAAATCCTGCTATCGTTTTCTCAGCGACTCTCACCCATACTGATTGAAGATAATTAAACTTTTCGGCTCCTGATACATTTTTATTTTCGTGTACTGCAACACGAAATTGTTCCCAAAATGGTAGCCAGTCATTTAAATTGCCGTAAATTTTCGCAACTGTAATTTAGGCAGTTTCGTTGAAATCAAAATTCCAGCATGTGACTGGGTCGTTTCGGCTCTAATAGGAACAACACATTGGTTTCGCACTGCTGTCACGTGCTTCAACCGTTGATTTAACCTGCTAAGCACGTTTGTGGCTAAATCTTCATATTCGGCGATGCGTTCTGTCTCCCGTTCCAAATCATCCGATCTGGCCAGCGTTTCTCGAAGTGCTTCGTTAGCATTACGGAGACTATCGTTCGCTGTCATTAGTCTATTAATTAAGACTGTCAGCTCTTCTTCAATTCCATCGAAGTGACGTTCCGATTCGATATACTTCACTTTAGTACAACCAGCTGAATTTTATTCGGTTAATCCACGTTAATCCAGTCCCACCAAAAACCTACTTTAAAATTTCATTTCAATCCGTTTCAAGCCAAGTCAGTCCCAGTCGGTTCGGTTTGTATACCAGGCTGTTGTATACTAGGATAATCTCACAGCGACGAGTCGAGAGATTTGTGTTTGAGTCTTGACAAGTTTGAGTCTTGATGAAGATGAAGCTCAATTTGGCTTTTCAAATAGCTCAAAAGAGCCCAACACTGCCACACAATAGGTCGATAACAAAATTATGCCAAAAGTTTTCTTATTAGATGCAAAAAAAACCCTTTTGTATCCATTTTTACATGAGTATTTATTTTTTGTTTATTTATATACAAATCTCTTATATGGTCGAAAATTGTGTTTACAATTTCATTTTCTTATGTAGTAAACGTGTAAATTCAAGAATTCAGTATTTGTATCGTATCTGGTGGTATTTTATAGTCGTTGCAACATATTTGGTTGAAATTCAAAAGAATTAGAATTCGCATCAAAGATGTCAAAAAATTTAGCTGCATTTTATTTAGAAGTTTAGTCTTTATGTTATTTGTCATACCAAAAAATATATCGAATAATACATTAGATGTAGGAAGATATAGTAATAAAAAAGCTGGCTCGCATATTTCTTTGAAAATCTGTTATCCAGCAGCAGATTTTACTTCATTGTTTTCTGCCCAAATTTTTTCCATGCCCAGTGTATTTTGACCATTTGCTCATACTTATGAGTTTTACAAGCACATATTTAAATAGCAATCTTATTGCTGACCACTGAGGCGGACAGCCAAATAATAGACTAGAAATAAAATTTAAGTTCAACCAGAATTTAAAATATGATGTGAATATTTAATACATGAAGTGAAGAGATTTCCATTCAAGATTGAGGGAATCAATTGTGAATCCAACTTTATATATTTTTAGCAGCTGAAACCTGGGCTGGTCAGTGGAGCCCAAAAAGTCGTCAGTGGAGCCCAAAAAGTCTTCAGTAGCCCAAAATTAAATTTCGTCGCCAGAAAGGTAGCCCAATTGGTGAGAAATCGGCCAATCATTATCCATATGCGAAGATACTCGAATTAAGAAGCAATCGCGGGAGGTTTGCATTGTCGCTAAATTCGTCACGTTTTGAGTTTCGTCTGGATGGGTTTAGCTCAGAAATTCGATCTTCCAGTAAGAGAAAAGTTTTCAAAATTGCTTAACGGCGAACAACTCAATTGTGCAGTGTGTATTTGAGCGTAGTGAAATAAATGTGAATTGAAGAGAATTTGATGATATTGTTTACGTGCTACGTTAGTTATCGTAATTATTTGTCGTCGCGACACATATTGCAGTTGCCCACGGTGGCTCATTGTGAGTGAATTTTTGGTGTGTATTTCGACCACTGGGAATTGCGAGGTTGTGATCAACTGATTAAAGGATAGTGACAGGAGTACTGTGACGAAGAAGCTTGACTGAATTTGATGCCGCGATCCGTTTTCTCCAAAACGTGGAAAATTCGTTTGTTTCGTGTGTAATTTACCAAAAATAATTTTTTGTGTTGTGCTCTGCGCCACCTTTGAAATAACGCATCAAGGCGGAGCGCAGAAAAATGTTCGGGAGTACGGAGGGGAAATAGCAACAAACAAATAAGAGTTGTTCCAGAAAGAAATTTAGTGTGAAGTGAAAAAAAAGAAACGAAAATATTTTACCAAGTTGTGACATAAAGTGAGTACCAAATTTAATAGCACGCCCATTTTCCCAGATAATCCTTGACATTTCTTTGTGGAAAACAAATTGTGCATAATCGGAAGTGTTATTTAAATGTTCGTATAGGCCCCGTGTGTGATGAAAGATTTCGTGTTTTTCAAGGACCGTGCTGTTACTAGTACAATATTCATAAGGTGTCAAGCTACTGATGACAACGGGAGTTCTGCCAAACAAAGGTTAGAGCGAACGAGAGAATCCAGGTCCGTTCATGACCCGATACTCCATAGTCAGCAGCCAAGGTGGACAGTCGGAACAGGAATTGCCGTGCGTCTATGTCTTTCGAAATTCCATTGAACATCAATCCCCATTTAGTAATAGGAACCAATGCTCGCGGGTGTTCAATGCTTCGAACTGCATCTCGAAAGGTAACTCGTGGCTCGGCAGCATTCGCCCCATAGTAAGCGTGGACAAAAGGGGTTCATTATTAACTGTATGCCTGGGACCAACTTTTGGCAGTTGTTGAAAGTTGAAAGACTGAAGCGCCCTAGTTCTCGGTCAATGCGTGAATAGCTAGGGTCCCAGTTTGCTGTTCTGCGACGCATTTCGAAATAACTCTTTCAAGTAGTAAAACTCCCAATATCAAATTCAAAAATGAGGCACTAACAAATATCCATAGAATTCTCAAACTAAATCCATTAAATTCAAAAACACTGTGCCGTGATAATTTTACAAGTTAAGAAGGGTGCAAATTAAATTCAATCAAATTTAACAGTTTTAATAGAGGTTTAATACATCATATTGATAATTCCTATATTTCATTTCCCAGAAAGGATTTGCATAAAGGAAAGGAAAAGGTAACGAAATCAAACACCAAAAAATGAGAAAATGGGAACTAAGGATATAATGAAATAATATGACCACAAGTTGAACTCTGCAGCCGAGTCAGGAAAAGTCAAGAACACCACCTCTTGTATTGCTCACAACGGTTCACTTCCTAGTAAACTACACCGTAAAACCGGTGGACTCAACCACTAATTAACGCCACTGAACCTCCCTGTAAGAAACAAAAAGCTCGAGCTACCGTAAAAATCAAAAATGCTCGCAATATGAGCCAAACTACTTTGCAGCCGAAGGATATTTAAGCGACTTCCGATTCGAGTGGTTCTTTTTGCTTCGCCTCAGACTGAGAGTCAATTAAAAACACTGAAGAGGGGCGTCCCTCTGTGAAACACTGGACAATATAAGGTAGCACGACAACGGGTCCCAATGTTGCATTGACAACCGCTCGACCGAAATGAAATAAGGGGAAAACTTTAAGCACCGGAAAAGAAATATGTTTTAATTCAATGAAATCCAATATGAATAACCTGATTAAATTGACAACTATGGCCAAAAAAAATAAAAAAAAACGGCTGAGGTAATCAAGTGCTCCCGGGAATAAACGTCACTCCAGCCCATCAGATTATTCATACGGAGCAAGTAATGAAAGTGAAAACCGAACTCAATAAAAAAAAACTCTAGCGCACCTGAACCCGCTAGAAATACTAATGTTCGATGAACAGTAGAAGAATCGTGCAAATTTTGAGTGTATATTCTACCACACGTGCTCCAACCTGTTTCGAGTACAAAATCGCTTTGACCTTCACAATGCATTTAAACTCATAGGGTGGAGAGGATTTCAGGAATTTTAAGATTTAGGAAAGCCAAACACTTGTAGCGTAAATTGGGATTGAGAATGGCCTTAGCACAACTCAGAACCAGACCGAAGTCTAGAACCAAGATGGCTAAGGTCCAACAAGGTGGAATGGCTAATGCCATCCAAGAGGAAAATCAATAAAAAAAGAATTGCCTCAAGAGCGGGGTGTCCTAGAAATGGCCGTGAAGGCCCCTCGTCCGCATTAGCGGAGCACCCTTTAACCAACCCCGACGGATGCTGGGGTGCCGCTTTGCTAGCTCGCTGCGGCTGGGGTGGGTTCTTTAAGGCAGTATTCTGGTCTAGAGGCTTGATTTTGAGGTGATTTTACGGACGCCATGAAAAAAAAACCATAAACATTTTTGGGATATATTTGTTTACCAGTCTTTTATTAACATTTTGAAAGTACAAAAATGTATTCAAAAAATAAAAAAAATTAAAATTGATGTAGAGACAGGCCGGCGACGTGAAGGCTAAAAAACAAACTTCTCTCATGGTTGACATGATTCCAACCTGCCTGGTGGTCCGAAACATACATATTAGGTGAATTCTGTAATAAAAAGAATGTGAAATTCGTCTGACGTAGGCGGTTTGAAAAAACTTTTTTTTTTTTACAAAATGGCGTCCATGTAAAAAAAGGCGCTTTTTTGCCTAATTTTTTCAACTTTGGGGATTTTTAATAAATAGTAGAAATAACATTTGAAAAATCCCTACGTCAGACGATAACCAATAGTGTTAAGAGGGTTTGTGAAAAATTTCACGTAAATCGGTTTATTGCAACTAGAGATATCATGTCAACCGTATCGGGAAAACTAGTTCCGAGAAAAACGCGTTTAAAACTTGGAGTTTCGTTTCGGGCAGTTAGTTGGCGTGTCACGAAAATAGCTGTAACACCAAAAATAATTCGAATTTCTGAAAATCCTTTTAAAAGCTTATTCTTAAAGGTCTAAACTTTGTAAATATGCAAACAAAAAAAAATCGATTTGATCAAATTTCTAGACCAGAATACCCCCTGAAATAAATGGTGTTGGTCAGCTCTCAAGAAAACGGAATGCTACGTATTATTCATCCTTCATCATATCGTAGCCGCAAACTGGTATATAAAAATATCCAAGGGACAAAGGGGGCATAGTTCCCTTAAGGAAACCACCTGCTCGTGACGACGCACGGAGCCAGAAAATTGAAAATCTAAAAGGAAAAGGGGATAAAACACTGCCTCTCTTTTCAAAGGAACCCGGGTGAGGCAGACAGCCCCGGGGCCCCGATGGTGGTGGAGCCCTGACCCCGATGGTCTGGGGTCAGGGCTCCACCCACTGATATTGGCCTTACTGTCAAAAAATGCAAGAAAATGAAGTTCAAAATTAATCGCGGCCAATATCCCTGCCTTTTAAGAATGCTGAAAAATCACAGAAAAAAACTCTACTTAATCATTGGCCAGCCAGGCCATGCGCGGACCCTGAAATGGAAAGAACTTCCCGGGCTTTCGCCCAATAAGAAGGCCGATTATTTTAAATTTTACGAAAACATTTGTAGCATCCAGTAATTTTTTTTCGAAATTACTGGACACGAAATTTCGCCACACACTGTATGTGCTCGAAATGGCTACATGTTTTTCAAATTGAACACATTTCAATTTGAGTCAATAATAAGTCCCGTACGTCCCCGGCGACCTTGTTATTGAATTCGAGCAGCAACAAGTCCTAACGGGATCTTGTTTTGCTGCTCGAACGCGCATTGCGAGCTGCAGCGCAGAATTCGTGGCAGTCGATCGAATTCTTGGCGGAGGCGAGACGTCGTGGCGACGAATCGGGAGACTTTCCGAAAGCCTCAAAATTGCTATCTGGATGGTAGCCCGGTGCTTTTGCCGAAGTGCTAGTGCCGCTTCCCAAAAACCATCAAAATGTCCTTTAAACCAAATGCTAAAGTGCTTTTCTTTCATTTCGTCTAACGCGCATTGCATTCTTGGTCGTGCTTTCGTCCGTGTGGAAAGTTTTCTTTACGTTCGATCGGTGAAACAAGTTCCCCAGCCCCAAACTGTGATTTAAAAATAATATGCACGATGGTTACACCTTTAAGGTTTAATAAATGTGGTCGAAATTTACACCGATGTGCATATGCTATTGTAGTGCTGCGACAATTAAAGTGAAATAGATCAAATCCGGGTGCTTTCCCTTACCACAAAGAATAACGGTACTACGTTTTCGGCATAATGTGTTGGTGCTCGTTTCCAAGATTGAAATCAGAATTAAAACTAAACGTCTAGTTCCACCTCGGAAAACTCAAATCGAGATCCTTTTGAAGTATTATTCCGCCATATGTGAGAGTTTTCGAAATGGCATTTGGATGTTTTGAATGTCAACCCAGAAACGTGCCGTCTCGATCGCCATTCTGAACAGTGTCGTGTCGAAAGTATTCCCCGAATACATAGTGAGAGCGCAAGGAGCTGCGAAGCAAAGTATTTGTTTCAGTAGGTACGATTGACGATTTTGTGGTTAGGTGTTTTCGGGGTGTTCACATGAAAAAAGTGGACGTACTATAGATTAGCAGTCTGGTGCGGAGGGAAAAGATTACGATCCGAAAGGTGTAGTGTCGAGACATGTGCTGTACGTACACATCTAGTTTATACGGGCCAGTGGATGTGGGCTACCAAGTGTGTTCGAGCAAGTGAAAACTAAGTCCCGCCATTTAAATCCATAAACGGCGGTCGAATTTCCTTCAACCGAACTGTGTGATTCCAGAGACCCTTACCTGACATATCGTATTAGATTCTTTGCCGGCGTCAAAATTAAACGGAGAATCTCATTGTGAAACGGAATCTGATTTTATACCGTTGATAAATCTCAAATGTCAGTGATCAACCGAATCGCAAGGTGGTTGCTTGGCGGTAAAAGAAAAGCGACATTTGTTCGTCTTGTCGGGTGCTACACTACCAAGTGGGAATGATGGAGTGGAAGGAAGTGCTTTCGCCATAATGTAGGTACCACTACCCCAAAAATTCTGTAACTAATGTTTCAGGTTCACGCGACCGGCTCCAATGTACGTACTTGCGTCGTCTACAGTCCAGTATGAAAATGGCAGCCCAAGCCACAGGTCACCCAGACATGATGATCTAAACCCCACACAGTCAAGATCGCAATTTGGACAGCCAGCGACACACGAGATCACTGCGCCATAGACCGTTTAGATGTCAAAAACGAATTCATCTAATTTGTTGCCCAGTTGCTTTGCAAAGATCGTGCTCGGAACCAAACCAACGATCCTTTATTTTTTCAAACATATGCAATACAGAATAGCCTCAGGGCATTGCCAGCTATCATTGATTGAACGTTAATATATATTTATTGGTCAAATTATATGATAACTCGTAAATACAATTCATATCCGGGCTTAACGTGAACAAATACTAATAAAGAAAGAAGTTTGTTACCTTTTCCGTATCTGTTTTGGTGGCAATCGTAAACCGCTTGAACTTGAACAAAACAAAGAAATCAAATACTTTAATATCAGTTTTATATTCTAAGTTATTAAGTTTGAACATTACTTCCGATTTGATTGATTTTGTTCGATTATTAGAAAACTTATCGCATGGAGTCAAAGCTAATAATTATGTACAAAAGTTTCTGTAAAAGTAGCTACTCCTCTTACTTTAATGCTATAAACATATTATGGTAGAACTAGAACCTGTCTAGATAAGAAATTATGTCACTTGACAACTGAAATTCTGTTCAAAGACTAAGATAATTAAGACATGAAACTTCATATTAAGAATAGTGAATGCTTGAACGTAAAGTACTCGTCATTTAAACCCAGTTGTGAATCTCTAAGCAATAGTATCGGGAGATAGTATCATTTTTGCATGGACTTCGAAGGAACGAAGTGTTGACTATATTTTTTTTTGCATTTGTTTTAGTTAACAGAGGTTTTCGTTCAACTCGTTATTTGGATAAGTAAAAAGATAAAAAGAGAGAGAACGAAAAAAAAAAAAAAAACTCTCTCATCATATGCTAGTATCTTACATTATTGAAACTTAATTTGCTCAGAGAACGATAAGCAAATTGCATCTCCAAAATAAATTTTCTTCAATACACGTTTTATCCACCATTCGGATAGGTCAGTCCCGTAAGAGAGTTTAAGAGCAGACTTTGAGAGAAGGGTATGACGTCATATTTTTCTTTAGATCTGTACATAACGACGTTTTTTGTTGATATCATGACTATCAGACCTCCAAGGCAAATGTAAAAATAGTTGTTTTGTGTAAGTGCGCTTGTACCGCCAATCAATTTTTTTATTATACATCTGTTTAATTTACAACTGGGAGCTCTGTAAATGATCATAATTTGGGAAAAGTAGGAACGGAAAAGCTCATGATTTTCAAAAAAATATTTCTCATACCTTGAGATTTCGTAGTTCGAATAAATGAACTGTTTGAATGAAGGCTTAGAATTGTCCAGAAATTTTTATTTTTTTTGCAATATTATTGTGGCACAGATCGATATATTCTTGGAGAGAATTCTTTGAATTAGATTGAAATCTCTCTTTTTTTTTATATAATCAAATGTTAATGGTCTGTAAAACAAAACACAAATGGAAATAATTATAATGAATTGTTAAGCGGAAACCTCAGGCCTTCTTATTGGGCGAAAGCCCGAGAAGTTCTTCTCAAACATTTTTCAGGGTCTGCGCGTGGCCTGGCTGGCCTAAGATAAAATGATTAGCTTTTCGTGATTTTCAGCATTTTTTTCAGCATCTTAAAAGGGAGGGATACTGGCCATCCTAGTAGTTTCCGTAATTTTGTTAGATTTCTTGAATTTTTGATATTACATGGCCAGTATCAGAGGGTGGAGGACCCCAGACCATCGGGGTCAGGGCTCCACTAACATCGGGGGCCCGGGGCTGTCTGCCTCACTCGGGTTCCTTGTAAAGGAGAGGTAGCGCTTTTCCCCATTTTTCCCTTTTGTAGATTTTCAATTTTCTGGCTCCGTGCGTTGTCACGAGCACTGGGTCTGCTTAGTCAGCCCATGTTGCAGACCCTGGGTGGTTTCCTTTACGGAACTATGCCCCCTTTTGGTCCCTGGATATGATTACATATCAGTTTGCGGCTACGAAATTCATGACGGATGAATACTACGTAGCTTCCCGTTTTCTTGAGAGCAAACCATCCCCATTTGTTTAAAGAACCCACCCCAGCCGCAGCGAGCTAGCAAAGCGGCACCCCAGCATCCGTCGGGGTTGGTTAAAGGGTGCTCCGCTAATGCGGACAAGGGGCCTTTACGGCCATTTCTAGGGCACCCTGCTCTCGGAGCAATTCTTTTTTTTGTTTTGCCTCTTGAATGGCATTAGCCATTCCACTGTTTGACCTTAGCACTCTTGGTTCTGGACTTCGGTCTGGTTCTAAGTTGTGCTAAGGCCACTCCCATCTTAATATTCGCTACAAATGGCGCCCAACGTGGGGCCCGAAACTCGTTTTGGGCAACCCACACCAAAGTGAGAAAATACTTATGAGTTTCGACTCATACTCCCTTTAAGACTTCACGTCTTTAAATCCTAATAATTCCATTCTCACTAGCAGGTCTTAGAATCGCCTCCTTTGCGATTCGATATACTTCGTTCGAGAGAACAAACCCCTTGAATTAAGCCCTGCATCGCTCGCTCTTTCCTTACTAGCCGCAAACATCCTTCCCAGTCCTATCCGGTTAAAATCATTCCTAGTTAGCTTACCTTTTGGGCAGCTTCCTGTTGTGTTGTTTTTTTTGAGTTTTTTGACTCTGGGTGCAACCTGGAGGTTGGCCGCGGATAACAGGTTGTGGTGGTTTACCGCCGCTCCTGTCCCGGTCAACCGAAGGGCCCCTGCCCCACTTTATGTTGGGAAGCTGTCCCAAATTTTGAAATCCTTGTTGTCTTGACCCAGCTTCGGCTTTTGGCTTGGGTTTGGTTCAGGCTGTAGTGGATTACGTGGGGTTGGCGTGGCGCCGCCTACACGTCCCTGCAGCTTGGCCAAGCTTGAACCATTTGCTGAAGCTGAGTCAAGCAACAACATAGTTGTTTTTGGTCCCTTGCTCCTCTCTTTTCGAGGAATTTCGGGTGGGAGAAACAGTCCCACATACTGGGCGGTACCCTTCCGGAACCGACCCAATGGAACTTTCACATTAGTACAATTTTTCAATCTTAAATATTTTTCACACTAAACATTCACATAATTCAATCATTTTTCACATAGTTTCACACTTTAATCTTGTTCACAATTTCACCTTTCAATTTCTTGCGTCTTGTTCAAGCCAGCCAGCCAGCAGACCTGAAATGGAGATGAATGGATCGGGTTTCGCTTAATAGGAAGGCCGATCTTTGGAATTACATTGTTGATATAACCTTGAAAATTTAAAACTTTGGGAAATTTAGAACTTTGAAGTTATATTTTTAATTAACTCTGGCCATTTGGCTTTGATAGCTGTATACTATTTGACCATAATTATTGAGAGTTAGTCACACCACTGGTGTGCACCCACTTATATATATATTTTATATATATTTTTGAATTTTTGGCATTTTTGCCCTAGTAGCTGCAAAAGCTCAAAAGAGTGAGTCACACCACAGGTGTGCACACAAGTATATATAAATATTATATATATTTTTTTGTATATATATATTTTATATATATTTTTGAATTTGGCACTTTGGCCTATTAGCTGTTAAGATTTATCTCTTTGAAAGAGTTAGTCACACACTGCTGTGCACTTGGCTGCGGCGTGAATTTTCCGCAACCAACTTTAGATTAAGCGAATTAACTCGTCAGTCACGTTATCGTGCAAAACCCAAAATTTGAATTTCTTAGCATTCGTAATTGTTTTCAGACCGAACAATGCCACTGCGTCACAGTAGTGAGGATCTGTCTGGCACCACAGTGGAGGCTCAGTGCTCCATATGCCAGCAGTCATTCGCTGCTGCCCAGGTTACGTACACCACAAAATGTGGTCATACATTTCACGAAACGTGCCTGGAGCAATGGCTTCGAAATCATACTGATTGCCCGCTGTGCCGTGGACCACTGAGTCTCCCCTTAGGAGCCAGACGGGCCCCCACTGCTGCAGCATCTATGCCACGAGGGGCTCGGCCTAAAACGCAACGGCCGGGAGTAAAAACCCGAGGCATGAGAAACGAGGATTTGGAAATCAGGGACTTCGATTTGCAAGCCGAGTCGGGGGCGGAAGGTTTAGTTTAGCCACCTGGCCCGTCATCGAAAGCGTCCCCAATATCAGATGTGACGTCAGAAGCCGCAGGAGCGCGCGCTATAGTGCCCCAAGATTTAAGCGGACTTCAGCAACAAATTCATGATTTGCAAAACGGCATGCGTGTGATGCTGGAGCGCATGGCCCAATTAAGCCTTCCGTCCCGGACTGGGAATGTAGAGTCGCCAAGACTTAACCCTCGCGCACAATCATTTGTACCAGTGCCGCGATCCTACTCACCTCGCACCCCTCGGGGCAATAATGTCCAGTTCCACCATGATAGGGTGGCTAGCATCATTGGTGGGTGGGGCCTAAAGTTCTCGGGTCGCGAATCGTCTATGCCCGCTGAAGTATTCATTTACAGGGTAGCGGCTCTAACACGTAATACACTGGGCGGAAATTTCAACGTACTATGCCAGCACATACACCTGCTTTTGATTGGACCTGCCGCTGATTGGTATTGGAGGTTCCACAGTACCCGTCGGGACATCAGCTGGAGGGATCTGGAGTCGGCCCTGAGCGATCATTTCGGAGATCGCTTCACGGATGCCGACCTGATGGAACAAATTCGAGGGAGGAAACAGCGACCGCATGAAACATTCGACGACTATAGTGCAGAAGTCTACAAGCTTGTAGACCGCCTACAGCGCCCCATTGGCGACGCTGATTTGGCTGATATGCTCCGGCGCAATTTGCTGCCGGACATTCGTCGAGGTCTGCTACAAATACACCTCCCCTCCGTTCGTCTGCTCCGTCAGGCCGTCATCCGTGCGGAGAACTTTGAGATGGAGCTTGGAAGTCGACGCCGATCCTCACACTGGAGGAACGCCACAGAAGAACTACGTGAAGAATACCCGTTGGACCAATATGAGGATCCACCTGAAGAACATGGAGTGGAAGCAGTCACGGTCCTGCCTACTTGCTGGAACTGTAAGCAAGTGGGACACCGTTTCGACGATTGTTTGGAGCCCAGAACAATATTCTGTTATGGCTGCGGAAAGGCAGACACATACAAACCGAATTGTGTGAACTGCCAGACAAAAAACTCACCGCAGGGAGCGCGGAACAAGATCTCACGCCTCCCCCAGAGCAAGCAATCTCCGCCCCGTTCCAGCAGGTAGACAGGACTGATGATCTGTCTCCAAATTCCCTAGGCCCAACCACCAATGATGATAGTTTACAGCCGAGTGGGGACTCTACTACCTTATCGATCCCACTCTTACAGGCAGAGCTTCCTACACCTTTGGCTTTTCTGCCATATCACTTAAGATGGCGGAAATATACGGCGGTCCGAAACCGAATTTTTAATTCCGAAATTAACACCATTGGACAACCTCCTAGTACACCTAAACGTTCAACGTTGAGAATGAGGCGTTTTTACGCTCAGTTCCGTCGTTGGCGTTATCAATTGGATTGTGCGACTCTGTTGAACGTGCCTCCAGGTGACGTTCGACCGTACGCTCAGGTTCTGTTGTTCGGCCAACTCACATCGGGTTTGATCGACACGGGAGCCAACGTGAGCGTGATGGCGGCTGATCTAGCCCGCTCATTCCTCGAGAGGAACGCTTTTCCCTGGAAAAGAGCTTCTCTCGGGTTGAAAACAGCTGACGGCACACAACATCAAGCCGTAGGCCGAGTATCAGCCGACATCGCGTTCCGGGGGCTCACCAAGACGTTGACGTTGTGGATAATACCCACTCTCAGTCAGAATCTCTATCTGGGAGTGGACTTCGTCCGTCTTTTCGCCCTGGCCACAGACCTGTTTGCGCCACCACCACAGGTCGACACCACCAACAGCCTCGACGCACTCGACGATTGCGCCCACCCTCCCACACAGGAGCAGCATCGCAGACTTCGGGCTGCGATTGCTTGCTTTCCTTCGTTTGCTGTTGAGGGCTTAGGAAAGACTACGCTCATCCGTCATGAAATCGACACTGGTGACCAGAAACCCATAAAACAGAGACATTTCTCTGTGTCACCAGCTGTCGAAAAGCTCCTATATCAGGAAATTGACCGGATGTTAGCGTTGGGCGTAATCGAAGAGTCGAAGAGTGCATGGTCTTCGCCGGTAACGTTGGTGGTAAAGCCCTCGAAAGTACGCTTATGCCTGGATGCCCGGAAGGTCAATTCGGTCACAGTGAAGGATGCCTATCCTTTGCCGCTGATCGATGGAATTCTCAGCAGACTCCCTAAGGCAAATTTCATCTCTAGCCTTGATTTAAAGGATGCCTTCTGGCAAATACCTTTAGAGGAGAAGTCGAAAGAGAAGACAGCCTTCACTGTGCCCGGTCGACCCCTTTACCATTTTGTCGTGATGCCGTTTGGGTTGTGTAATGCACCCCAAACGATGTCACGACTGATGGATAAGGTTATTCCGCCCCAACTCAAGCACCAGGTATTCGTGTACCTCGACGACCTGTTGGTGATAACAGACGAGTTCGACGCGCACCTTCAGGTGCTTCATCAGGTCGCCTTCCATTTGAGACAAGCTGGCCTCACCATCAATGTGGAAAAGAGTAAGTTCCTCTTGCGAGACGTCAAGTACCTTGGCCACATTGTTGGTGGGGGCACTATCCAGACCGATCCTGACAAGGTGAAATCTATCATGGATTTCCCCCTTCCCTCTACCACGAAGCAACTCCGAAGACTTCTAGGAATCTGCGGTTGGTATCGGCGCTTCGTCAGAGAATATGCGTCATTGTCAACGCCACTGACAGACATGCTTTCTAAGCGGAGTCAGTTTGTGTGGACCGATGAGAGGCTAAATGCTTTCAAGCAATTGAAACACAGCCTTGCTTCAGCCCCAGTGCTGCACAGCCCAGATTTCAACAAGCCCTTCTCCATCCAATGTGACGCAAGTCAACATGGAGTCGGTTCCGTGCTGGTGCAGCGCACAGAAGACGGAGCTGAAGCCCCCATCGCCTATATGTCCCACAAACTGAATCCCGCTCAGCGAAACTACACCGTCACTGAGCAAGAATGTCTGGCAGCGGTGTTGGCAATCAAGAAGTTCCGTGCCTATGTGGAAGGTCACGAATTTGAAATCGTGACCGACCATGCTTCCCTAAAATGGCTAATGAACCAACCAGACCTTAATGGCCGATTAGCCCGGTGGGCCTTGAAACTTCAAGGTTTCAACTTCAAAATTGTCCACCGAAAGGGAAGCCAAAACGTAGTGCCGGACTCCTTGTCGCGCATGTTCTCTGCCGAGGCGTTGATGCCGGCAGAAGGCGAGGGGACTCCAATGGAGCTAGATTTGACTTCGCCGCATTTCAAGAGTGCTTCTTATTTGGAGCTAGCGGCGAAAGTCCAGGCAGAACAAGACCAACTGCCAGACCTAAAAGTTGTAGACGGGTTCGTGTACAAGCGGACTGAGTATGCGACCGGAAACGGACTTCAAGACCAGTTGGCCTGGAAGTTGTGGGTGCCGTCAGAAATGACGGCAGAATTAGTGAAGGGAGCTCATGACCCACCCTTGAGTGCGCATGGTGGCGTGGCCAAAACCCTCGGCCGATTACGGCAATGGTTTTTCTGGCCACGAATGGCCGCTCAAGTGCGAGAATATGTGGGATCATGCCTTACATGCAAAACCACCAAAGCCCCTTCACACACCCTTCGTCCACCAATGACGCTGCAGTCCGTTCCCGAGCGCATATTCCAGCGCTTGTACATCGACATTATCGGCCCCTACCCTAGGTCCAAGTCTGGCAACATTGGAGCGCTCATCGTCCTGGACCATCTTTCGCGGTTCCCATTCATCGAGCCGCTTCGGAAATTCACTGCGAAAGCAGTTATCGACATCCTGAGGAAGAGGATATTTCATCTTGTTGGAGTCCCGGAAAGTGTCGTGACTGACAACGGGGTACAATTTCGTTCGTCTATATTTCAAACATTTCTTCAAGAATTCGGTGTCGGACACACCTTTACCGCCGTATACTCCCCTCAAGCCAATGCCTCGGAACGTCTTAACCGCTCCATACTGGCAGCAATTCGTTCCTATTTAGACTCCGCTCAAAAGGAGTGGGACGGCAAAATTTCGGACATAACATGCGCGTTGCGCTCAGCACCTCACGCGACGATAGGGACTTCGCCCTATCAGGCAGTCTTCGGGCAACCAATGGTCACTCATGGTCGCACCTACCACCTGTTGCGGCAACTCCATCTTTTGGATGACCCCGAGACCACTCTGCCACCTCCTGACCACCTGGCACTTCTTCGCCAGACCATCCGCGTCCTCACCACCAAAGCCCAGTCTCGCAATGCCAAGGCCTATAATCTTCGTTCCAGGTTGGTTACATACCAGCCTGGCGAAGTGGTCTTCAGGCGCAACTTCCGGCAAAGTGACGCAGCCGCGCACTACAATGCAAAGCTGGACCGGAAGTTCTTACCTAGTAAGGTAATAAAGAAGATCGGCGGTGCTTATTACCAGCTGGCCGATCAAAATGGACGATCAGTGGGCGTCTTTCACGCGAAAGACATCACTAAGTGATATACCCACTAGTTCACCAGTTCACGATCTGTTTCCAAATTTTATTTGGAGATCGTCCATTTGCGCCTATTTCAGGTGTCACTCCTGCCCCATAGGAAAAGTATCTAGAGATGTTCACATCGTTCACCATTTCCTCTACCAAAGATACTTTCATTATTGATTCAGTATACGTTGTTCACGATATTTCCTCTCATTAAAAATTACCCCTTTCTTTCTGTTCACCTTATTCACGATTTTCTTAAAGGATTGGATAGTAACCGACATGATCACCTGTTCACGTCATTATATTTCACATATTACATCCATCCTTCAGCTCTTTCCACGCACTTGCCCTTGTGGAAAGATCTGTGTTGTAGCATCCAGTAATTTTTTTTTCGAAATTACTGGACACGAAATTTCGCCACACACTGTATGTGCTCGAAATGGCTACATGTTTTTCAAATTGAACACATTTCAATTTGAGTCAATAATAAGTCCCGTACGTCCCCGGCGACCTTGTTATTGAATTCGAGCAGC
The DNA here is from genome assembly GCA_947369275.1 of Nemotelus nigrinus. Taxonomy (NCBI): domain Eukaryota; kingdom Metazoa; phylum Arthropoda; class Insecta; order Diptera; family Stratiomyidae; genus Nemotelus; species Nemotelus nigrinus. The sequence goes on along the minus strand of OX376372.1, from coordinate 122,486,098 downwards.
AACAAGTCCTAACGGGATCTTGTTTTGCTGCTCGAACGCGCATTGCGAGCTGCAGCGCAGAATTCTTGGCAGTCGATCGAATTCTTGGCGGAGGCGAGACGTCGTGGCGACGAATCGGGAGACTTTCCGAAAGCCTCAAAATTGCTATCTGGATGGTAGCCCGGTGCTTTTGCCGAAGTGCTAGTGCCGCTTCCCAAAAACCATCAAAATGTCCTTTGAACCAAATGCTAAAGTGCTTTTCTTTCATTTCGTCTAACGCGCATTGCATTCTTGGTCGTGCTTTCGTCCGTGTGGAAAGTTTTCTTTACGTTCGATCGGTGAAACAAGTTCCCCAGCCCCAAACTGTGATTTAAAAATAATATGCACGATGGTTACACCTTTAAGGTTTAATAAATGTGGTCGAAATTTACACCGATGTGCATATGCTATTGTAGTGCTGCGACAATTAAAGTGAAATAGATCAAATCCGGGTGCTTTCCCTTACCACAAAGAATAACGGTACTACGTTTTCGGCATAATGTGTTGGTGCTCGTTTCCAAGATTGAAATCAGAATTAAAACTAAACGTCTAGTTCCACCTCGGAAAACTCAAATCGAGATCCTTTTGAAGTATTATTCCGCCATATGTGAGAGTTTTCGAAATGGCATTTGGATGTTTTGAATGTCAACCCAGAAACGTGCCGTCTCGATCGCCATTCTGAACAGTGTCGTGTCGAAAGTATTCCCCGAATACATAGTGAGAGCGCAAGGAGCTGCGAAGCAAAGTATTTGTTTCAGTAGATACGATTGACGATTTTGTGGTTAGGTGTTTTCGGGGTGTTCACATGAAAAAAGTGGACGTACTATAGATTAGCAGTCTGGTGCGGAGGGAAAAGATTACGATCCGAAAGGTGTAGTGTCGAGACATGTGCTGTACGTACGCATCTAGTTTATACGGGCCAGTGGATGTGGGCTACCAAGTGTGTTCGAGCAAGTGAAAACTAAGTCCCGCCATTTAAATCCATAAACGGCGGTCGAATTTCCTTCAACCGAACTGTGTGATGCCAGAGACCCTTACCTGGCATATCGTATTAGATTCTTTGCCGGCGTCAAAATTAAACGGAGAATCTCATTGTGAAACGGAATCTGATTTTATACCGTTGATAAATCTCAAATGTCAGTGATCAACCGAATCGCAAGGTGGTTGCTTGGCGGTAAAAGAAAAGCGACATTTGTTCGTCTTGTCGGGTGCTACACTACCAAGTGGGAATGATGGAGTGGAAGGAAGTACTTTCGCCATAATGTAGGTACCACTACCCCAAAAATTCTGTAACTAATGTTTCAGGTTCACGCGACCGGCTCCAATGTACGTACTTGCGTCGTCTACAGTCCAGTATGAAAATGGCAGCCCAAGCCACAGGTCACCCAGACATGATGATCTAAACCCCACACAGTCAAGATCGCAATTTGGACAGCCAGCGACACACGAGATCACTGCGCCATAGACCGTTTAGATGTCAAAAACGAATTCATCTAATTTGTTGCCCAGTTGCTTTGCAAAGATCGTGCTCGGAACCAAACCAACGATCCTTTATTTTTTCAAACATATGCAATACAGAATAGCCTCAGGGCATTGCCAGCTATCATTGATTGAACGTTAATATATATTTATTGGTCAAATTATATGATAACTCGTAAATACAATTCATATCCGGGCTTAACGTGAACAAATACTAATAAAGAAAGAAGTTTGTTACCTTTTCCGTATCTGTTTTGGTGGCAATCGTAAACCGCTTGAACTTGAACAAAACAAAGAAATCAAATACTTTAATATCAGTTTTATATTCTAAGTTATTAAGTTTGAACATTACTTCCGATTTGATTGATTTTGTTCGATTATTAGAAAACTTATCGCATGGAGTCAAAGCTAATAATTATGTACAAAAGTTTCTGTAAAAGTAGCTACTCCTCTTACTTTAATGCTATAAACATATTATGGTAGAACTAGAACCTGTCTAGATAAGAAATTATGTCACTTGACAACTGAAATTCTGTTCAAAGACTAAGATAATTAAGACATGAAACTTCATATTAAGAATAGTGAATGCTTGAACGTAAAGTACTCGTCATTTAAACCCAGTTGTGAATCTCTAAGCAATAGTATCGGGAGATAGTATCATTTTTGCATGGACTTCGAAGGAACGAAGTGTTGACTATATTTTTTTTTGCATTTGTTTTAGTTAACAGAGGTTTTCGTTCAACTCGTTATTTGGATAAGTAAAAAGATAAAAAGAGAGAGAACGAAAAAAAAAAAAAAAACTCTCTCATCATATGCTAGTATCTTACATTATTGAAACTTAATTTGCTCAGAGAACGATAAGCAAATTGCATCTCCAAAATAAATTTTCTTCAATACACGTTTTATCCACCATTCGGATAGGTCAGTCCCGTAAGAGAGTTTAAGAGCAGACTTTGAGAGAAGGGTATGACGTCATATTTTTCTTTAGATCTGTACATAACGACGTTTTTTGTTGATATCATGACTATCAGACCTCCAAGGCAAATGTAAAAATAGTTGTTTTGTGTAAGTGCGCTTGTACCGCCAATCAATTTTTTTATTATACATCTGTTTAATTTACAACTGGGAGCTCTGTAAATGATCATAATTTGGGAAAAGTAGGAACGGAAAAGCTCATGATTTTCAAAAAAATATTTCTCATACCTTGAGATTTCGTAGTTCGAATAAATGAACTGTTTGAATGAAGGCTTAGAATTGTCCAGAAATTTTTATTTTTTTTGCAATATTATTGTGGCACAGATCGATATATTCTTGGAGAGAATTCTTTGAATTAGATTGAAATCTCTCTTTTTTTTTATATAATCAAATGTTAATGGTCTGTAAAACAAAACACAAATGGAAATAATTATAATGAATTGTTAAGCGGAAACCTCAGGCCTTCTTATTGGGCGAAAGCCCGAGAAGTTCTTCTCAAACATTTTTCAGGGTCTGCGCGTGGCCTGGCTGGCCTAAGATAAAATGATTAGCTTTTCGTGATTTTCAGCATTTTTTTCAGCATCTTAAAAGGGAGGGATACTGGCCATCCTAGTAGTTTCCGTAATTTTGTTAGATTTCTTGAATTTTTGATATTACATGGCCAGTATCAGAGGGTGGAGGACCCCAGACCATCGGGGTCAGGGCTCCACTAACATCGGGGGCCCGGGGCTGTCTGCCTCACTCGGGTTCCTTGTAAAGGAGAGGTAGCGCTTTTCCCCATTTTTCCCTTTTGTAGATTTTCAATTTTCTGGCTCCGTGCGTTGTCACGAGCACTGGGTCTGCTTAGTCAGCCCATGTTGCAGACCCTGGGTGGTTTCCTTTACGGAACTATGCCCCCTTTTGGTCCCTGGATATGATTACATATCAGTTTGCGGCTACGAAATTCATGACGGATGAATACTACGTAGCTTCCCGTTTTCTTGAGAGCAAACCATCCCCATTTGTTTAAAGAACCCACCCCAGCCGCAGCGAGCTAGCAAAGCGGCACCCCAGCATCCGTCGGGGTTGGTTAAAGGGTGCTCCGCTAATGCGGACAAGGGGCCTTTACGGCCATTTCTAGGGCACCCTGCTCTCGGAGCAATTCTTTTTTTTGTTTTGCCTCTTGAATGGCATTAGCCATTCCACTGTTTGACCTTAGCACTCTTGGTTCTGGACTTCGGTCTGGTTCTAAGTTGTGCTAAGGCCACTCCCATCTTAATATTCGCTACACATTATTATTAAATTTAACGTAGTCATTCACTTGCAAACTTGACGTGCTTGATAAACAGTATCGTACAATATGTTAACACTAAGCATGCAGCCTCCGCTTTAAACAAGAAATCTTAAAAGCAACTTCAATTACGATTTACAGCCTATAGTTGCCACAAATGGATAAGACTATAATAACTTTCCACTTAGTGAAAATGAAAGAAAAGCAAAACTATAGTGTGTTGAAATCGATTTCAATACACCCTCATAACGTTTCATATTCTTGCCAAAAGCTTAAAACTATCCTCTTATGCACTAAATTTTAGGAAAATTTGACTCATACTACAATTAAGGTTATTTAGAACACAATTACGAAATAAAGCTGGACTTTCCTTTCCAATCCTGTACGTGAATGCAAATAATTTCAATATTGACTGCCCCGTAGGCTTCGAATCAAATATACGACGAATGATAGCAAAAATAGAAATAAACATAAACAATACGGTTGTAACTTCTTTGAGATTGCAAAGCCATTGAGAAAAAGCTCCTAGCGATCGTATGGGTAACGAAATATTTCCGCCCATATCTTTTTGGCCGAAAATTTAAAATTGTAACCGACCATAAGCCTCTAACCTGGATGATAAGCCTAAAGGACCCGAACTCTCGACTTATTAGATGGCGGCTTAAACTGGAGGAATATGACTACGACATCGGATACAAGAAAGGAAACCTAAACAATAATGCAGATGCACTAAGCAGAATTCGGTTACCACCGGATCCTTATTTAGAACCACAAAACATTGAAACCAACTTTAACGAAGGCCACTCGTCTCACCAAGACGATTCCACACAAAGCACAATGGGTACAACGGTGCATTCCGCTCAAGAAAACTTAGGTACAGGAATCCCGATATCCGAAAAGCCTTTAAACGAATTTTCAATACAGCTGGTACTCCAAAACACTAATGGGAGACCCCAAATTACGGTTGAAGCGCCTTTCAGGAATAAGCAGAGGCGTAAAATTACGATGCAATATTTTAACGAGACCAGTGTTACGGAGCTTTTTAAAAGATATGTTCCTCCCAATAGGTTAACCGCTATTCATGCAGCAGACGAGGTTTTCGAAATTGTTCAGAGTACTTACTCAAAATATTTCTCTCAATCAAAATAGTTCAGATTAGTTCGTTGTATGGAAATTCTAGAGGAAATTACCGAAGATGATAAACAGGACTATATCAATAATGAGTATCACACAAATAACTATCACCGTGGTATTAATGAAACATACTCCAACTTGAAAAGGAAATACTATTTCCCTTTCTAATAAAATTACTCAAATAATTAACAATTGCGACACCTGTCAAACCATGAAATACTACAGGAGGCCCCCAAAACCAAAGTTTCAAATACCTCAGGTACCTAACAAACCACTTGATATACTGCACATCGATGTATATACAATAAAGCACAAGTCAATACTTACAATAGTTGATAAATTTTCTAAATTCGCCGCAGCGTATAACCTCGAAGCCCGTAATAGCCTAGCGATCATTAGATCGCTCAGACACTTTATAAGCCTACACGGCGTCCCAACCAACATAGTTACAATAGTTGCGGATCAAGGGACTGAGTTGACTTCGACTATCTTCAAAGACTTTTGTCGCCAACACGGCATTAACCACCATACTACATCATACCAACAATCCACTAGTAACGCACCAGTAGAAAGACTTCACTCCACTTTCACCGAAACTTACCGGATCATCTACAGTAAATATCGTGACAAAAGCCATGCAGACATCCTTAATGAGACTATCACCACGTACAACAACGCCGTTCACTCGTCAACAGGTTACACCCCTTACGAACTATTTTACGGGAGAACCTACAAGTTTAATAATAGTATCGAATCAAACAACCCACACGAATATCTGCAGAAACTCAAAGAATTTCAGGCTAAATTATACCCCGAAATTAAAAAACATTTAGAAGAACAAACCAAGAAAAGAATCGATAAACTTAATCAAAACAGAGAATGCCCCGAAAGTTATAGGGAAGGGTCTACAGTCTTTAGGAAAGAGTGTAGGAGAAATAAATTAACCCGCAGGTGTACGAAACATAGAGTAAAAGAAAACAGAAACGTTACTATCTTTACAGATAGAAATCAAAAAATGCATAAAGCCAAATTAAAAAGGAAACGTAAATTTAAGGATAATAGCGGGGTGACACCTGTAATATGCCGCAAAATGGACATACAGGACCTGACCAACAGGAATGGGTTACTTCCGATCAGGCTAGGTGACGCAAGACTCATACAATTCTATAGAAATCTGGTGCATATCGTACGGCTCGACAAGTATCAGGAGAACATCGACAAAATCAATGAAACAATTACCGCTCTCGGGAACATCCCAGAACTTTCAACTTCTATGCAGATCACGAAGATTAAGTTAATTGGTGTGACTGGTAGACGGACTTGGTACAATAATTAAGGGAATAACTGGAAACTTAGACGCCAACGACGCGTTGCGTATCAACAAAAAAATTAACGAAATCCTCTCTCGCGAAAACAATATGCGATCAAGAATCGAACAGCAAACATAGTTGAACGATGAGATGATCGAACGGTTTGGAAAAATCACAGACCATATTAATTATCAGCAACAAAATATAACAAACTACCTTCAGAAAATGGAAAATAGCTTCCAAAATCGCTTAATGACAGGGAATAATAATTTGAAATACTTGCAGTATTTGACACAAATCAACTATAATATCGACATTTTGAATGACCATCTAACAGGAATTTCGGAAGCTGTAGTCCTTGCCAAATTAAATATCATATCCAAGTTAATTTTACACCAAGATGAATTATCAGAAATTTACAGAGCACTCCAAAATTATTCGATTAGCGTAGCATCCGATGAACACATATATGAGCTATTGAAGTTACAGGCCTACTCCAATGGATCCAACATAATTTTCAACATCCAAATTCCCGTCGTCTCAAGGGGCAGCTATTCCTTTTTCCATAACCAATACATCTACCAATACATAAAACCAAAATTATCCCGACGAAACCTTATGTGGCGATGTCCTCCGACTACATCCAACCGATCGACAACAAATGTGATGTCATCGAAAGGGTATATTACTGCCCTCAAACGACGATGTGGTCCAGGATCCAGGACTCAGGATGCCTTGGTAGCCTGATGACTAGTAAACCAGCCAACTGCGAGGTGTATGACAAGGTCAACGACATCGAGATTTACCAGTACGAGCCCAATCTATTGCTACTTATTAATATGCCAAAAACATCAGTAAAAACAACATGTGACCCAAAAACCATCGAACTCGAGGGAACCTTGCTGATTCGCTTCCAAGATTGCCAAATTCATATTAATGAGGTTACTTACTATTCGGAAAGTACTACGTATTGGGACGAATTCCACATCTATCCAATATCCTTCAATAATGAGACCAATACTACAATAACCCACAATCCACTAATCTAACTCAAGAGACTCGATAAGCTGCAGTTCCTCAAGGTTCCCGACATCACCAACCATACATATGTGAAGGACTTGTACACCACGGCAGCATTTGGACCATTTTTCATACTTACCTTCATCGTGCTGGGCTACTTAATTCTGCAACAACGAAGGATTAAAATAGGCAACCGCAACTACGTTTGCCAAACACCAGACCTAACAACAACCAGCCAACCGGTGAAGCTCCTATGGCCCCTGCCATATACTAAGGGGGGAGGAGTTATGGAATGTGCTTAGCACACATTCCACCTAACGGACAGCGTCAACTTCAAGACGACGACACCTGAAACCTCCTGCATACCACCACCTAGCAGACAAAGCGATGACACCAGACGCCTGGGAAGATACAACCGGCACGAGGCCTGAGTCAGCACTTAGCAACACCATAAGTATATGCGAAACGATCTTTATGTTCTCAGTCTTGTGTAATTAATTGAATAAAACAATACACGTAGAAAAAATCAAATTGTTTTTTTAAGCTCAGGCTCAGTAAATACCTAGCTCATTTTTTCTATGATTTTCGTTCACTTCGCTATACCGCTACTTCGACTTTCTCTTAGTAACATCTGCTTAATATATTCATATATATAAAGTACAATATGTTATTCCCCTTACATAGCAGCTGTAAAAATAGAGGGGGACATTTTGGGATACTATAGTGATGTGCGATTGCGAGATGTTAAACTCGATTGTTTAGATTGTTCAAACATCTCGATGGCTTTAAGTTGGACTCGATTATTGCAATCGAGACAATCGAGAGAATCAAGACAATCGAGAGAATCGAGATAATCGAAAGAATCGAATAAACATCTCGCCATCGTAGCAATATATATATATATATATATATATATATATATATATATATATATATATATATATATATATATATATATATATATATATATATATATATATATATATATATATATGTATATATATATATATATATTTATATATATATATATATATATATATATATATATATATATATATATATATATATATATATATATATATATATATATATATATATATATATAATTTTGTGGTGAGACTCGCTTCTTTTACTACCCCGTGATGAGGCAAATAATAATTCGGAACAATGTCCACTTCTTCCTCGGGTATTTTCTCCATATGTTTTAAAATGAGGTATTCATCTAAACATCGATGGTAGTCAGCGTTCAGTTGGGAATTTCTGCTCAATCTTCGTTCGAGCGAAATAAGTTGTGAGTAAGCCGTCGCAAAGGGCGATACAAGATTTTCACAGGATGCTTTAAATGGTAAGGAGACGATATACCGGCCTTGAGTGTCTCGTTTATACGTGGCCTTGAAATGCTCCTCACATCGGCTGGTATCAACGCTGACATTTGACATAGCTTCCACTTCTTTCAAGTTCCCAGAATCTGCGAAGTTGTGAGTCGAGTTCCACCCGATTAAAAAACGAATGAACGTCAACTAATGTTTGTGGTTGGCAGTGAACCGAGCCCAACAGTACCCAGCCTAAGGATGTGTTCTGCGCAATCGGAGCGTTGGGTGCTCCTTTCCTGAGTCCGTCTCTGATGATGGCTGGGCATACATCTAAGCCCAGAAGGATGCCGATTTTACCCGGCTGATGGTATAGAGGATCGGCTAGCTCAAGATTTCGAAGATGCTTATACTCAGCCAGGGGAAGTGTAGAGTGTGGCAGTCGATCAGTCACTGAAGGAAGAACCAGTGCCTCCAATGGCAGGATAAAGTCATTAGAGAGCCTAGATCCCACTTCTAGTTGCACGACCTTTTGCACGCTTCTTGTTGTAGTTTTCCCGATCCCGGAATTGAGCCGCAGGCGTTGCATGGCTGCTGTGGAAATGAAGCTGACTTGTGAACCGGTGTCAATCAACGCTCTCATTGTAAGATCAATCCCGTTGGATGATACCTTGATCAACGCTAACAGCGACGTTACCGGTTTTGTGTTTCCTTTACCGTAGGGGTGGGAAGGACTAGACAGAGTATATCCGTGGAGCAGTGAATGATGGCGTCGACCACAGTAAGCGCATCCTTGTTTGCTTGGACAGTTCTGACTTTGATGATCCGTGCTTAGACAATTAAAACACAGATTGTTGGCTTTGACAATCTGTCTTTTCTGATCCAGGAGTAGGGATCGAAGAGAAAGACACTTACTAACGGCTGGATTGGCCGGTTGCTAGGTTTAGTGATCGGCGGCATGATGACGGCTTCTAAAGTACGAAATCGGGATTCAAGAAAATGTAGATATTCGATGAGAGTCGGTGGTTCAGTCGGACTGCTAAGTCACTGCTCCCATTGTAGACGCGTTTCAGGTGGTAAACGTTGTGTTTGAGAATGTATAATAGCTAAATCTCAGTTTTTCACATCTACTTTCGGCGATTGAAGTGATGCTAGGCTCTCTTTTGTGGCATCAGAGAGACTTCGGATCGATGTTGCGGTATCTTTTGCAATTGATTTACTATCGAATAAGATTCCCATTTGCGCACTGATTAACAACCGTCTGTTTTCATAACGCTTCATAAGTGCCTCCCAGGCGAGAGCATAGTTTGAATCGCATATAGAGTATGCACGAAGCAATTGGTCTGCTTCTCCAGGAACTGTACTTCGCAAGTAATGGAGTTTTTGAACATTAGAAAGTGTTTGGTTGTTACCGACCAACGCTGCGAACATGTCTCGGAATAACTGCCATTCAGAATATCGACCATCGAAATTGGGCAATTCACAGAAGGCAACGATATAGCTGCGGCGCCAACAACGCTACAATTTTCAAAGTTTCGAGACGAACTATTCATTTCAGAGGATTGTTCAGAACTGAAGCTGCTTATCATGTCCCGGAAACGACCTGAATATTCATAATATATCTCTTCATATTTAGAATACATGTCATTAGTGAAATACGGAAGAGTTCTGTTCGCTGAGTCTGCGCACATCACGATTTTTTGGTGATTATCGGAAAATTCCTTCCAAAGATCAGCTATCCCTTCGAGACGGCCGTTCAAATAGCCTAACGTGCAGTTGGCTTTGGAGCAGTTTTTGAAGTTGGTGATAAATCGATCGAAGGAATCGATCGTCACCACTTGAATTTTTATCTGCGTTTCGATGGTGGTTCACATAATGACCGAAAAATGCACTTGATCGATTTTTCGAGAATTGGGAGCGGACACCGAGTCTATTTAGCTCATTTGGGCGTGAATCGCGATGGTTGATATAACACGTGAGAATGATTCTCGTTTGGTTCTCAGTAAGATTCTATTATACCGTTGATCGTTGCACGTTTGTGAAATCTAAATTGCCGTACAATGAGTGGAATATTGTTATTACCGCTTCTTTGTAGCTCGGTACTTTCGGTACACCAATTTTTAATGTTGAATTTAGCCTTTGATTTGAGTATCTGGCACCTGCACCTTTACAAGCCATTTATGAGATTTCACATTCACTATACCACTCATGCACGACACTGTTTTTGTGAAGATTGATTGCGTTTGCGGATAAAAATATATCCGGTTCGAAGGACCAGCCAATGTTTCGAAATGTTTTATAAAATAAACATCAAATTGATTATTGACTTGTGATCATTGTTCCCTTCTTGTCTATAAATCAGCATAGACAATGTATATCGTCTCTAAAGCTTATCAAAGCAGAGAATATTGATACGGGAAACTCGATTGTTTTGCGGAATAAGCCTCCGAAGCCGAATCAAATTGGAATTGTTTTTGCGGGATGATTAAAATTAAAAAAATTGTTTAATCTACATACTGCTGAAGTCACATGCGGCTCACATGCAAAACTCAACTGCATAGGTTACGTATCGCATATAAATGAACCGACATGGATAGATGGTACTAGCAAATCATGCATTGACCATATCCTGCTTAAGAATAACTCCCCCCGGTGCCATGCTACACCTATTATTCTACCAAATTCAATCACTGATCATTTCAAAACATTAATTAAAGTTGACATAAACTGCCAAGAAACAAATCTCAACTCAGTAAGTAGACAAACGATCAATATAATTAATGTTAATGAAGTAAAAAGGAAGCTTGATCAAATCGATTGGGACTTAGTCATCAATAATGATGAAAATGCAAACTTATTTGCTCATGAATGTATCCAGACTATCAGCAACACAATCAAGCGATCTACAACAACCAAATTTATTCGGAAAAAACACACCTCCGAAGCATTGGCTTTCTTTGAGAATAATCGTATCAAAAAGGAAAAGAGATGAAATAAACACTATATAAAACACTATTGTTCGAAGAACAGTATAGGATTTGTGCAGATTTTGGGTGAGTATTCTACCACTAGCTACTTAAGGACACTACGACTAGCTACTTCTCCTACTTAAGACCAATACACCCTAAGTAATAATATACTCTAAGCCAATTTAATTTCGATGAGATCATCGAAAGTTACAAAGATAGAAAGGTGTTTGGGGTTGCCATCCGAAAAATGTCCAGACCTTAGAAAATTTAAACATTGTTTACTTATTTTCATTGCAAATGTTCGCGATTCGAATACTTAATGTAATGCATTTATTGGTAAAAAAAAAGTAACAAAAACGCCTCAAGCTAGCAGCCCTTTGCTCGGACCGAAGCCAAAAAAATGTCATATCTGCCTCACGTTGACGTCAATCTACTCTGCGAATTTCGTATTGATCCGATGTCTTGCATTGGAAGTTATAGGGGTACAAAGAAATTTACGGTTACCACCCACAAAAGTTTTCAAATTTTCTAGTTCATAATATTTGCTGTCTATTTTCATTACAAAAAAAAATTTCCTCTCTGCTGCTGCACTGCTACGGCGCAAGGATAAAAGTGTAAGCATGTACTGAGCAAAATTCATAAAGCAACTTTGCTCTAAAACATTTTCTTTTCTACTCAGTGAACTCTAAAAATTTACCATATCATCACATTGATCATATTTAATATTACTGCTAATTAGCAATCGCCATTCGTTATTTAGGGTTTCTAAATCAAATTTTGTTTTAAACGGAAAAGCACGGCAAATAGGAAGTATAGTACATATAATCTTCAATATTACATTCTCGATATAATATGTAGTAGATTTAACAACTTGAGTAGTGAAGTAGCAAAAACGGCAAAGGCCGAAAAAATTTAGTAAATTTGCTACAAATGTAGTAAGGTGGCAACACTGATATATATATATATATATATATATATATATATATATATATATATATATATATATATATATATATATATATATATATATATATATATATATATATATATATATATATATATATATATATTTATATGTATATATATGTATATATATATATATATATATATATATATATATATATATATATATATATATATATATATATATATATATATATATATATATATATACCGCTTTTTTTATATATATATATATATATATATATATATATATATATATATATATATATATATATATATATATATATATATATATATATATATATATGCAGTGTAACCTCGGTAATTGCAACTAATAGAAACACAGACTTGCTGCAATTTTCGGGTCAGTACTTTTTGTGAAGAAAAACAACCAGTTAACACAAATGAAGTTATTTGTATAGGAAAAAATATTGTAGTTCAAAATGAATGAGTGCAACAAAAACTTTTCTTACACCTTTATATTTTTCAAACACATATATTCAGATTTTCTCAAAAAAGTTAAAAAGTGTTGCCTGCTTCTGGCTCTTGCCTTGCTTCACAATAGCTTTCATTTTCAATTGTTGCAAAACGATTATATCCTGAAGATTTTCGTTATTCTGTTCAGCCCATTCAATACAAATGTTGAAACTTCGTACTGCGTCTTCATTTTTTGTCTTATTCACTCTTATCTCCAAGGTGCTTTCGTCAACTGACTTTGTTTCATCGTCGTCTATCTCTCCAAAACAAATCTCAGCTCCAGTTTCGACAATCCAGTTATCAATATCATCTGATGTCAAATTATCATCAGGCCCAATTTGTTTTAGAAGATCACCTATTGGGTCTATTAAATCTTTCATGCTCTGCATTTCTGATCTTATGATACTCAGCGGAACGTCATCCTCTTCCGTCCAATCAGAGACTGGTGTCATTAATTTTTCCCAGCATTTTTCAATAACGTGTGATCTGGCCTTCGCCCATGCTCCAGATAAATGACATACGGCGTGTTTTAAGTTTATTCCCTTAATTATTTGCTCCGTGTCCGATTCCTCAGAACCTACAATTTGGGCCAACAAGCTTTTTTTGTAAAAAAGTTTTGTCAACCTAATCACGTTTTGGTCCATAGGTTGCATGATTGCAGTGCAGTTCGGTGGGAAGCACATTATGGATATCATACCGTCAGTGGCGTGCACTCCATAGAAGCAAAGAAGCATTGCATACCCTCTACAAAATTATAAAAATTTACAAACCAAATCCATAGCGTTCATAATATTTTTTCTTGAATTTAATTTTCGCGTTGTACTGTATAGATTGATACTAACTCGGCATTTTGTATACATAATTGTTATATGTACACGCTGTGCTGCATCCACTCGTACGTTGGCTTGGGATTCGAATAGCGATATTAGCGATGAAGTCTCATGTCTCTCAGCCGAACTTTTCAGTACGATTTTAGCTGCATGTTCGCTGTGCTCCTGTGTTCAAGCAGAGGTGCGCGGACGGCGCTGCTAAAAGATTTGCACTTTTGTGAATGAATTATTTGACTGCTACAGTACGACGAAAAATTTTATGTGCTATAAAATTGAAAATTGTTCAAGTTATATATAAAAATTTTTGACGTGAAAGAACTACTTTTTTAAATCTAGAATAAATAGAATAAAAATAGAATAGAATAAAAATAAAATTTGAATTTAAAATTAATAGATTTTGTGCAAATTAAACCAAAAAAATAAAAGAAGTACGTTAAAGATTAATTGTGTTAAAAGATAAACATCAACAGGCTCGTATCCAACTTAAAGGGGAGTGTTCACACAAATTAATGATGTGGAAACATGTAGTCAAACATGTGCTCAAACAGTTAACAGTTCAATCTAATGCGCGGCTTTTGATACAGTAGTGTATTTTAGAAATTTGTTTTTACTTTTTTATGCAAGAAAATATCCATGTACTTCTATGGCTGAGTATATTTTGACAGTTGCATACCTTAGATGAAAAGGCTGTGCACGCCACTGCATACCGTCATCACTTTCTCTCTTTCGGATAGCATGGGGCATTATCAAGCAGTAAAAGTGCTTTTGGTGGAAGTCCCTGAGCACTTAAGAATCTGCAGACCTAAAGCAAAATAAAGTCCATTGAAATCAATAAATTTAATTTCGGAAATTGAAAACCTTACTTCTGGAACAAATGTGTGATGAAACCAGTCGTCAAATAAACATCTCGTCATCCAAGCGTTGCCACTGTTTCTGTACACCACAGGAAGATCTCCAGCATTTTTGAATGACCTGGGATTTTTGGCTTTTCCTATCACTAGGATCTTAACTTTATGCGTTCCGGTTGCATTTGTACATGCTAGAAAAGTTATCCTCTCCTTACTAGTTTTCCGTCCAGGTGCTGAAGTTTCCCGGAAATTCACCAAAGTTTTTTTCTGGAAGAAGCTTCCAGAACAGGCCAGACTCATCTGCGTTGTATATCTGTTGTGGCTTCAATTGCAATTCCTTGATTTTGGAATGGCACTTTTCAACAAATTGGTCGATGGAAGCTGCATTGTTTGACAGCTTTTCTCTACAAATTTTGAGAAGCCGGATTCCGTGTCGCTTTTTTAATTTTATGAACCAACCGCTGGTTGCGTTGAATCCATTCGAATTCTCTGGAATTTTGTTGTGAAAAAAGTTTGCCTTTTCGTTCAACAATTCCGCAGACATCGGTATGTTTTTTGATCGTTGATCCAAAAACCACTTTACAGCGCAGCATCTATTTTCGGAAATTCAGACTGGCGCATCGTTTGCCGTTTATCGGATCCAAATTCTGCATTGGCCACAAATTTTTTGAATTTGTTTTGGTTTTTCATAATGCGGCTAATTGTCGATTTGTTGACGCTGTATTTGATAGAAAAAAGTGGCAATAGATGAACCACTTTCGAAATCTGTTATAACTTGCGCTTTATCTTTAAATGATAAAAACGTATGTGCTTTTGTACCCGACATTTTCAAATAAACCACACGAGCGACGTAAGAAAACGAAATTTAAACGAAAATCACATGAACATACTCAGTGCTGCCATTTTAGCATTTTGATTGCTAGATCTAGCATTTTTTTTTTCCAAGACAGCATTCGAAATTCGAAGCTGGCATCTAGCATTATTTTTAGCATTTAAATTTAGATTTCGGAATAATCTGGCACTCATCTATTTACAATCTCAACCATCAAATTTTTCTCAATAATAGCTCTTTTCGTGTATTTTCAGTCGCGTTCATGAAAGGAAATTTCCTGAATCATGTGGTGGCGAAAATGCATGAAAAATACAAAAACGCGCTCATGTCATTGTCTTCGAAGTAACAACCAGAAGTGACAATTGTTTGGTTTTGAAATAATGATAGTGATTATAAAGTCTAAAATATAAAGACTATAAAGTAATCTATATTGCTTTAAATATGGTAGATTTCCATTAAATCATGATGATGCTAAAAATCAGTGATATGGTCCCATCCACTTCAAACTCCTAGGAGCCTCGGATATCTACAAGTTCCAAGTTTATCAAAGTATGTGTATTCTAGTTAGATATTTTTTTCCTGAATAATGTTTACTTTTTCTTCACTTAAAAATAAATAATTGTTGCTGCTTTGATTGTGGGATTCCACACGATGTTTTGAAAAATATTGGTCGAAATGAGCTTTACGCAAGAGAAGGAGATTTAGGTATAACTGATATGTCTGTAATAGATACAGAATCATGTTGAGATGTAAATTTTAAACTTCTAATTTGTTTTTAAGGTGATTAAACTTAAAAAATATATTTATTTTTCAACATAGTCTTCTAAGAAGTTAATACATTTAGTCCATCTTTTTTCTAAACCCAGGATACCCTTAGAAAAAAATGCTTTATCTTGACTCTCCCAAAGTGCCTCAACAGCGGCCATCACTTCCCTATCATCTTCAAATTTCTTACGTTGAAGTTATTGTTTGAGCCGAGGAAAGAGCTAGATCTGGCAAATAGGGTGGGTGTTCAATCTGTTCGAATCCTGTTTCTTTAACTGTATCCATCGCAACTGCAGCCTTGTGAGCCGGTGCATTATTTTGAAGAAACAGATCTCCGGCTCGCAGTTTGCCGCGTCTTTTCTCCTTCATTGCCTCTCGCAAACTTCTTATTTGGTCAATTTAGTAAGAGCCTGATATAATGGTTTCCTTTTCTAAATATTCCACCATAATAATTTCTTCAGCGTCCCAAAAAACTGATGCCATAACCTTTCCTGCCGAACTTGACACTTTGAATTTCTTCGGCGTCGATGAAGAGGGTCGCTTCCAGGTCATCGATTGCACTTTGGTTTCTGGATCGAAATGGTGGATCCAGGTCTTGTCCACAATCCCATTTATATGCCCAGCTGGAAAGATAGCAAGGAGACGAACAAAATGATCTAGAGAATCACGAGAAAGAAAGACAACAAAAGCGAAACGAACTGAATAGAAAGAAAAAATGTTCAATATTGTCTTATTCTATTTATGGTTGAATTATTTTATAGGGCCAAGTGTAACGTCAGTGAGAAGAACTTAATCAACGCAAAATGAGCCACCCAAATACAATGGCAGTCCTACAAAAGCAACGATTCTGAAGACAGTGGATGGACACAGATGTTTCTAAGTAACCATAACATTCACGAAAGGGAGACAAATAAAAAAAACTAAAGCGTACAATTTCCGGAACGCATACAACACACTAGTATTCGAAGGTAATAAAAAATTGACAAAAAATTCTTCTGATTTGCCTAGAACTTTTTGAGATTCAGCCTTGAAATGTCGACTGGTTTCTTCTTATGCTCGTCCGTTAACATTCTCGGTATCCAACGAGCAGAGACCTTCTTCATATGTAATTTGTTCGCAAAGATTTTTCAAACACTACCATATGAGATCCCTGTGACCTCAGCTACATGCCTGAGGGTCACTCTTTGATCTACCAATACGACATCTTCGACTTTTTTTTACGTTGTCTTCAGTGAGGGATGTGGAAGGACGTCCTTCGCGGTGTTCATTTTTAGTGGATGTTCTTCCCAGGTTAAACTCCTTGGCGTAGCGTGCAACGGTGGAATATGGAAGAACAGAGTCCCCTAATGTCTGCACCATGTCGCCGTGTATGCTTCTGGTAGTCAGTTTTTTCAAACAGAGGTACTTAATGACAGCTTTAATTTCGTTTTTCCACATTTTGATGTTCTCTCTTCAACTGTTCATATTCAAATGAATATAGCTTCCTGGAATCGTAGCCTATTTATATGTTTTTTCATGCTGACCTAGTGAGTATATGTAGTAGTAAAATTTTTTTTTTAATTTTATGCGAACTGGAAATAACCGATTATCATTACTTATTGATCAACCCTCATATAAATATACATATTGTTTTCATATTGAACCATGTTTATTTCAATTAAATAAGAAAGCATTATTTAGTATTATAATTTTACAAGATCTAGCATTATTTAGCATTAAATAAAATTGAATCTAGCATTATTCCAAAAAAATAAATGGCAGCACTGAACATACCACTTGAAAAGCACGCGTATTGGGGGATGTACCGGAAAATACGATTCAGTCACTAGACTTCCAATAAATATCTTGTGAGTGCATACAACAGGGTAAGAAATTTTAAAGTATTGGTCTCGATTTGATTTCGACTCTAAAATTGCAACAAGAGTTGCACCTTTAGAGTCTACAATAGAAAAATATTGACTGTTGCAAATTTCGAGTATTGCAATTATCGGGGGTTGCAATTATGGAGTTTACACTGTATATATATATATATATATATATATATATATATATATATATATATATATATATATATATATATATATATATATATATATAATATATATATATATATATATACAGTTGTATATATATATATATATATATATATATATATATATACTACCACTATATATACATATATATATATACAGTTATATATATATATATATATATATATATATATATATATATATATATATATATATATATATATATACAGTTGGCTGAGTATAAGCATCTTCAAAATCTTGAGCTAGCCGATCCTCTATACCATCAGCCGGGTAAAATCGGCATCCTTCTGGGCTTAGATGTATGCCCAGCCATCATCAGAGACGGACTCAGGAAAGGAGCACCCAACGCTCCGATTGCGCAGAACACATCCTTAGGCTGGATACTGTTGGGCTCGGTTCACTGCCAACCACAAACATTAGTTGACGTTCATTCGTTTTTTAATCGGGTGGAACTCGACTCACAACTTCGCAGATTCTGGGAACTTGAAAGAAGTGGAAGCTATGTCAAATGTCAGCGTTGATACCAGCCGATGTGAGGAGCATTTCAAGGCCACGTATAAACGAGACACTCAAGGCCGGTATATCGTCTCCTTACCATTTAAAGCATCCTGTGAAAATCTTGTATCGCCCTTTGCGACGGCTTACTCACAACTTATTTCGCTCGAACGAAGATTGAGCAGAAATTCCCAACTGAACGCTGACTACCATCGATGTTTAGATGAATACCTCATTTTAAAACATATGGAGAAAATACCCGAGGAAGAAGTGGACATTGTTCCGAATTATTATTTGCCTCATCACGGGGTAGTTAAAGAAGCGAGTCTCACCACAAAATTACGGGTAGTATTCAATGCATCTTGCAAGACCGACAATGGAAATTCGCTGAACGATCGTCGGCACTAGCCTGCATCAAGATCTGCCCGACATCATTACACGGTGGAGAATGCACCAAATCGTTTTCTCACGGAAAAAATGTATAGGCAAGTCTTAATTGCTAAATCAAAGTTCGACAAAGTTCGTCAGAACCCATTCAACATTACAGATTGAATACTGTAACTTTTGGGGGAATTCCGCCCCTCTTTGCCCATGCGGGCAGTTCAACAGTTGGTAGAAGACGATAGCAAAAACTTCCCGCTCACATCCAAAACATTGTTTCAGGAGCTGTACGTAGATAATGTACTAAGCGGTGGAGAGGTCTCAGACAAAGTCATGCAATTGCACCGAGAACTCATCGAGTTACTTAGCCAAGGTGGATTTCATATGCGATAATGGACGTCTAATGATCCCACAGTGATCCAGAATGTGTCTGAAAGAGACACAATTGAAATAAGAGACACGATCACTTCGACGGTAAATGCTTCAGGACTCAAGTGGCGAGACGAACTGTCATTCAAATTTTCACTGGAGTCCAACAGCAAGACACCCACTAAACGAATTATATTATCATACATCGCAAGACTATTTGATCCCCTATGATGGTATGCTCCAGTCTTAATTTCGAGCTAATACAAAAATTATGGCTACAAAGTATAGAATAGGATCAAACTCTTCCAGACCAAATCCAAACAGAATGGAGTCAATTTCGAAACAGAATACAGCAATTAGAGCATGTAAAGGCTCCTCGTTGGCTGCACACCACGAATAGTATGCGGATAGAGTTACACGGATTTTGTGACGCATCAGAACGTGCTTACGCTGCGGCGGTGTACTTAAGAACCTCCACCAGGAGTGTATCTAAAGCAAAGGTGAGCATTGTAATGGGAAAAACCAAGGTTGCACCAATCAATACGTTTGGAATTATGTGGTGCCTCCTTGTTGGCAAAGCTAATGGCGAAAATTGTGTCAGCCCTCCAACTACATAAGACCCCAGTTTACTGTTGGTCAGATTCTACTGTAGTATGAGCATGGTTATCCAAACACCCTTGTAATTGGAAGGCATTTGTGGCAAATCGGACCAGTCAAATACATAAACTAATTCCGACTACAATATGGCATCATGTTAATTCACCTGATAACCCAACCGATCTTGCAACCAGAGGCTTCACTCCGGAAAATCTGTCGACATCCACGTTATGGTGGCAAGGATCGATGTGGCTACAAACATTCACACAGCAAGATCCCACTGACCAACTTTATGACACGACACAAGAAATGCGAAAGCCAACTGCGTTAACAATACAAATCCAAAGTCCACAACAACTACTGGATGTTACCAAATTCTCTTCCCATAACCGTCTCATACGAATAACCGCATACTGCCTCCGATTCTTTCATAACTCCACCCGAGCCAATATCAACAATAGTAGCTCATATCTCACAACTCACGAGCTGAAATCCGCTTCGAAATATTGGTACCAGACTATTCAGCAAGAAAACTACACCGACCAGATCCTAGCTCTAAAATTACATGGCGCAGTCAACAAGCAGAGCAAAATCAAAGCTCTCACACCGATTTTGGACCAATATGAGATACTCAGAGTTGGCGGGCGATTGCAAAACGCCGACATCACCTTTGACGAACGGCACCAGGTAATTCTCCCACACGGAAGTCATTTTTGAAGGTTAATCATCGCACACCACCATCTTAAAACCCTTCATGGAGGACTAACTGCCACATTCAATAGCATTCGAAAAACGTATTGGGCCCTAAAATTGTTTCCGATTGTGAAAAATGTTTCGGATTGTCTAAGACGACTTCCACTCAAATGATGGGCAACTTACCAAAGGAACGAATTAATCCAGCTCCTGCATTTACAAACACAGGGATGGATTACGCAGGACCCTTTTCACTACGCATTTCAAAGGGCCGTGGTGCGAAGACGTACCAGGGCTACATCGCAATATTCGTCTGTTTGGCGACCAAAGCAATCCACTTGGAAGTTGTAAGCGATCTTCCCACGGAGGCTCTCTTAGCCGCTCTTCGTCGGTTCATTGCAAGAAGAGGGTTCTGCAAGAATATATATTCCGACTGTGGCACAAATTCCATAGGAGCAAAAACGATATTGGAGAAAACATTTGTGGCAAGTCAGAAAAGTATTAGATCAGAAGTTGCTGAATTGTTAGCTACGGATGGAATAACATGATCGTTTATCCCTCCTGGGTCACTGCACTTTGGAAGCTTATGGGAAGCCGGAGTTTATTCGGTAAAACATCACTTTTGAAGAGTAGTAGGAAATGTCATCCTCACTTACGAGGAGTCCGCAACCGTGTTGACACCGATCGAAGCCTGTCCTAACTCGAAACCGCTAAGTCCATTAACCGATGACCCAACAGAGCTAACTCCACTAACACCAGGCCATTTTTTGATCGGACGCGCGATCACCGCCCCTCCACAGGATGATCTACTGGAAGGTAATGCAATTAGTCTTCGACGATGGATTCTGGTACAAAAATTACAACAAGACTTTTGGAAACGCTGGCAGACAGAATACTTACATACGCCACAACTGCGTGCAAAATGGCAACAAACACAAGCAAATTTATAGGTCGGACACCTAGTAATCAGCAAAGACGAACGTCTTCCCCTCTTAAAAGGCTGATGGGCCGAATCACCGAAACACATCCAGGGCCAGATGGCCTGGTCTGAGTAGTGGACATTAAAACCGCCGCTTCCATACTACGACGCCCGATACACAAGGTTTGCCTACTACCCAAACAAAGGGACACCGTTGCGACAAGAGAGCAAAAACAACAATAAGTACAACTCATACGAAAAATAAAAATACATACAAAGATACACCACATATAATATACATATATAAAGCCTAACATATAAGTGTAACCACATCATGATTAGACACTGAATTCACTATTTCTCTCGAAATTTCTCATTTCTCTTCACTTTCCTCAACGATTGTTATCGGATACATTCAAAACAGCCCGCTGATGCTGGTCCGTAGATGACACTTTTCTTGGAAGTCAACTTTGAGCGTGCTCGACGTTCCAAGAACGATGTTCCGTTCATGGGAAAGCGAAATGAGAAAAAAGGGGATTACGGTTTCTGCGGTGCTGGCGAGTGGAATGGCTGGAGTTAGTTTTTTAACGTGGTTTTTGTATTCACAAAGAACTTTTTTTTCTTTTGTTTATTTGTTCACAAATAAGCAGTAGTCACGATTTGTGGTGCTTGGATAAAAACAGGTAGTACGAGTGAAATGTAAGGAATGAATTTTTTTAAATTGAATGAACTAAATATAATATCAACTTCTCTATGATCAATTTGATGTTTATTTTATATTAAAAAATTTCGAAACACGTTCGAAACCACTTAATCAAAAAAAAAAAAAAAACAACACAAAAAAAAATTTCAAAATGTTCTTTTTAATGCAATCACCACACAAAAACAATTCCGCTTTGATATAAAGGTGCATTCATTACTACTACTAACGTCTGATTTTTGGCATTTCTTGTTATTTTTCAAGCTAGTATCTTTTCAACTCATTACACTTTGCTCAATGGTATTCTAATATTTGAACACCGTCGGTGCAATACGATTTTTCCGGTCCTGCAAAATAAGCGTTTGTCTCAGCAATCACGTCCGCATTTGACAAGCATTTTTTTCCAGTTAACATTTTTTCAAATTAGGGAGTAAGAAAAAGTGGTTAGTGGCTAAATGTCGTAAATACGGTGCGTGCAGCAAGAATTCATAGCGAAATTCATGCATTTTCGCCATAGCAATTCAAGACTTATAAGAGGGCGCATTGTTGTGATGGAAAATAACTCTCCATTTTGTCGTGATGGCTTCTTCAGTGTATCCAGAAGTGCTGCACAATAGTCCCCGACGATCGTTTTTCTTTTGAGCACCACACCGTGCGAATCACAATATACTATTGTCATCACTTTTCCAGTCGACAGGACGGTTTTTGCTTTCGCGGATATTTTCCGTCTGCTTTGCACCCATTGTCCAAACAATGGGTCCAGCCAATGCACCCATTGTTTGGATTGTTATTTCATCTCTGGCGAGCAATAGTGAATTCAAGTTTTGTCAATTGTAAGGTATCTGTCTTGAATTACGCTCTGACATGTCCAAGCACTATTGCGAAACGTTCATGCGAATGCGTTTTTGATCGATCGTTAAAACGACGTAGCACCTATCGCGCCGAAAGCTTTGTGATTTGCAAATCTTTATGCAAAATTTTAATAACATGGCTTATTGAAATCCTTACAATGTCAGCAAGCTCACGCACTGGCACTCGTCGATCATGTAACGCTGCATTGTTGATTTTGATGATGTTTTCCGTAGTCACAGCGGTTTTTGGGTGACCTGGACGGGGTTCATTACAGATAGATGGACGACAGGTTTAAATTCCGCTATCTGCTTACTGTGGGAAACGATGGAAAAGAGGCTCGTAAAGTCAAATCCAGCTATTTTTTATTCTAGTTGCCATTAATTTCAATTTGCTCTATTTTCGAAAAGATCTCCGCTTGACTTAATCATAACAAATAAACTACTCAATCGAATTATCCGAAATTTTATAGTACCTGTTTTTAAAGATCAAACATTAACAGGATCAGAAACTTTTAATTTTATATACTCCACTATTGTGTCAGTCTCATTACTTATAGAACAGCCCATGTATACATATTTACTCTTTCCAGTATGTTTGATGTACAATTAAGAATCATTGTTTGGTTTTATATCATTTTCAATAAATATGCCTCGTTGTGCTTTACCTTCCTTATGTGTTTTTCCAACTGGTTGGCGAATTTCCTGTCCAGTACATCAAACAAAAGGTGAGTGGCTGACCCGATAATATTTAAGGGAGAACTTCGGACTCGCCTTTGTTTCTGATACAATAGCTCAGTTTTGTTCTGGTTTCAGAGTACAGCTGGTGGAATCGGGAAGCAATAGCTTTGCAATATTGTCAATTTGAAGCAATTTGGCTTACGCTGAACATATTCCTATGAGCCTTTAATGTTTTCATATTCCTATGAACCTTTAATGTTCCTTTGTTGTTATACTCCATCCAGTAATTGGATAGGTTACAAAGAGTGATAATTTTCCAAGTGCTGTCTGTTAGCTTGATTCGGTTGATTTCTTTGAAGTCAATATTAGGATTGCTTCTATATGGTATTATCTCTGGCGTTTCTCTAATATGTGAAGCAGGAGCCAAACAATCTGTTGAACATCTCTTGATGAAGAATTGTCCGCAGATTATTAAAAACACATGCCATTCAGTAAATTTATGTGCAAATTAAGCTGAAATTACTATGGGTGGCCTAGTAACGCTGAAATCACCATGAGTCGTCGAATAAAAGCCCATGAAAACAAGTTCAAATTAATATACTCGGTAACATATTCAGACTTAGTGATAAATAATAATTTAATTAGTGACAAATTAATTTTATTCAGACTATTAGTGGTATATAAATTGTAGCACGATTACGATGATTATCACTGAAATAGATTTATCGTTTTATACAATTCAAATGTCCAATCAGTTTGGCCATTTCTTCCTTATGGACTCTTTGGATGATGCCTACCTGCGCTTTTTATCGTTTACTTTAAAAATATTAATCGACAATTGATTTTTTAGAAGACGTGAATTTGAGGACAGTGCTACCACTCTGGGAAAAATGAGCGTAACCAAAATTTGTGAAATTTTTTAAAATATATTTTCAATAAATGCAGCTAATAACAGAAAAATGTACACAACTTTTTACATTATCATGCACTACTCCCCCTTGTAAAGGCCGCATCTTGTGGCAGGAGTGAGGAGCCTACCCGTTGAAATTACATCAAATTACATTTCATATATAACCAAGAATTATTCAAATATCTTACAATTAAGCTATCGCTGAAAATACCATCAAAAACTAGTGACTTTACTTTACTTACCCATAAAAATTCATAGAGAATACAACCCAATAGAATAAAGATAAATCTCCATTATAATTAATAGTATAATGGTTTACATTAGTTGCGGAAGCTGCAATGGGCTGGTCACGTGCAACGAATGGACGAGCATCGAGTACCTAAGAAGGTATTCGATGGAAGGGCCGAGGGTCCAAGACCAGTGGGAAAACCAAAAAAACGCTGGTCTGACTCTGTCGGCGAAGACTGCGCAAAGCTGCTCGGTTTTCGAAATTGGAGGACGCGGTCATTGGACCGAGACAACTGGAGGCGTCACCTGCGAGAAGCCAAGGCCCGAGAGGGGCTGTAGTGCTACGACGATGAGTTTAAATTTATGTTTGCGGTCACAAATATACTTCATCTGTTATAAAATCTATCCTTCAATCTTCTCTTGAGCACAGCCAAGTTATTTGCTTGTTATAGTTCACGTGGTAAAAGATTAAAAATTCTAGTGCCTATATACGAATAATTTCTCAGTGAAGGAATAAGAGTTGTGTTGGGAGCCACCTCTAGTTGAGTTCGTGTTTATTCTAATTTTATCCTGCTTGTATTCTTTATACACTTGGATCGCAGATATGATATCAACGATTTGGTGTATAGAGAGCATATTACGAGTAGTGAAAAGTTCTCTTGTTGGATAATGCCTGGATTTTTTATATAGAATTATCAATATTAGTTTTTGAAATATATACAACGGGTTGATCGCCGTTTGTGTCGCACTACCCCATGCGCGTATCCTATATTGGACGATCGGGTAAACAAGGGCGAAGTAAAACATTCTAATGTTTTCTTTGCGTAAAAATGTACGAACATCAAAGCACAGTGGAATTGTTTTCCTTAATTTAAGTATTTTCCTTAATTTGCTTCTCCCACCTTAAGTTCTGGTCTATCACAATTCCTAAGTATTTGATTTCTGCCACTCTTTGTAATGGTTCGCGGTTACATTTAAGGCTTCAATTTTTGGAGTGAATAGTGATACTGAAATTCAATGTTTGAAAACGTTGGATAGTACTGAACTTGCCAATATTCAAAGAAAAGGAGGTAAAGTCTAACCACTCGTTAAGTATACTTAAACTGTACTCTGATTTTGTTTTTACCCACTCGAGTCTCTTCCATCAAATAGAATTACCGAATTATCTGCATATGAAATTATTTTCCGTTTCAACTGCAAATCGAAAATATCGACATATATGGGAAACAGTACTGGGCCAAGCACATTGCCTTGAGGTATACCAAATTCGAAGGTACAAACACGTGCGCACAACTGGCACAACTCAGAACCAGACCGAAGTCCAGAACCAAGAGTGCTAAGGTCCAGCAAAAGGTGAAATGGCCCATGCCATCCAAGAGGCAAATCAATAAAAAAAAAAAAGAATTGCCCCGAGAGAAGGGTGCCCTAGAAATGGCCGTGAAGGCCCCTCGTCCGCATTAGCGGAGTATCCTTTAACCAACCCCGACGGATGCTGGGGTGCCGCTTTGCTAGCTCGCTGCGGCTGGGGTGGGTTCTTGAAAAATTGAGCTGGTTTGCTCGCTAGAAAACAGGTTGCTACGTATGATTCATCCGTCATCATATCGTAGCCGCAAACTGGTATATAAAAATACCCAAGGGATAAAAGGGGGCATAGTTCCCTTAAGGAAACCACCCGTGGCTCTGCAACATGGGCTGTCTAAGCAGACCCAGTGCTCGTGACGACACACGGAGCCAGAAAATTGAAAATCTAACGAGGAAAAGGGGGTAAAACACTGCCTCTATTTTCAAAGGAACCTGGGTGAGGCAGAGAGCCACGGGCCTCCGATGGTGGCGGAGCCCTGACCCCGATGGTCTGGGGTCCTCCGCCCACTGATATTGGTCTTACTGTCAAAAAATGCAAGAAAATGAAGTTCAAAACTAATCATGGCCAATATCCCTCCCTTTAAAAAAAATGCTGAAAATCACAAAAAAGACTAGTCAGTCATTGGCCAGCCATGCCATGTGCGGACCCTGAAAAGAAAAGAACTTCCCGGGCTTTCGCCCAATAAGAAGGCCGGCGGTTTATCTTAATACAAATTCATTATTCTTCTATTTAATGATTTCATTAGGATATTCAAACAAAATCGGCGCAGAATTAGTGAGCAACATTGAAATTTTAAGCAGCTTACTACATATAACAAATGAAGTACGTATTCAAGTTTAAAAAAAGAACAAAAATACATTAGGAGATTGCCTCAAACCTATTCGAAAGTGCACTTTAGAGTAGATTTATACACAAATCATCAGTTGAGGCGTATGATAGCATAGTGACCAGGTAAATTCTAAATATCATTAAAATGTCTCATTCCGTGACATTGTTAAAAATCAGACGAGTAGAGTAATTCACATTCACTGCTAACCTATTTGAGTTTCTTCATTTAGAATTTTGGTTATATTGGTTTTTGGTTCTTTTCATTGATCTAAAAAATTAGTTTTCGTCTTAAGTTCTATTAGAAGCATGTATTTATAATAATAATAATTTGCCATTTACTCGTAAAAGTTTAACATTTAGCAATTCAAAGCATCCCATGGTTTTTTTGGGTTTATTCTTTGTTTTTTTTTCTTTAAGCTTTTTTGCAACTTGTTCTATAGGCAACTTTCACATTCAACATAAAATAAAACATTGCACCAATAACTATTGTAAGAAAATTATGAAGCCATGGCAACAGGGCAATGTTCTTTTTTGTTTCTTCTGATGTTTTGTTGTCACAATGTCTAAAATTAATGTCGGAGTTACAGTCAACGTAGCCACGTACCAAACCGTCTGGTTACAATATAACGCGCCAAAAATGCCGAAAACCAAGCAAGAGTTTTCAGATTATTCGTCATCATGAAATCCTTAGTGCCCAATGATCCGAAAAAAAACCATCCATCCCCTCGCGGACTCTGCGCCCACGTGTCCAAATCTTCCGGATCAGACCAATATTTTAAATAAATCTTTTTAATGAACAAGGAAGCTGTGACATGTATTTGAACGAAGTTTCCTCCCGCAGACGCTGCCGAAATCATGTGAGTAAACTTCCTGCCTTGGTCCAAATTTCAGCTATCGGAATGCTCGTACTCAAATAAACTTTTCGAAGCAACGCTAAGTCAACTTTTTAGCCCACAATTGGGCGAGAGTAATAATGCATCACTTGTGTGGCGGTGAAACCTAGGAAGCACTTTTCGTATGCTCGATCTGTACTGCAACCCAGATGCCAGAATGCAATCTCATGGAACGATTTCCGGCTGAAACTTGTATGGAATGTGTACGCTTACCGAAACGCCGTGCACCCTTGTGAATTCCCCTTTCGTGATAGCCCTGTCTGCTTATGTAGCTGTGTCCATGAGCGAGATAGGACCAGTGGTGCTTTCGGGGTGATCTCACTAATAAACTTTTAGGGGGGCACACACGTGTGGAACAAATACGTTGATTTCCACTTAGACACGTGACTCACAACAATTGTCGCACCAGCCGTCACAAAAATTCAAGGGTACGCACAATTCAATCGAGTGCCAATAGCCACCGTTGCAATTTTTATCAAACACCGATACACAAAATCCAATGCTACAATCGAACAGCCAAGTACTTTTTTGTTCACAGTTAACCAATCTCGTTGAATAATCCACAGCCCGCGAGATGCAACCAACAAAAAAAACCGTATCCATGCACTCCCGCTAACTTTTCACTCTATGATTTTACTTCGTCGTGACCGCAGCCGCGACTCAACACCAAATAGCGGTACTTAAATTACACGTGTTTAAACACATTCAAAATGACGCCGTGACTTCACTGTTACTGCAATTAGTCCCAATTGCCAACACAATTCACTCACATAGTCAGTATGAGCGTACATACGAATATCTCCACTCGATTCGGATCGCTCGTTTCACGCACGAACGTGGAGGAATCACTCACGTTCCGACGATGGAAAGCAAAATCCTCGTCAAGACACTGCCTATCTTCTCGTCTGATCTTCTCGTCTGATCTTCTCGTCAATCCGACTGCCGTGAGCTCTCGCTCGCCAGCCAAATCATCTCCAGTCTCGAAATTGCACTGACAATAGACCGTTGGTACGGTAAATTAGTTTTGAAAAGCGACTTCGCTTGCATTTCGATTTCTCAAAAAACAAGGTACCTCTATCATATATTAGTAAAATTTCAGTAGCTCTAAGCTAGTGCAAACTCCTGAAAACTATCAAACCTTGTGGAATAGTCTTGACACGAATATTTGAGTATATATATTTTCAAATACACGTGTCAAGAAAAAAATTTTATGCGCAATATTGTTGTGAAAGTTGAATATCTTTCTGCCGATACTTTATTACTGCTTATTATTATTGCTTTATGCATCTCATGCAATTAAGCGATGCCAAAATGTCTTGCTACTTGAATATCATTATTGTCGCTGCCGCCGATTCGTCGGAATTTTTTAACCACACATCAACCATGATAATGCACCGAACTTTGAGCCAACCTAACAAAGTGTAGGTATTTGAGGTAAATACAGTAAGTTGCAGAGTGTATCACTCCACAATCTTACACAAACTCATTTAGAGAGAAAACTTACATAAAAATTATATAAATGTATACGAGTTGTGTAAATTAAGTAATGAGACTGACAACGTAGCGTTTGATATGGCAACACTGGAAGCGCTTGGCTGGAGAGGCGACAGGTAAACATGTGATACGTGTTCAGTACGAGTTTGATCTCGGTCAAGTCATTTGGTTGTCCGGTGTCGTTTTCCCCGTGAAACCGGTTTTTGTAGTGCGTTCTAAAAATGAGTGACATAAATTTCGAGCAAAAGTGTGCTATCTGGGGTGGAATTATGAAAAACCTACAACAAATCGAGTGACATTTTCAAGTATAGAACGAATTCGCTATTACTAAACTCGTTTCGTTCTAAACTGCACCCAGAGATTAAAAATTTACTAATTTAGAATTGAAAAGAGAATCATAAAACTTTAAAATACCTCGTTTGAAAACTCGAAACAAATAATTTTTAGTCGTGCGCTATTTAGTGTTCGAGTTGATCAATTCAAACGGTTTGTTTTTGGTAACTTGTTTTTTTTGAAGAGGTTACTTGTTTGCAATGTAAGTATACACATATCTAAGATATTCATTTATTAAGCTACATTTAGGCTGCAGGAAACATAGCATCGATTCAAAGTTTAAAACGTTACTAGCACGTGTCTCTTCTCGGATATGTCAGATTTGAAATCATTCGTGCAGAAATGTATAAGAATCGTCTAGTACTTCATCATTTGTAACTCGATCGAGTTTCATAATCGCAAATCGTTTGCGAGACGTGTTCGACAGAACTCGAAAACGACAACTCGGTTCGAGTTGCAAAAAATGTGTGAACTGGCTGCGCATGCAACACTAGACATGCAAAATTGAATGCACTGAACTTCGATTTGACCTACTTCTCGAAATGCGAAATACAGCATGTAAATTGCAATTTATCGACGCAGATCAAAAGTGCATCGGCCCACAATTTAAAGAATTTCAGGAAAATGTTGACAAAGCTTCAATCGGAATTTCAACTTTTCGTTTAAACAGGTGGTTTAAGGAATTTTAGGAAGGAAGATAGACGATGGAAAATGAACCACGCAGTGGAAGGCCTTCAACATCAAGAGCCGATGAAAATGTCGACAGAATCTGCGAACTTGTGCGTTCAGATCGTCGATCGACGGTCTGAATGAACGGGGAACGCTTGAATTTGAGTCACACTACCGCTCATCAAGTTTTCACCCATGAATTGAAAATGAGAAAGATCTGCTCGAAAATGGTCCCAAAAAATCTTGCGCAGGAGCAAAAGAGACTTAGGTGGGAAAAGTGCCTTGACTCTTTGAATTCGATTCAAAATAAAGACAATTTTTTTGGAACGTGTCATTACTGGTGATGAGAGTTGGGTGTTTGAGTATGACCCGAAAGTCAAACGGCAGAGCATGGAATGGCACACTTCAGCCCAAAAAACCAAGAATGGGCAATTCAAAGATCAAGAGAATGCTGATTTGTTTCTTTGATTTGTTCACAAAGAGTTTGTGCCTTTGAATCTTCATTTTTGCCAAGAGGCTCTCAATAGACTTGGGCAAAAGGTCATACATGTAAGAAAAAACATCAAGAACGATTGGATCCTGCATCATGATAATGCGCATTGTCTCAGCAATTTCCATAAACGAGTTTTTGGCCAGTAAAAACATTCCTGTGGCTCAGCCTACTTACTCACCTGACTTGAGTCCTTCTAACTTTTTCCTCTTCACAAGGTTGAAACTTCATCTTACCGACCAGCTGTAGGCTATTCCAGTATCTGGATTTCCAGCACTGCTATGAAGAGTGGAAGATTCATTTCCAACGCTGTGTGGAGGAAGACAACTTTCGATTGTAATTATATTCAAATAAAAATATTTAAAAATATCAGTCTCATTACTTTATTTACACACCTTGTATATGTTAATGCATCTACACAGTTGGAAATTTACATGTAGATCAGCATATAAATTTGCGGGTAAGCGCCGATCAAGTTTTAGTCGAAAATAATAACACGCGTTTTACAAACAAGCTGTTACATAGAATTATTATAATGGTTAATAATGAAATTTACATAAAAATCAGTAGCGTATAGATACAAATTATTTTTGTTTTTATTTTACAGTTGATATTTATTCATCGAAACCAAAATTTCCATTCGAATTGGAAACAGACCTACGAAGTTTAGACTTAGCGTCAAGTCACTCTAGTGATGAGGAAGAATCAAAGAGTCGCTCTGGTTTATCTATTATTCAGCATAATATGGATAAAAATGTTTACATACCGAATATTATAGATCAGCCTCATGCAAGTTTACCTCCTAAACTTAATATTGTGCATACCTCTCAGCTATTTCCGAGTGTAAGCACAACACTGAGCGACTCTAAATTGCCATTAAGAGCAGACATTTTTAAACCTCAGACAAATACTGAATGTTTGTCTCAGGATAATGACTCAAATAATGAAAGGATTGAGCACCTCGAAACTTGCTTGCACAATGTGGCATTAAATAAGTACATCCTAAACACGCCACTAATGGAAAATAATAAAAACGATGAACAAGTTACAAAACCTGTGCTGCTAAGTGAAGGCAAGTTATAAGATTCAGATTATTCGTCCAGTAAAATGTGAAATTAATCCGTTTTTATATAGTTGCAGGTTCATCAATGACTAAACGATCTTCAGAAAGTCCTAAGTTGGTACTGTGCAACATGGATTATAGGTTAAATGAATCTGAAAATTTTGGCTACAACTTTCCATATACCGCTGAAGAAGACCATATGCATAGAGAATACTGGCGCAATTCTTTAAAAGATATTGAAGTTTCACCCTGTGAACTGGCTACAAAAAATCAGTTTTCATCACTAGAATTGGAAGGAAGAAAAAAGTAAGTATGTGTTTTGAAAAATCTGAAGTATATATCAGTAGGAAGTATACATTGCTACATACAATGATAATACTATAAAATTGAATAATATGATTTTAAAAAAATAATATAAATTTAATGTTACTGCCAATTTCAACGTAGTTTTTATTAATAAGAGTTTGGGCACAAATGTGAAATATATTGGTGATCCGTTTCATGTTTTGGCGAAACGATATCTGATTCGTCGGTATGGAAATTTTTGAAACGACTTTGATATTGCTTTGCTTTGTACCTACATTAAAAATGAAGTTTGTACTGACTGTTGCTTTAGCATCTTTTTGTATTGGTTCTATCTACGATCATTTTACTTCCAGAACCTTTATTTCAGCACGCTTTAATTACTATTTCTTACAGTAAATTTATTACGTAATATCTCTTCTTACTTACATTTGCAACATTTGAATAAGAAATTTGATTTGAATGAATAATAAATCGTTTCTTGTCAACCTTCCAATTTTTAGTGATTTTTGAAAAATATTTGTATTCAAAATAATAATGCCACGAAAGCCATCAAATCGTCAGGGAAAATTGTGAAATTGTTTTGCGTATATTTTATTAATGTTTACTAACCTCTTTGGTTGAACAGAACAATGTTGCCATTTTATCCTTCCTATTAAGAATATACTGAAAATCGAAAAAATTGCGCTTCAGGTTTCTCAAACAGTTATGCTTTTGAGTGACCTAGACGTTTTAATTTTTATGTTTTATCAACAACTATATTATCTCTATTGCAATGCGCACTAGGCGAAGAACCAAAATCTGACGAAATTCGACAAAAATTGAAAAATTGAAAAACTTGTTTTGGCCACATTTATCAATTGACACATATATTTCCAAAGAACCTAAAGCCTTTTGTTTTAGGTAAGGAATCGTTTATCTGTTAGTAAACGTCAAATTCTGCAGAAGTGAAAGTTATACTATTCAATATTGACACGCGGCCTCTTGGACGTGTATTTTCAAACTGTAGAAAACAAAACATAAGTGGAATTGCTTTTGTGGGATGATAAAAATTGCATTTTTTTTTCAAACTAAGTGGCTTCGAAAGTATGACATCTGCGCATAGTGCATACCTGACTGAAGTGACCACTTGCTGTGGAAGATCATTAATTTTTATTTCCGTTAGTTGTGACAAATTTCAACATCCTCGACTTGTATCCAACGATATAATTTACTCATAAAGGTTATTGATTTGTAATCGCGGTTCCCTTATTGTCTATAAATAAGCATAGACAACGTATATCGGCTCTAAAGCTTATCAAAGCAGAGAATATTTGATACGGGAAACTGGATCGTTTTGCGAAATAAGCCTCTGAACGCAGAATCAAATGGAATTGTTTCTGTGGGGTGATTAAAATTGAAATTTTTTTAGCTAAGTGGATTCGACAGTATGCACTGGTTCTCATCATACATCAGCTCATAGCGCATACTTGACTGATGTGACCACTTGCAGTGGGAGATCATTAATTTTTATTTACGTTAGTTTTGACAAATTTCAACATCCGCATACAAATTTACTCATCAAATTTCAACATCAACATACGAGAAACTGGTTCGTTTTGCAGAATAAGCTTCCAAAAGCAGAATCAAATAGAATTGTTTTTATTGGATGATAAAAATTGCATTTTTTTTCAAACTAAGAGGTTTCGAAAGTATGCCTTGGTTCTTATCAGACATCAGCTCATAGCGCTTATCTGACTACTTGCAGTGGGAGCATTAATTTTTATTTACCTTAGTTGTGATAAATTTTATATATCTAACGATATTGTTGCATGCACACTAAATAAATCATATTTCCTCATATCAGTGCCAGAAATACCGAGAAACGTCCAGGAATATCTCGACATGTATCTCATACAAACAGATTTCATTTGAAAACGGAAATTCAGAAAAGCCAGATCAAGAACCTTTTAGAAGCCAAGACACAAACAGAATTCATATTGGAACGGAAATCCAGAATAGCTTAGACGCATGCAATCACACCGGCTAGAAATATCCACATGAAGTATAAATACCCACGGGCTGAGTCTTTGCGAAGTCAGTCTGATACAAGCGATTGTCAGATCGAAGCGAAACTGTGGAAAAGTGAATTAAGTGTTTCCGGGCGGTTTGATTTGAAAGCGATCAAGTGTTATAAAAAGCGATAAAGTGTAAAAATGTCACGCGACTGATATATTGTTTAGTGCGATAAATAACGCTTGTACTCGATTTACTGATTAGAATTATTTGTTTAAAGAAAGTGTGATTAGTTGTGTAAAAGGAAACTGTTTTATTTCGCTAAAGTGGAGAATATCGAAACCACGAAACGTGTTGTCGAGATTAGTATCTAAGACACAAATACATGTACCACAATTAGTCTAAGCATTATAAAATTCCCACAATCACTATATTTTATTATTTTATATAATCAGCACATTCCTAGAACCATACACCTCAGCCACATATTCTAAATATACTTGCACATTCCTAGACTCGCTTGATATCATGCACTTCAGCCACATATTCTTAGCATACTCCTAGACTCACTTGTAATCATACACCTCAGCCACATATTCTAAACACACTTGCACATTCCTAGAGCCACTTGCAATCATACACCTCAGCCACATATTCTAAACACACTTGCACATTCCTAGACTCACTTGAAATCATGCACCTATCAAACCCATGGGAACATTCAAAATTATAGAGTCTCATCATTTTGTCAACCAAGCACATTTACACTGTTATAAATTAAGAAGATAGAATTAAGGAGATCATTGTTGGGCAAGTAGTCAGTCGACTCGGTCGTCTGCGTCTCTTTTAATAAATACTTGTAATTTGTATTGTTCTATTTTAATCATAGACGTGTTTTAATAGAAAAACACAACAGTGGTGTCAGAATAAGGGATTCTTTCGCGCTTGCGATTTGAAAAGTGACTTGTAGTGAAGTTGTGGCAGTGCATTTTTATAATGAAAATTTCTATAATTTCTATAATTGAAAATTCGCGGACCAAAGAAAGATTAAAAACTTTCGGGCAGTGATTTTTGTGAGAAGTTCTGTAGACTAAAGTGAAGAACGATGCCGAAGCTAGTGGGCGAATTGACATTGGCAGATCTGAAAGTAGAGTGCTGAAAACGAGATCTTCCGCCGACTGGGAACAAAACGGCTTTACTGTCACGTCTCAGGGAGGCGTTGAGCACGGAAGGGAACGATCTGGAAGCATTTGCATTCTCGGACGAGGAAATCAGTCAAGGAACTTAGTCGAGAAGAGCAAAGTAGGGAGGAGAAAAATCCGGTGATGAATTTACTGCTAAAAATGTCCCTGTACATCTTCCAAAAATTAGACCAATAATCCGTAGACATCAAAGAGCAAATGCACCAAGAACTCGAGCAACAAGCCACGAAACTCGACCAGAAGCTTGACCAGCAAGCCCAGAAACTTGACCAACAAGCTGTAGACATCAAGGAGCAACTTGAGCAAAAACTTGATAAGCAAGCCCTCGACATTAAGGAACAGTCGAAAGAACAGTCCAGGAAAAGCGACCAGCAGCTGGTGGAAATCAAACACCAGTTCCAGCAGCAATTGGAGTCTCAAGTTTCAGAAGTAAAGCAGCAGCTAGATACACAATCTGTTGAAGTGAAGAAGCAGTTCGATAAGTAAGGGCGAAAACTTGTAGTACTTAAAGAAGAAATGGACTATATGAAATTGAATCTGCAACGCGTGGAAGTCGTAGGAACTGCTCCAGCTGAATCAAATGGATGTAAAACTCTAAAATCACCCATATTCGACGGGCAAACTTCTTAGACCATCTACAACAAACAGTTTGAAGGTGTTGCAGAATTTCACCACTGAAACCATCGAGAACGTGTGACCAGATTAATGGTATCATTGAGAGAACTCGCGGCGGAGGTCCTGCAAACCATTCCGGTGGACAATTACTCCAATTATTACAGCCTGGTGGGTGCTTTGGATATGCGATATGGCAAAGACCAGTTAAAAGAAGTTCATCGTTCGCAGTTCAGGACACGCGCACATAAGCCGGGAGAGACTTTACAGCAGCTGGCTCAGGACTTCGAGCGGCTAATACTTCTGTCCTACCCTGCTTCATATCCAGAACATTGGAACGAGACGGCGAAAGATGCTTTCAGTCCGGGGTGATCAGTGAGGTTCGGGTGATAGATATGTTTGGATTGAAAACCCAATAAGGGAATCGCGTAGAAAGAAAGAAGCATTAGAAGTCGCTCTGTGACATCTTCCTGGCAGACTAGTAGTAGCTGGTGACTTCAATGGAAGAGCTTCGGAATGGGGGATGCCGGCCCAAAGCAAAAGGGGGGATGAATTATTGAAATGGTGTCCAGGCTGAGTATGGTCGTGGTGAACAGGGGCTCAACACCAACCTACTGTAGACCAGGCTTCGGCGACTCCATTCCCAATATGTTTCGGAGAGGGACTGGAGAGTGATGAAGGAGTACACTGGAAGTGACTACAACTATATTACTTTCTGGTTGTCGAAGGAAAGCCCCGCCCCTCAGAACTCTAGGCGGAGGATACTCAGGTGGAATATTTCGAAGTTGGATAGGAGAAAGCTCTTGGAGTCACTTGACAACAGCTTTGCTGAGGAATTCAGCACAGAACTAGCAGGAGTAGCAATGGGCCCAGGAGAAATAGGTTCGATTGTAAATTTCACTACGGGCACAATTCGGCGATCGTGCGATGCGTCGATGCCACTTCGAAAGTGACTACTGGGCAAATAGAATGCTTATTGGTGGACTGAAGAGATAGCGGAACTAAAGCGGAGAGCTCTAGCGTGTAGGCGTAGGGCACAGCGGTCTATTGGACGATCAGAAGTGTTGCTACTTGCCGCGACCCACAAAAAGGCAAAAAAGAACTGGGAATTGCTATAAAGCGGAGGAAAAAGTAAATGTGGCAAAATCTATGCGAAGAAGTAGACCGGAACCCATGGGACCAAGGCCCACCCATGGAGGCGGATGTTCTGAGGGATATTGCAGATTTGCTGTTCCCAGCGCTTGAGGTGAGAGCAGAAAACGACCACACAGTCCACCAGGAAGACATCCCTTTGTCCACTGAAGAAGCACTACGAAGCATTAGTGTCAGAATGAAGAACCGAAAAGCCCCAGGCCCGGACAATATTCCAGTAGAAGTTCTAAAAGTAGTGGCGGAGAGACACCCCCCAACATTACTACGCACGTATAATGATTG
The DNA here is from genome assembly GCA_947369275.1 of Nemotelus nigrinus. Lineage (NCBI taxonomy): Eukaryota > Metazoa > Arthropoda > Insecta > Diptera > Stratiomyidae > Nemotelus > Nemotelus nigrinus. Next base: position 122,448,347 of record OX376372.1, on the reverse strand, counting down.
CTTATTAGCGGGTGTCTTTCTGTCACCCTGGAAAGTGGTGCGACTTGCCTTAATTGCAAAGGGAAAGGGAGATCCTAACACACCATGAGCGTACAGACCTCTCTGCATGCTTGAAACTGTGGGGAAACTTCTAGAAGGGTTGGCGAAACCTCGGCTAAAGGCAGCTATACGAAGAGCTGGCGACCTTTCGAAAAACCAACATGGATTCCGCAGCGGCCACTGAACAATAAGTGCCATCTACGAAGTTAATAAGCGCAGTAGATCGCGCAGAGGCTGCTTGTCAGCGGGCTAGACTCATAGTGCTTTTGATAGCGCTGGACGTACGTAACGCTTCTAACTCGGCGAGATGGGCAGACATATTGGGTTCTCTTTAGCGACATTTTTAGATAGATTAATACTTGCTACTTGAAAGATCGCCATTTGGTTTATGAAACGAATCAGGGAACTGTACGCAAAACCATTACAGCTGGAGCAGCACAAGGCGCCATTCTTGGGCCTATGGACTATGGAATATTGCCCATGGAATATTGCTTATGATGGTGTCTTGCGCCTCGGAATGCGGGAAGACCTGCTCTTGGTGGGTTATGCCGATGATATAGCCGTTGTCATCACATCTAGATATCCTCACCTCGCCCAACTCAAACTCAATCAAGTAATGAGAAAGGTTGAAGACTGGATGGAAAGCCATGGTCTCCAGCTGGCGATCGCGAAAACTAAGATTGTCATGCTGTCAAAGAAAAGGATATCAACCATTATACCCACGACGGTTGGCTCTGAAGTACCTGAGACCAAAAAATCGGGTAAGTATCTTGGAGAGATGTTGGACTCGAAGCTCGCTTATCGTGAGAACATCCGAAAAGTATGTGATAGGGCGCTACTGGCTCTTATCTCGCTTGGAAGACTCCTGACAAACGGTCGCGGTCCTAGTCCGAGTAAACGTAACTCCTTCTAACGGTGACTCATTCAATGCTGCTGTATGGCGCGGAGATATGGGCTATTGCGCTATGGTTTGAAAATTATCGAGCTAGGATGGTGAGCGCCCAGCATAGGGGAGCGCTGCAAATTGCAAGCAGCTACAGAACAGTTTCAGAAAACGCCGTGTTAGTGATAGCGGAAGTAGTCCCCATTGATCTAATGGCGAGCGAACGCAGGGAGGTGTTTTTGAAGAACTGGAAAGATAAATTTTGGGCTGCTCAAGCACGAGCGCGAACGGTTGAGCTTGAGTAGCGCTGGGCTACGAGCTTGAAGGGAGCATACTGTAAGTATTGTGCTAAGGAAAGTGATGACGCTTTGTCACGGTAATTTGAATTTTAGTAAGACGAAAACGAAAAAACAAAAAAAAAATCTCCACCGTTCTCCAATAGGGAGGACGATGGAGATTGATGCATAATTAGTTGCGAATTAGTTATTAGCTGAGGCAGAGAATTAGTCGAAAGTTAGACGTTAAGTAATAGAGTATTAGAGTATTAGTATTATTATTAAAGTTAGACGTTAAGTTAAGGACCCGGACACAACAATCTACGTTTTCGACGACGATATAAACGCATACATCAAACAACTACATCAAGCATCAATTTTACGACACTAAGAACAAGCACTTGCATCAAACATGCAAGCACGGCAAGCACCTACAACGAACGCACGTAGCTACAGACAGAACGTACAGGGGACTTTCCACCAAGGCCGACGTGTAGATATGCATGACAGAGCAACGCACTGCTCAAGCCACTCAACGTCAACAACTGACCTAGACCAATACTTGACCTACATACAGCGGCCGAGCGAGCACTTGAATAACCGATCTCATACGTAGTCACATACGAGATCGCGCAAGACACGTAGGATGACCGGAAGAACGTGGGAGACCTCGAACGCGAAACAGGGGACCGACATTAATGCATAGACACCTCGAAAACGGCACTTAAGCTAACCAGGCGTAACAAATCGAACCAAGGCCGCGGACAAATGATCATCCGACGAATATATTTGGATATATTTGATATCACGATATCATATAGATGGCAATTGTATTAAATACTTACTTGGTGGGGATCGACGTTGATTTATTCCAGTACCAGCCGTCGTTTTCTAAGTCCTTTTGCAGTTCTCCGGCTATGGTCTTCGAACGCAAGTGACAATTCAAATGCACAAACAAGCTGACAGTTCGAAATGTCAACTGACGGCGGTCATATGATTTCAATAGAGTGGAAGATCATCTGTCCCAAAGTTGAGAACTTGAGTGGAAAGACATTTGAGTGAAATGAAACCAGTTGGAGTGGATCCAACGGAATTGAGAAAGTCCCGATAAGGTGGAAAATTTTCAGTGAAGCGAACAAAGCAGCCGAAGGTCTTCTTGAATTGGCCTGGTAAGTGGACGGATGTCCGAATAGCACCGCGGAAGCTGTATCAGAATAAAATTGGATATTTTTCTTTTTTTCGGATCGATAACGTCGAGGGAGACATCGCTAGTGGGCAATTGCGAAATTATTCAGACAGAGTATCAAGTTGAAAACGGAGCAAGAACGAGCATCGTAGGAATTGATAATTTCGGGTCGAAAGCGGCGGAATCACAACGAAGAATTCATCAGGGATCGGAAGGCGGATCGTCGTCCAGTGTGCACACTGTAAGTTTAAGTTTCATATATCTAATCATCTTATAAGTAGAGCAACATAAATTTATATTTTCGGTACTAAGTTAAGCGAATTTAGTGAGGAATTTACCTTAACGTACTTGGTGTGATTGTGTAGAGATAGTGAACAATAATATAATTTTAAAAAGATAATAATAATTTTACGCTCGTTCTTTTTTCTATTGTGGTGAATTATTTGGATGTGCTAGCCATCGCCAGCTTCTCATTTCAAGGCGGTGGTCGCGAGGTAGTTTTCGGGAAATTTTATGAAGCGAGTGGCGCCTAAAACCGGACTCTTCCTTCTCCTGTGAGTTCGGGCACCTGAAACTACCCCCTTTGCTAGAGCTGCGGACAAAGGGGTTGGGTCGTTTATTCTTTAGAGTAACGTGACAAATTGGCGCCCAACGTGTCGCCTTAAATAACGGAAATAACGGCATTAACGGTTTGAACGGCTGTGTCGGTTTTAACGGTCATATCGGGGTTAACGGAACACGGAAAATTTAAGAGTTCATTACTCGAGATTCACCGCTTAATGAGGCGTTGTGAAGCAGATTTTATGCATGATCTATTGAAGATTTTTTGAATTTTGCTTAATTATTAATTATTTAAGATAAACAGTTTGAATTTTGGATTGGATTGAGTAACTGAAGTGTGTGAGTTTCTCAGTGAAGTAAATTGGTTTTTGTGTGCGTGGAAGAGTGGTTGCTTTTTAAGTTAAGAGGCAACATTTTCAGGTGGACTGTGCATATTTCTAGGGAGCCTATTTTCAGGAGAAGCAGTTCTTTTGTATAGTTGACCATCGATTACGGTTGGTTATTCTTGTTGAGTTAGACTGGGTGGATTTTGTTGGGTAGAATTAAATTGTGGTTTGAGTGAAGCTCGTATTAAACGCGTTGCAGTTGATATCGTGAGCAATGAAGATTTTAGTGGACCGGCAAAAACAGTAGAGATTGAGCAACTAATAGCTTTACTCGACGAGAATGTGTTTTTATTCGATGGGGTACCGAAAATCGTCGTATGCGACAACGGGGTGCAATTCGTTGGCAAGGAATTTCGGAGGGAGATGGAAGAGTACGGCGCACGAGTGAGCTATACCGCTTTATATCATCCTGAGGCAAACCCAGCGGAACTAAGGAATCAGGATATAAAGTATATGCTGCGATGCTACGCTTCCTGCAATCATCGGTCATGGGACCAATATCTCCCCAAAATCGCATATACCCTGCGTACTTATAAGCACGAAGTTACAGGTTTTTCTCCGTACTTTCTGAATTTCGGTCGGGAAATGGTCTGCTTCCGGGAAAGTGTGGAACCACCGGACAGTAGTCAGGCAGACTTCTCCCCGATGAGGAATGCGAAGACTCTAGAGAGAATCCGCGAGGAAGTGGTTGAGAAGATGAAGGAAGCTTCGATGTCCAATAAGAAACGGTACGATATGCGACGAAGGCCAGAAGCCTTAAGCGTGGGCGACTGGGTGTGGCGGAAGAATTATGCTCTGTCTGATGCTAGTAAGAGCTTTACAGCAAAACTTGCTCCAGCTTTTGTTGAGCCTTTCGCGATACAAAAAAGGTGTCGGCGTGAACATATGAGCTAGTTGATATGAGGGGAAACGCCGCAGGAATTTAGAACGCAAAAGATCTCAAGCAGTACGTAGCAACTGAAAATCAATCGGGTGACTAACGCGAATTTAACAGGGAGAATGGTATCTAACGCATGATCCAGGAAAAAGTGGGTTACATCTAGATAATCTGTTAGCGCTAACGTCCGTGAGTGGCTTTATGTTCAGGGATTTAGTTATAGTAATAAGCTTCAGTGGTGGCGGGATCTGTTTCTGCGGTGGTGGGATGTAGTATCTAAGTAAGCCAGTAAAAGGTATATGAGTTACACGTAGTATCTAAGTTAGCCAGTAAAAGGTACAGGGTACAATATAGAAAAAAGGTACAATATAGAATCTGAAACAAAATTAATGAAACAATATTTTGTTCTAAATTATCTGCAATAAATATTTCATTGGCGCCTATAATCTCGTTCCCCAATATAGAGAATTAAGTTGTAGAATATACAATATAGAATTGTACCATTGAATACGTAGTGAATTGGGTTGGTAGCAAGTTTCTTTGGTGGTGTGAAATATTATTAAGCGTTTTATCAAGTATGTTGTCAAACTAGAAAGGGTGAACTTGGATCATTTTTTTAGGCAGTAAATTAGGGCCTTCATCATCGGTCACTCGATGATAAGAACAAGTTGGTTAGTTATCGAGTGCAAGAAGAGTAGTTAGAGTAATGGGGCTTCGAGGCGTTTGAAATTAATCGATGCGTAGTGTTATATTTAACAATATATTTTAATGAAAATGAAAGAAATACCGTTAGTTTGGTGGTGTTTCTGGTTGGGTTTTTTTTTATTTTCTTTTTTTCCAGTTTCCTCATCGTTTTTTTTTTTTTGGTTCATTGCTTATTCTTTTGGTTTTTTTGGACATTTATTTCTTTTTTTATTCTTTTTCTCCATATTGTATCCGTAGTAGCTGTAGTGTCCTAAAACCGAGTTCAATTTGCATTAAAATTTCATAAATTAAGTATAGAGACACCAACACCATTCGAACTACTAGAAGACACATATAAGCATGCATGGGAAAGTGATATAGCTAGGTGGCTTTTTGGAAAGTAGGCAACGTACCAGAGTGATCACTTGAATAACCGATCTCATACGTAGTCACATCGGAGATCGCGCAAGACACGTAGGATGACCGGAAGAACGTGGGAGACCTCGAACGCGAAACAGGGGACCGACATTAATGCATAGACACCTCGAAAACGGCACTTAAGCTAACCAGGCGTAACAAATCGAACCAAGGCCGCGGACAAATGATCATCCGACGAATATATTTGGATATATTTGATATCACGATATCATATAGATGGCAATTGTATTAAATACTTACTTGGTGGGGATCGACGTTGATTTATTCCAGTACCAGCCGTCGTTTTCTAAGTCCTTTTGCAGTTCTCCGGCTATGGTCTTCGAACACAAGTGACAATGCAAATGTACCAACAAGCTGACAGTTCGAAATGTCAACTGACGGCGGTCATATGATTTCAATAGAGTGGAAGATCATCTGTCCCAAAGTTGAGAACTTGAGTGGAAAGGCATTTGAGTGAAATGAAACCAGTTGGAGTGGATCCAACGGAATTGAGAAAGTCCCGATAAGATGGAAAATTTTCAGTGAAGCGAACAAAGCAGCCGAAGGTCTTCTTGAATTGGCCTGGTAAGTGGTCGGATGTCCGAATAGCACAGTGGAAGCTGTATCAGAATAAAATTGGATATTTTTCTTTTTTTCGGATCGATAACGTGGGGGGAGACATCGCTAGTGGGCAATTGCGAAATTATTCAGACAGAGTATCAAGTTGAAAACGGAGCAAGAACGAGCATCGTAGGAATTGATAATTTCGGGTCGAAAGTGGCGGAATCACAACGAAGAATTCATCAGGGATCGGAAGGCGGATCGTCGTCCGGTGTGCACACTGTCAGTTTAAGTTTCATATATTCAATTATCTTATAAGTAAGTTAAGCGAATTTAATGAGGAATTTAACTTAACGTACTTGGTGTGATTGTGTAGAGATAGTGAACAATAATATAATTTATAAAAGAAAATAATAATTTTACGCTCGCTCTTTTTTCTATTGCGGTGAATTATTTGGATGTGTTAACCATCGCCAGCTTCTCACTTCGAGGCGGTGGTCGCGAGGTAGTTTTCGGGAAATTTTATGAAGCGAGTGGCGCCTAAAACCGAATTCTTCCTGCTCCTGTGAGTTCGGGCACACGAAACTACCCCCTTTGTTAGAGCTGTGGACAAAGGGGTTGGGTCGTTTATTCCTTAGAGTAACGTGACAGCTTTGAATACCTTTTTCAATTGCATCCGCTTTAGAAGAGAACGACACCTGCTTTTCTCTGTAATTGGCCCTGTGACGCCGGAGTCAATAGTGGAGATGATGCTGCAGTCAGAGGACGCCTGGTCAGCTGTGTCAGCATATGTGGAGCTAATATTACGTTTGAAAAAAGGGGAAAGGTGCCTCATAGCCTCCTGAAAGCCTGGCAGAACGAAACTAAGTCAATGGGACACCTGATAGGTGGAAGTAGCACGGCCACGTTGAAGTTATGCGAAAGCGGTTCCGGCTCGGACTTCCGTGGTCGGCGGGTGATGTTTTTTAGTGAGTACGAATCTCACATAAACTTGTGTTGTTCGCAAGATACCTATTGAAGGTTTTTGATAATCTCACATAATCTTGTGTCGTTCGCAAGATACCTTTTGAAGGTTTTTGACATCCGCTCCCAAAAAAAAAAAAAACAACTAAAGCAACATATATGCATTGAAATAGCGAATAAGCAACATTTCATGTTGATCACGTGCAGAACAAAGTGCACCCATAGGTGCATAAATTGAAAGTGTTCGTTGTTTTTAGCACGCGAATGAAAGTAGAGTCTGCGAAACGTAAAGATAGCCATTCGTTTTTTGACTCTGCTGCAATTTAGTTTAGGCAAGCAGTTGGAAAATAACGTTAAAGTTGCTGTCACCTTACTAGTACCGTACAAATTTCGTGGTTGATCAACCTCGAAGGAAGTTAGTATGGAAGGTCTTACAGGGCAATAAAGCATACGCATACAATTACGAGATTACACAGCAACTTTAGAAAGGATTCGAAGACCAGAAAAACTTTGGCGAACGCCACAAAATGGCTCTAAGGAATCCAAGACGTGAGAAAATCCTTTATGGAGACGCATTCTCAAATTAAACCCGATTACCGGAGAAAAAGAGATGCAACACTCCTACTTCGTGAATCAGTGCTATAATATATTGGAAGAGATTAGCTTAAACTTTGAAACGGATCTAGAGGAGGTGCAAGCTGAATAAAGGGCACACGTGTCAGAAGCGGCCACAATCACACCAGACCCATCATCTCGACCATCGAAGAATTGGATATTTGGCTACTAACGATCGAGCTGCCAAAATTCAGTGGCAATCATAATGAATGGGCATCATTTAAGGATTTATTTACATCACTCGTACAAAAGAAATCGAATTTATCATGTATGGTAAAATTGCACTATTTGAAGTGTAGCCTGTCAGGTGAAGCGGAACAACTGTTAAGACACTACTCTACTACGAAATCTAACCAAGAAGCGGTTTGGCGTTAAGCGATACGATAACAAAGAGGTTCGTTTGAACACCCTATTAAAAAAAATTGCTTAGTCTTAGCAGCGCAGATGAATCAGCGACATTCACTAAGATGCTCATGTTGTGGTGGTTAATTTATGGGAAGCTATCCTCATCCACTTGACTATGCAATAACTACTAACCGAAACGCGACAAATGGGGAGTTGCAAAGAGCAAGTGAGTTGAATAAGTCATCATATCAGCATCTGATAGAATTTCTACAATATAGATTCAGAGCATGGGAAGCTGCGAGAACAAAAAAAGCAAGCATACACGAATTTTGATTTCTATTGAGCAGCACCGAACCCTTGAATATCGAAGCATTGATTTTGAATAAATTAACAAACTTAATACCATCTCAAGTCGTTCCGACGTCAATTTGGAAACAATTAGAAAACAGAAATGGCAGAACCCTATTTTGAAAGACCAAGTAAAATCGGTTTAAACTGGGAGCAGACACATACGCTCAACTCATCCCCGAGAAAATGTGAAAATTGACATTAGTTCCAATAATACAGCTCACGAAACTAGGCTGGATTATATCAGGCAACATTAATATTGAAGGTACTCAGACCGTCTAGACATTGAAAATTGAAGTTAATGAAGACATTGAAATCAGCAGCCAGTTGAAACGCTCCTGGGAAATCGAAGAATTAGAAAATTGCAAAATTTAGACACAAGAGGAAATAGAATGCGAGGAACGCGAGCTACACGAAATTCGAACACATGTTACCGCTAGGTAACTGTTTCTTGTTTTTCGAAATTTCAAGCTGCGGCAATGCGCGCGAGAGATCTGGGCAGTCGTGACCGAGGCCAGAAGACGAGTCGCGGGAGAGGCTCACCGAGAGACCGAAAACTAAACGTATAGACAGTTGAAAGTGTATAATATTGAGTTGCAGACGCGTGTGTTATCATTTGGAACAAATGTTCCATTTGTATGATAAACAGGTTCGTTCTTGTCTGTTTCCTGCACGTGCTAGTCGAGTCACCCCAATAAATTCCTTGTCGCTTCGGAGCAGTGGAGTGATTTTAGTCCGATTTACTATAAGAGATTGGAATTAGTGCGTAGATTTGGCCATTTGGTAGACTACAGCCGCTGCACTTTATGGTTATCGCATGCCTCCTGTATATTGCTGTATATACGGATACCAACATGGAGAGTCGTTCGAAAGTCGTGGCCGGAGGTGGTCGAGGTGTCGGTCTGCTGCTCGCGAGGAGTTCGATCGGGAATACAAGTGCACCGTAATTAAAAGCACATAGATCGCGCTTGAAACGTTCCTCAGAAAGATACTGTGAATAGAAACAATGGAATCAACATTCGTCAAGAATGCGGATATATGAAACTAAGTTTTTCGCTGTGTAACACGAAAAGTGAGTCTTGACAGTGTGCGGCATTCGCAGTCGTTTGTCCTAAATTGCGTCACCCAGGCCATTAGTTAATCGATTTTCGCTCCGATGCGAAATTGTAATTAAAATTCCACGTGAAATTTCGAGCTTTGGGCTCGCGGGCATCGTTAGTTATTTTCACGTCCACGCTGAATCGATGCTAAATGGTGTTGATTACGTAGTACATCTAGCAGAGCACGTTCAAAACACTTAATGCCCCTCACGTCCCCAAGTGAACTTAATGGCGAGCGGTGATGTGAACCTGAAACTTAAAATTGAATTGCTAAGAACAGTGTTGCGGGATCGATTGTTGATGGTTGTAGTGAAATGCATTGTTTGAGGTGCCTCCGAAGACACAAAGTGAAAACACCAATCAAAAGTGAAATGATACGATACTTGTGAGGATTGCAAAATTCAAAAATAGACAATGCTCTGATGTTATGTTTCTTGCAGCGTCATGTTGAATTACAATGTGTGCGGTTTTGAGTGACATTACAGTGAATTCCGGTCTAATTCGCATTGTTGTCAGGATTCACAATAGTCGATCAATTCCATATGAGGATATTATATTGAATCTCACTTTCGTGCTGCAAGGTAGATTTTCTGATAATTCTTCAAACATATTGTGGCTGTACGATTCAAACTTTATCGCTCGAAGACCTAAACATTCCTTGTAATGTTTGCAGGCACATGTGTAAGTAAGCGGGATAGGCAATTGTTTGTGTAGAATACGACGTCTTGCGCGTTCGATAGTTCCGTCTGCGAAAAAAAATCCAGCTGCAACGCGTGATAGTGATGTACAATATGGTCTATTGTTCGGATCGCGGAAGAAATACGTATTAACATCATGAAGTAATTACGATTTAACACCAGGTGATATGGCCTGGCTGGCTGATGAGTGAATAGTTTTTGGATTTTCAAATTCTTCAAGGGAGGGACATTGGCCACTCTTCTTTTGGTTGTTTTTTTTTTGGTATGTTTCAGACCAATGTCACTGGGTGGAGGACCCTAGACCATCGGAGATCAGGGCTCCGCCACCATCAGGGGCCCGGGGCTGTCTGCCTCACCTGGGCTCCTGCGAAAGAGAGGCAGTATTTCTCCCCTTTTCCCTCTTGAAATTTTCTAGTTGGCTCCGTGTGTCGTCACGAGCGCTGGGTCTGGCTTGCCAGCCCATGTAGTAGAGCCATAGGGCTGGAACCACCAAACTAACCCGACGCGGTTACACTCTTCAGCGAAAGAACACTCCATAGGAACAAAACTAATCACGAGACCGACGACGAATCCACAGCGAAATTAATGGTCGCAATCGTACTAGGACAGGTCTTACGAGCCGCACACCCAGGACGAAATGTAAACAAGAGGATACCAACTGACAGCTGGAATGGCAACATGGCGCCAGGCAGCGACGTGAGCACCCCGAGCCGCCAGTGGATTTAGAGTGCGTTCCGATAGTCACTGATCGTACGGCGAAACGAACTGCGAGAAAATATACGCAGCAATGTCAATGAAACAAAAGCGTTGGGCCAATGCACCCGCCAACGTAATGAATAGGAGGTGGCGACAACGGCATTTTGAATATCGCAGAAGCGGTTGCAGATATCATCAGTGAAGATTTCGCGGCAAGTCGACGGGGACTTGAGAGTTCTCTTCTATCGGAACAAGGGTGAGACTCGGACGCATTGGCGTAAGCTCCTGATTAATAGATTCTTTCTTTTCTTCCTGGTTATTGACGACGAGAAAAATCGTACTGGCGATCAAGTGGAGCAGAGTTTCAACCGCAGCGAAAGAATCGAAGTAGCATCGAGAAGTAAAATCAACGGCGGCAATTGTACGATAGCTTGGGAGAGTGCACTGAATAGTGGAATGCGGCAAATTTTGAGCAAAACGGGCGAGCGTCGGCGAAGAATCATCATTGTACGCAGCATAGTATATCGGCGTCCAACCAACGGCGGCAGTAATTCGTCGATTCGGGGAAGCACCAATTAAATGGTAATTGTGGTCGAAACGAGCGAGGATCGGCGAAGAATCATCATTGTACGCAGTATCGAATATTGTCATCCAACCAACGGCGGCAGTAATACGTCGATTCGGGGAAGCACCAATAAAATGGAAATTGTGGTCAAGACGAGCGAGCGTCGGCAAAGAAACATCAGCGCACGTAGCATAGAATTTTCACGTCCAACCAACGGCGGCAGTGATACGTCGCTTCGGGGAAGCACCGAGTAGGCAGCAATTGCGATTGAAAGAGCGAGCGTTGGCAAACGCATTTTGTGGGAAAGGTACGAAGGTAGGATAAGTTTTTCTTATGTTAGATTAGTAAAATAAGTGTAAAGTGAGATAGGTAACGCTGCGCCGTCGGTAGGTGTAAGAGTAGAACGAATAGTGATCAATTAAACTGTTATAACGTGTAATCGCTGGTGTTGCTTTTTGTGCCCTTCTAGCAGGATCGTGGTGGGAATATCGGTTGCTTATAGCGGGAACTTATAAATCGCAAGAGTGAAGTACGCCGCCGTCAATTTCTCGCTTCTAGACGGTGGCTTCAAAGACAGTGTCGGTTGTGTATCTAAAGCGAGTGGCGCCTATATTTTACACCCCAATTTCCACGGGAGGTAAGCCGACCGAAACTGTCCCCTTTTCACTCCATCGGGATGCTAAGGGTTATAGGCGTGTTACAGGAGAAATAACGGTAACAATTCATATACCAGTTTGCGGATACTATATAATGAGGGATGAATTATAAGTAGCATCCCGTTTTCCTGGAGAGCTAACCAACTCCATATTTTCATGGAACCACCCCAGCCGCAGCGAGCTAGCAAAGCGGCACCCCAGCATCCGTCGGGGTTGGTTAAAGGGTACTCCGCTAATGCGGACCAGAGGCCTTCACTGCCATTTCTAGGGCACCCTGCTCTCGGGGCAATTCTTTTTTTTTTTAATTTGCCTTCTGAATGGCAACAGCCATTCCACTTTACACCTTAGCCTTCTTAGTTCAGGACTTCGGTCTGGTTCTGAGTTGTGCTAAGGTGGCCTCAACAACTTTAAATTCGCTACAAATGGCGCCCAACGTGGAGCCCGAAAACTTTTTTTTTTGGGTAGCCCCACCCATGTGAGAAAATAGTTTATGACTTTCGACTCATACTCCTTACCAGATTTAACGTGTTTTGTCCTAAAATCTCCATTCTCACTTGCATGTCTTAGAATCGCTTCCCTTGCGATTCAACTTTATTTCGTTCAACAGAACACCCCTTTCATTAAGACATGCACAGCTCGCTCTTCCCTACTAGCCGCAAACATCCTTTCCCAATCCATTCCTTTTAGCTGCATACCCTATAGCTTACCTCTTGGGTAGCTTCCCTTTTGTGTTGTCGTCAGAGCTTTTTGGCTCTGGGTGCAACCCTGAGGTTGACCTCGGATTACAGGAACTGATGGTTTACCGCCATTACTGTCCAGGTCATCCGAAGGGCCCCTGCCCCACTTTATGTCAGGAAGCTATCCGCAAACCAGTTTCAATTTCATGTCTGGTTCAGGTTCGGCCTTTGGCTCGGGTCTGGTTCAAGCTGTGGTGGATTACGTAAGGTTTTGCGTGGCGCTGCCCACACGTCCCTGCAGCTTGGCCAGACTTAGACCAAATGATGGATCTGAGTCAGCCAGCAACATAGTTGTTTTGATTTCCAAACTCCTCTCTTTCGTTGGATTTCGGGAGGGGCAGACAGTCCTCCATATTGGGCGTTTTCCCTTCAGAAAGTGACCCAAATCAAGCTTTGTTTTGCTTAAAATTCGACTTAATCTTTAACGAAAATTTTCATATCTTATCTGATTGTAAAATTTCATCCCGTAATACCGAGTACTATAATTCAATCTTTAATGTAAAGTTTCATTTCTTTTCGAATCAGCCAGCCAGCCAGCGAATCTGATTGGGGAGGTCTGAACGGATGCCAACCCAATAAGAAGGCCGCACTTTGTTGGAATTTTTTTTTTAAGTTTTGTAACTTAAATTTTCGAACTAACTTCATTTTTAGTATATATCTCTAATAGTTATTAGTTATTAGTTAAGGGGGGGGGGGGTATGGTCAGGTTTTTTGTTTAGTGACTAGTGTATAGTGACTCAGGAGTGTCCATACAAAATTGCAGGTCGATCCGAGCAAAATTAACGAAGTTATCGGCTTAACAATACAAATAACTCAAATTCATATTTTCGCGCAAATCGCGTGTTATAGCGTTCCTTTCAGAACTCTGCTTTATTAGCCGCGCGCAGCCCTCATATACGTAATAGTAGTCTTCCCACTCTATCCACACCTGTCTGTGCTATATTTGTGTAAAAACACTTATATATGTGACTTGTAGTAGTATACATTCATTTCATCGAGCAGTTACGTTACACGTGTTTCGTAATTTTTCACGCACTTTTGCACAGTTAAAATTTTAAAACGCGTTTTTTGAAGAATTTTATTTTTCAAGTCGGTGAGACATGTAACTCGAAAACTACTCGACCGATCTTTCTGAAATTTTGCACACTATTTCTGTAGGCAATTTACTAGGTAACGCTGTCGAGATATTTTTTTTCTTGCTTTTTTTTTATTTTTATGGAATTTTTTGCAACTGAAAACAGAAATTTCGAAAAAAAAAATTCCGTTTTTTTCGTTTTTTTGACTTCAAACTTATACCAAAAATTAAATAATCTAGATATTTGAAAAAACTTGACAGCGTTACCTCAAAAAACTCATAAACTAACGAAATATTTTTGGTTTTTTTGTTTACGATCATCCAGTCATTAGCTATGTGTCTCACCGCAAATCAACTATTTGTCCTGAACGAAAATATCAAATTCATGTCACGAGCTTAATTTTCGATATTTTTCAATAACAATTTTTTTGGATACTCTTCAAAGGTTGTTCTTTACTGTAGGTACTATCCCAATCAAGTTACTATTAACAGTTTTCTAAAAAAAAATCTTGAAAATGGGTATAAAATGTGCTGCTCTGACCATACCCCCCTTAATATATATCTCTTGAAGTCAGCCACAGTAGGATTAACTTTAAGCTTTTATTACTATATTAGAGTTAGCCACACCCTTAAGTGTGCAACATTTACTATATTGGAATTTTTGGGTTTACTATATTTGAATTTTTGGCAAGCCAATACTTAAGCTTAAGTGTATTTGATTCCTTGTTAGTCACGTAAGAAACGTGCACGTTTGATTATTTCATCTGAATTTCTTAGCAACCGCCGTTTTACAACATGTCATTACGGGCTTGTCCGGCGTCGCAATGGAAGCTCAGTGCTCCATCTGCCAACAAGCGTTCACCTCACATCGCAAAATGTGAGCACAAATTTCATACAACATGCCTGCAGCAATGGCTGCAAAATCATTTGGACTAACCTCTTTTCTTGGGTGCCGGAAAAGCCTCCTGCTGCAGCAACTATGCCGCGAAGGGCTCGGCCGATAACGCAACGGTCGGTCAACAACCCGGGGCATGCAGAGGCAAGAATTTGATATCTGGGACTTTGATATTCAAGACCAAGTTGGGCGAAGGGGTTGGTTCAGCCACCCGGTTCATTCTCGAAAGCCTCATCCATCTCCGACAATCTTTCTGAAACCGCCGGAGTGCGCTCTCTAGTGAAATAGACGGTCTACAACAACAAATCTCGGAACTGCAGAGCGGCATGCGCGTGATGTTGGAGCGCATGGCTGAGCTTGCCCTTCCGACACAGTCGGGAAATGTGTCGTCACCTAGACTTAAGGGGTTACATGGGTTTCAGAGAAAAAAAAACGCCATTTTTAAATGTTTCAAAAATAAAAAATAATGTATTAAATTATTATAAATTATTGTTAACAACTAAAGTAACTCTTGAGCTATATGTTAAAAAATTTTTAGACAAAAATATTGATAATACGCCCTCTGGCAGCTATTTTACGAAAAGGCTCGAAAAATGAGGTGCCAACGATATCTTGAGCTGGATTCATCCGAAACAAAAAAATCAAATTGTTTCTGTTAGAATATAAGTTTGACTTGTACTTGAACGAAGGATTTGTAAAAATATTGAAATCTGAACTTTTGGCAACGTTGCGAGTAAAAAATTTAATTTTTGACCCAAAAATTCAATAAATAATTCCATGTGTATTAAATTCTAATGAACGAAACACAATTTCCTTCGTTCAAGTACAAGAAAATACTATTTAAAAGAAGTGTGCGAAATTTGGTTAAGATTGGTGCATTAGTTTTTGAGTTATCGTTGGCACCGCATTTTTTTCGAGCCTTTTCGTAAAATAGCTGCCAGAGGGCGTATTATCAATATTTTTGTCTAAAATTTTTTTTACATATAGTTCAAGAGTTACTTTAGTTGTTAACAATAATTTTGAATAATATAATACATTATTTTTTATTTTTGAAACATTTAAAAATTGCGTTTTTTTTTTCTCTGAACCCATGTAACCCCTTAACCCGCGGGCACAGTCGTTCGTGCCCGTACAAAGGTCTCATTCACCCTGCACCCCTCGCGGCAATGCTGTGCAATTTCACCATGATAAGGTGGCCAGCATCATTAGTGGATGGGGATTAACATTTTCAGGCAGGGAGTCTTCGTTACCAGTGGAGGTATTTATATATCGAATTGCTGCTGTAACGAGACAAACATTGACAAGCAATTTCAACCTGTTGTGTCAGCATATACATCTATTCTTTACAGGACCAGATGCTGATTGGTTCTGGCTATTCCACCGGTCTCGTCGCGAGTTCGGATGGCGGAATTTGGAGGCGGCCTGAGCGATCATTTCGGGGATCGCTACACGGATGCCGACCTGATGGAGTGCATTCGAGGAAGGAAAAAGCGAGACCGAATTTTCACTTCCGAAATTGTCATTACCAGCAAACCTCACCATGTGTTCAACATTGGCGATACCAATTAGATTGTGCCACCTTGCTGGACGTGCATCCAGGAGACGTCAGACCTTACGCGCAGGTTCTGTTGTTCGGTCAACTAACATCAGGCTTGATTGACACGGGAGCTAACGTGAGCGTGATGGCAGCTGATCTAGCCCGCTCATTCCTCGAGAGGAAATCTTTTCCCTGGAAAAGAGCTTCTCACGGGTTGAAAACAGCTGACGGCACTAAACACCAAGCCGTAGGCCGAGTATCGGCCGACATCACGTTCCGAGGGCTCACCAAGACATTGACGCTATGGATAATTCCCACTCTCAGCCAGAATCTCTATCTGGGACCGAACATCGTCCGTCTTCTCGCCCTGGCCACAGACCTGTTCACCCCGCCCCAACAAGTCAGCCAAACCAACAACCTCGACGCACTCGACGATTGCGCCCACCCTCTCATCCCAGACTTAATGCTGCGATTGCTTGCTTTCCTTCGTTTTCTGTTGAGGGTTGGGGAAAGACTGCGCTCATTAAGCACGAAATCGACACTGGCGACCAGAAACCCATCAAACAGAGACACTTCTCTGTTTCGCCAGCTGTTTCGCCAGCTCTTGTGTAAGGAAATTGGCCGAATGTTAGCGCTGGGCGTAATCGACGAGTCCAAGAGTGGATGGTCCTCAGCTGTGACCTTGGTAGCTAAACCCTCCAAAGTTCGTTTGTGCTTGGATGCGCGAAAAGTAAACTCGGTCACAGTGAAAGACGCCTACCCTTGTCTCTTATTGACGGCATATTAAGTTGACTTCCAAAGGTCACTTACATCTCGAGCCTGGACCTAAAGGACGGCTTCTGGCAGATTCCTTTAGAGGAGAAGTCAAAGGAGAAGACGGCTTTCACTGTGCCCGGGCGACCCTTGTACCATTTTGTCGTGATGCCGTTTGGGTTGTGTAATGCACCCCAAACGATGTCGCGACTGATGGACAAGGTTATTCCACCGCATCTGAAGCAACAGGTGTTTGTGTACTTGGATGACTTGTTGCTGGTCACGGAACGGTTTGACGATCACCTGAAGGTACTTCATCAGGTCGCTTTTCATCTGCGACTAGCTGGCCTCACAATCAATGTAGAAAAGAGTGTAGGTTATGTATCAATGTAGGTTAAGTATCTTGGCAACATAATTGGTAATGGCACACTCCAAACAGATCCAGACAAGGTGAAATACATTATGGAATTCCCTTTACGCTCTACCACGAAGCAGCTTCGAAGATTCCTGGAAATCTGCGGTTGATACCGGTGCTTCGTCAGAGAATATGCGTCTCTATCGACGCCGCTGACAGACATGCTTTCGAAGCGGAGTCAGTTTGTGTGGACCGATGAGAGGCTAAATGCTTTCAAGCAACTGAAACACAGCCTTGCTTCAGCCCCAGTGTTGCACAGCCCAAACTTCACCAAGCCCTTCTCCATCTAAGGTGACGCGAGTCAACATGGAGTAGAGGCGGTGCTTGTGCGACGCACAGACGAAGGGAATGAAGCGTCCATCGCGTACATGTCCCAAA
Organism: Nemotelus nigrinus; assembly: GCA_947369275.1. Lineage (NCBI taxonomy): Eukaryota > Metazoa > Arthropoda > Insecta > Diptera > Stratiomyidae > Nemotelus > Nemotelus nigrinus. The sequence continues at coordinate 122,430,702 of OX376372.1, read as the reverse complement.
AACTGAATCCCGCTCAGCGAAATTACACCGTCACTGAGCAAGAATGTCTGGCAGCGGTGTTGGCTGTCAGGAAGTTCCGCGCCTACGTGGAAGGTCATGAGTTTGAAATCGTGACCGACTACGCTTCCCTAACATGGCTCATGAACCAACCAGACCTCAATGGTCGATTATTCCGGGGGCCCTAAAACTTCAAATGTTCAATTTCATCATAGTCCACCGAAAGGGAAGCCAAAACGAAGTGCCGGACTTCTTGTCCCGCATGTTCTCTGTGGAAGCGTTGACGCCAGCAGAGAGCGATGAGACTCCAGTGCCACTAGATTTGATCTCGTCACACTTTAAAAGTGCTTCCTACGTGGAATTGGCTGAGAAGATCAAGGCAGAACAATATCTCTTGCCTGACCTAAAAGTCGTTGATGGGTTCATGTACACGCGGACCAATTATGCGACCGGAAACTGACTTCAAGACAAGTTGGCTTGGAAGTTGTGGGTGCCGTCAGAGATGACGGCAGAGCAAGCGAAGGGGATGCATGATCCTCCCTAGAGCGCGCATGGTGGCGTGGCGGCAATTACGGCAATGGTCCTACTGGCCCAAAATGGCCGCTCAAGTTAAAGACTATGTGAGTTCATGCATCACCTGTAATACCACCAAAGCACCTTCACATCCCCTTCGTCCACCAATGACGCTTCATTCCGTACCCGAGCGCATATTCCAACGCGTGTACGTAGACATCATCGGCCCCTACCCTAGGTCCAAATCTGGTCACATTGGAGCGCTCATCGTTCTTGGCCATCTTCCGCGCTTCTCAATCATCGGGCCGCTTCGTAAGTTCACTGCAAAGGCAGTAGTGGAGATTCTCAGGAAGAGGGCATTTAATCTGTTTGGAGTTTCCGAAATAATTATCTCGGACAATGGTCTGCAATTTCGGTCGTCGACATTTAAGTCTCTCTTGAACGAATTCGGTTTCCGCCACACTTTTACCGCCGTATATTCCCCGCAGGCGAACGCCTCTGAAAGACTAAATAGGTCCATACTGGCGGCGATTCGCGCATATTTGGATCCTGCGAAGAAGGAATGGGACACTAAACTCTCGGACATATCTTGCATTCTGCGCTCTTCCCCACATTCTACTATAGGAACCTCCCCTTATGCAGCCGTGTTCGGGCAGCCCATGGTGACCCATGGCAAGTCTATGCCCTCCTTCGTCAACTACACCTTATGGAGGAGCCCGAGAACACGCTGCTACCTCACGACCACCTGGCCATCTTACGCCAGCAAATCCGCGACCTCAACACCAAAGCTCAAGGCCGCAATACCAAAGCCTACAATTTTAGTTCCAGGTTGGTCTCTTACCAGCCTGGCGAAGTAGTTTACAGGCGCAACTTCCGGCAAAGTGGCGCAGCCGCGCACTATAATGCAAAGCTGGACCGGAAGTTCCTACCTAGCAAGGTAGTTAAGAAGATCTGGGGAGCATACTACCAGCTCACCGATCAAAATAGACGTTCAGAGGGCATCTTTCACGCGAAAGACATCACTAAGTGATAAGCCCACTAGGGTCACCCGTTCACGATCTGTTACGAAATTTTATTTGGGATCGTCCATTCCCGCCTATTTCAGGTGTCACTCCTGCCATATTGTAGAAGTATCGGAAGTACGTTCACAGAGTTCACCATTCCTTCCTCGGAAGATACTTCCACTATTCAGCCTGTACACATTTGTTCACGACATTCCTCCTTAACATTTCTCTTAATTTCCCTGGTCACTAGTTCACGTTTTCTTTTATAAAGGGTTTGGATGATAGAAGGCATGATCACCAGTTCACGTCATGGCCCATTCACAACTACATCCATCCTTCAGCCCTTTCCACGCACTTGCCGTTGTGGAAAGAGCTGTGTTGTAGCATCCTACACTTTTCTTTTCGCTTGCTACTTTTGTCTGAGAAGTTTCACGTCTCAAGGACAAAAGTATAAGCGAGCAACATGAAATTCGAAAACATGTTACCGCTAGGTAACTGTTTCTTATTTTTCGAAATTTCAAGCTGTGGCAATGCGCTCGAGAGATCTGGGCAGTCGTTGGATACTCGTGGCGAGGCCAGAAGAGAGACTCATCGAGAGACCGCAAACTAAACGTATAGACAGTTGAAAGTGTATAATATTGAGTTGCATTATAACCCAGACGCGTGTGCTTTCATTTGGAACAGATGTTCCATTTGTATGATAAACAGGTTCGTTCTTGTCTGTTTCCTTGTCGCTTCGGAGCAGTGGAGTGATTTTAGTCCGATTTACTATAAGAGATTGGAATTAGTGCGTAGATTTGGCCATTTGGTAGACTACAGCCGCTGCACTTTATGGTTATCGCATGTCTGCTCTATGTTCGCGGTACCGTGTATTGCTTCGAGCCAGCTGTTGTACAGATTCTGGCATGGAGAGTTGTTCGAAAGTCGTGGCCGGAGGTGGTCGAGGAGTCGGTCTGATGCTCGCGGCGAGCTCAGTCGGGAATACAAGTGCACCGTAATTAAAAGCACATATATCGCGCTTGCAGTGTTCCTCAGAAAGATACTGTGAATAGAAACAATGGAATCAACATTCGTCAAGAATGCGAATATATGAAACTAAGTTTTTCGCTGTGTAACACGGAAAGTGAGTCTTGACAGTGTGCGGCAGTCGAAGTCGTTTATCCTAAATTGCGTCACCCAGGCCATTAGTTAATCGATTTTCGCTCCGATGCGAAATTATAACTAAAATTTCACGTTAAATTTCGAGTTTTTTGGGCTCGCGGGCATCGTTAGTTATTTTTCACGTCCATGCTGATTCGATGCAAAATGATGTTGATTTCTTAGTACATATAGCAGAGCACGTGAATACAGCAGGTTCAACACACTTAATGCCCCTTCGCGTCCCCACGTGTACTTTTCATTCGGGATTGAATGCCGAGTGGGATGAAAACACTCGCGCAACTATTTGCGTCTGTTTAAAGTTCTTGAGTAGGCAGCATCTCGGCTTTTGGAGCACCGCACACGCTGCCTATCACCCGAATCTCCATTATCCCATGAAACGTTTGCTTAATGGCAAACGGTGATGTGAAACTGAAACTTAAAAATGAATTGCTAAGACCAGTGTTGCGAGTTCGGTTGTTTATGGTTGTTGTTTAATATTAAGTTCACTTACACATGATGAAATATTAATAAATATGCAATGTTAAATGTTCTACATTAAGTTCGCTTACACATGATTGATTATAAGTATATATACCATGTTCAATATTAAAACATAAATAGGCTACAAAGAATAAGTTCGTTTTTGTTTACATATCATATGTACGTAAAGCAATTCAAGTTGTCACCAATTGTTGCAATTTAATAAGTTTGCAAATGTTATGATTTACTCATGCTCACGAGCTATTATTGCTGAAATAGTGTTCTACTCATCTGCATTTTTGTAACTATGCATAAAATTTGTGTCAGTGAGTTATGCTTACATTGTAGAAAGTAAGATGTTCAATGTAATATAAATTAGACTATGCTAAGGAAAATAAATCACTTTTCAATCGATCTTTTGTGTATTCACTTGAGGTGTTTGATAAGTAGCATCACGGTTTAAGTGCCGTTGTTGCAATAAATAGATCAACAGCAGATTATTTATAACTTGTTACTGTTTAAGTGCCGTCAATACTTTGTCATAATCAGTTGGTTGTTCTTTAAAGCAGATTTCTTCTATTTTAACAGACTAGTGTATCGGTAAAAGTGCCGAGGACATTAGATTCTTCGTGCATCCCGGTTAATGTGCCGACGGATACAGCTAAGGTGGAAACTTCCGTTTCATCTTAACATTGGTGACCCCGAATACAAGTAGCTGATTCCAATAAACACGCGATTTGACGTCATTAAATTTCCATCGAGATATTAAGAACTAAGAATTCCATTTACTTATTGACTTATTATTTATAGGCAGTTTAAAGCACCGTACCAGAGTACCATAACAGAGCCGCCCAGTCAAAATAAATTATTATATTTGGTGGTATCGACACAAATCATTGTTCCCATGGCAAGCAGCATGGAAGAACTCGCACATAAGCAAGACGAGTTAGGAAAGGTTCTTCAACAAATTATTAAAAATTTCAAAAAGGACACAGCTTCCAGGAAAACTCGCACATATTATAAAGAAAGACTACGGCGTCTTGAGGGGGCATGGAAAAATTTCAATGCCACGGACACTGAAATAAGAGAATTACCTAGAACAGCGAAAAATCATCCATGTTTTACAACGCAATATTATGATACTATTGCCGAACTCTATAAGGAGTACAAAAGCTATTTTTCCTATTAGTACAATGTTGGGATTAATGGTGTTAATAGTGTTGAGTTTATGATCAGTGCAAGCCATTCTCAACTAGAAAACCAAGAAAATTTCCTTGTCTTGTTATTTTGGAGACTGTGGATATATAATTACCCATAAATAAAGTCCTTTCGGGTGGTGTAATGTGAAATTGAAGCTTGCCAAATACATTAAGTTCTGCCGCGCGATTTACAGTGCCAGAAGCGAATTAACCTGGTGTCTATCGTAGTGGAGACGATAAGATAAATTGTTTTGAATTGTGGATTATGAGAAATTCGTCGCCGGAAAAGATGTCATGCTAGATTCGCCCACACGCGATTGATTCCGCCGAGCGAGAAAAAATACAGTACAGTGTTGGGATTAATGGTGTTAATAGTGTTGAGTATATGATCAGTGCAAGCCATTCTCAACTAGAAAACCAAGAAAATTTCCTTGTCTTGTTATTTTGGAGACTGTGGATATATAATTACCCATAAATAAAGTCCTTTCGGATGGTGTAATGTGAAATTGAAGCTTGCCAAATACATTAAGTTCTGCCGCGCGATTTACAGTGCCAGAAGCGAATTAATCTGGTGTCTATCGTAGTGGAGACGATAAGATAAACTGTTTTGAATTGTGGATTATGAGAAATTCGTCGCCGGAAAAGATGTCATACTAGATTCGCCCGCACGCGTATGATTCCGCCGAGCGAGAAAAAATACAAGGCGAAGTGTGAGTGCCAGAAAAACCATTGCAAATGTATAGTGGCGATTTACATTCAAAGTTAAGCAAAAAGTGGAGTTACTTGAAACCCTAACTGGCTTTGAAACTAACAATAAGCTTACAATTAAAAATATTTTAGGACAAAACGTTTTCGGGGCCGTCGAAGATAATGACTGTTGCACCAGAAACATGTGTGGACCAGCTCGTCTGTTCGAAATGAAAGTCCTCGCTATCTACTAGAATCAAGTTATCCACGTGCATCGACCGCTGGCATGCTCGTCATGCTGCTTCCCGTGCTGTCTTCAATCGAAGGAAGTTTCTGCACCGCCTGGCAATGCGATTGGTACCATCGAGCAGGAATAGTCGGTTTGTATTCCACAGTTTACCAGTCGTAATAATCTTGGTGACGCTGTTTTAAGAATTGAAGGTCAGTTTGTACATTTACAATGTGTGGAGAGGTTGCATTTTAGGTAGTCTCATTAACTGTCGAACCAATTGGAAAAATCTCGAAACAGTGGTTTGGTCTTGTCCGGGAAATGTTTACAGATGCTGACTATGTTGGTATCTCATTCCCTTTAGACGTGGATTTGAAAATGAAAGCGGTTCTGCTGGGAGCCTGTTTTTTTTTTATCGATGCGATGTTCTTCGAAACGCAAGCCAAGCCAAGCATGTTCTAAACTTAAAGCTCCAGCAGGCATGAACGAATTTTACTGTCATTCAATCGCACAACAAGCGCATAAACAGGCACTGAATGGGAAAAGATCTTTATTTCGAACAAAATATTACATAAACGCTTAATGAATTCAAGAACTGTTCTATTATCTCAAACAAAATATTAATATGATCACTTTGATTACTATTACGCAAATTGAAAGTGCAACGATACGCATACAAAAGCATATTTTCAATCACCAGGGCATAAATGGAAATTGAATGGTATATTTTTGGTATTAAATACTGTAATAGTTATAACCTTGTTACTAATTTTAGATACACACATTTATATAAAATGAAAACTTTGATTGGACTCATTACTTTTTTCTCAAATAATTAAATAATAGTTACCTTTTTTTGAAATTGCATATAATTGAAGCTTTTTGAAATTGAAACTATCATAATTTAAGAATAGATAATTGTTTCTAAAAAAAATCATCCGAGCAAATCAATTTAATGATCGAATTGTTGTTCTAAGTAGGAATCGAGTTATATATTCCAATTATTTGATGAAATCATTACTTACTACAGTTAGTGAGAGGTTAGTCAATGATTGTGCGCATAATCTACAAACTTTAAAACCAAAAAAATACTTAATTTCTTTTGCTTTCTCTTGGTTTGATGAAGAACATATTATTGAAATAGAAATATTCATGTGTGGAACGTAGCAATCCGCTAAATTTTCAATGTCATCTCAACCTTTTTCTTCGATCGCAATTGATTATTATCGAAATAAAAAAATGAATTTGTGTTAAATTTTAAACCGCCGGTCTTCTTATTGGGCGAAAGCCCGAGCAGTTTTTTTCCGTTTCAGGGTCCGCTGGCCGATACAATGACTCAGTGGTTTTTTGTGATTTTCAGGTTTTCATGAGGCCAAACACAGTAGTTTTCAATTTTTTATTAGCTTTTTGATTTTGGATAATGGCCAGTATCAGTGGGTGGAGGACCCCAGACCATCGGGGTCAGGGCTCCGCCACCATCGGCGGCCCGGGGCTGTCTGCCTCACCCGGGTTCCTCTGAAAAGAGAGGCAGCGTTTTTCCCGCTATTTCCTTTGTAGATTTTTCAATTTTCTGGCTCCGTGCATCGTCACGAGCACTGGGTCTGCTTAGTCAGCCCATGTTGCAGAGCCACGGGTGGTTTCCTTAACGGAACTATGCCTCCTTTTGTCGCTTGAGTATTTTTATATACCAGTTTGCGGCTACGTTATTATGACGGATGAAATAATACGTAGCATCCCGTTTCTCTTGAGAGCTGATCAACCCCATTGCTTCAGGAACCCACCTCAGCCGCAGCGAGCTAGCAAAGTGGCACCCCAGCATCCGTCGGGGTTGGTTGAAGGGTGCTCCGCTAATGCGGACGAGGGGCCTTCACGGCCATTTCTAGGGCACCCTGCTCTCGGGGCAATTTTTTTTTTAATTTGCCTCTTGAATGGCAGTAGCCATTCACTTCTGTTGGACCTTAGCCGTCTCGGTTCTGGACTTCGGTCTGGTTCTGAGATGTGATAAAGTCTGGCACTCTCCCATTTATACATTTCGCTACAAGAAGCATCAGTCTCTAGTGAAAATAGATCTCCAAATATAGACGCCATTCGAAAGTTACGTCGGCAAAGGGAGATTATAAAAACAATTCAAAGAATATTAGCTGAATTAATTTTTGAACAACAATCCAAAAGTTATTACGAGCTCAAGTTTAGACAAATAAGACTATTGGGCACAGATCGAAGACTTAAGTCAAGCCATCTAGGAATTAGTCGACGAACCAGATAAAATAAATTATGACATTGACGAGTATTTGAAATTAGAAGAAACAGTTCAAGAAGCTCACTTAAAATTAACTGAAAAAAGAGATTATAAACCCAATTCAAATGCAGCATCAACTAACAATGTAGAAACCATGGCGAAATCACCAAAGAAAACGGTTCCTAAATTTGATGGAAATCACTTACATTGGAGGCAATTCTATGACTTGTTTAGTGAAATGATTCATAAGCAATCAATTGCACCATGTCAGAAAATATGGTACTTAAAAACCAATTTAATTGGAGAAGCCGAAAAATTGATTCGACACTTAAGTGTTTCTGAAGAAAATTATATTAATGCTTGGAACATGCTTAAAGATCGCTATGAGAATCCCAGATTGTTAGTTAGTGCACAGATTAATAAACTATTATCACAGCCTATCATCACTAATGAAAGTGCTCAGTCGATAAAATCACTACACGATACAACTCAAGAATGCATTCTTGCACTAGGAAGTCTAGGAGTACTAACAGACGGTTGGGATCCAATTCTATTGCACCTACTGATAAAGAGATTAGATGTCACAACGCATCGCCTATCCGAGCAAACCCTAAAGCAACCAAAAGTATTGCAACACATAAAGAAATTTTTACTGATTCTGGAAACTTGTTTTCAATCACTAGAAGCTCTGGGTGGTAAAGCGAAATAAATTGAAAACAATAATAATAATAGATACTCGAAGTCGTCCACTTTAACAGCGTCGATATTGAATAATTGCATTTCTTGCAAGGGGAATCACCCATTATACTCTTGTAGAAATTTTTTACAAAGCACAGCCGATGAAAGGCTACAACTCGTAAAGGAGCATAAACTTTGCTTTAACTGCTTGAAAGTAGGTCATATAGCTTCAAACTGCATATCCAAAGCATGTAACAAATGCAATAAGAAGCATAACGCTCTCTTACACATTGACCGCAAAAGCAACCAAGCTGCAACAGATACAACAAAATTCCACAGAAGGCAGAAATATTGCGCTTACTACCGCTTCGATGAAAGCACAACAAACAAAATTTGAGGTAGGTTATGTTTTACTTAGCACAGCAATAGTAAAATTAACCAATGCTAAGGGAATGACCATTGAATGCCGAGCAATATTAGATTCTGGGTCACAAGCAAATTTCATTACTGAACGAGTCATCAAAAAACTTGGATTGTCAAGCTCATCACAACGAATAAAAATAGAAGGTATTGGCCAAGCAGTTCAGAATGCACATCGAAGGGTCAATCTTTTAGTGAGCTCAAAACATAGCGCTTACTCTGCCAGTCTGCCTGCCTGCCTGATCCAAAGTTCAATATACCAAGTCGTATTGATGTACTACTAGGCGCAGAATTTTACCATAGTTTCTTGTGTTCTGAAAAAGTGAAGTTGAGTGATAAATTACCGATTTTAAATAATTCTGTGCTTGGTTGGATTGTATCGCGAAAAATCGCGAGTGTAGAAATGGAAAAGCCAGTTTGTGGAGCGCTTTGTCGGCACGACAACATCAATATAGAAAAATTTTGGAAAATGGAAGAAGTGGAAGCAAACAATCAAATCTTAACACCAGATCAAGGAAAATGTGAGCAACATTTCTATCAAACTCATGAAAGCGACGCATCAGAGACAATAGCCCGGCTGTTTGACCCTCTAGGCATGATTGGACCAGTAGTGGTGACATCAAAGATGATTCTGCAACAGCTTTGGCTTTGCAATTTAGATTGGAATGATGTATTGCCATCTGAGTTGCAAGAAAAATGGTCATTATTCCGAGAAAATATATTAACTATCAAGGATCTAAAAATACCAAGGCATAGTTTCGGACAGGATGTTTCGCGTAGTATACAGATTTATGGTTTTGCGGACGCTTCCGAAAAAGCCTATGGAGGTGTCATATACATCCGGTCCATTAATAGTCAAAATATGGCGGTAGTAAGACTATTATGCTCAAAATCAAAGGTTGCACCTTTGAAGCCAAAAAGCCTGAACTCGCCAAAAGAGTGCAGTATGATTTAAAACTAGAAAATGTTCAGACATTTTTTTGGACTGACTCACGAATAGTGCTCGATTGGATTTATTCACGCTAGTCTTCATTCCACACTTTCGAAGCCAGTCGCATAGCATCTATACAGGAATTGTCTATACCGCAGCAGTGAAGACATGTTGGATCACACGATAATCCTGCCGATGTATTGTCTCGAGGTTTAGCGCCAAACAAGCTAAAAGAATAAGCAATGTGGTTCTACGGTCTGCACTTCAAATCACATCAAATCACAATCAAATATAGCAGAGGCAAATAAATCGCAAAGCTCGGCTCAGGGTGATGATACAGTGCATTTCTTATACAGAATAAATCATCGGAATGCATTCAGGTCACTTCAACGCATCACAACATATGTTTTGCGTTTCGTAAAAAACCTCAAAAGCAAATCCAGTAAAAGCTTGGGCTTTGAAAATTTTAACAACGACCGAATTGCATGAGGGACTGCACGTTATTGTGAAATTGATGCAGGAACAAGAGATCAGTGGAGAAATAAAGCAGTTGACGCTCCACAAACAAATTGGAAATTCGAGTCAAATAATAACTCTTAGTCCTTTCTTAGATGAATACAAGATTCTTCGAGTTGGGGGCAGACTAGAAGATGCTGCATTATCATTTGACGCAAAACACCCTATATTACTGCCTCACTCGCATCTGTTCACTAAAATGCTAATGACCGAAATCAACATAGAAAATAAGCATGTGGGACCGCAGACGCTTTTGGCAGTAACGAGGCAGCAATTTTGGCCAATTAAAGGAAAATCCATTGCACGCTCTATCGTACAGCACTGTGTGCGTTGCATACGAGCACGGCCCAAGATGTTAAATCAATTAATGGGAAACCTGCCCAGTCACCGTGTGCAACCTGCTCGCCCGTTTATAATTTCTAGAGTAGATTTTTGTGGACCTATCTGGGTACATTAGTCTCTGCGAGGGAAACGACCTAGTAAGGCGTGTATAGCAGTATTTTGTTGCTTTCCGACAAAGGCAGTTCATCTCGAGGTAGTAAGCAATCTGTCTACAGATGCTTTTATAGGGTGCTTAAAGCGATTTGCTAGTAGACGGGGAAATTGTAGGACGTTATACTGCGATAACGCTACCAATTTCATTGGCTCCTGTATAAGGAAAATGGCCGAATGTTCGCGCCGGGCGTAATCGAAGAGTCCAAGAGTGGATGGTCCTCACCTGTGACCTTGGTAGCTAAACCCTCCAAAGTTCGTTTGTGCTTGGATGCGCGAAAAGTAAACTCGGTCACAGTGAAAGACGCCTACCCTTGCCTCTTATTGACGGCATATTAAGTAGACTTCCAAAGGCCACTTACATCTCGAGCCTGGACCTAAAGGACGCCTTCTGGCAGATTCCTTTAGACAAGCCAAAGGAGAAGACGGCTTTCACTGTGCCCGGGCGACCCTTGTACCATTTTGTCGTGATGCCGTTTGGGTTGTGTAATGCACCCCAAACGATGTCGCGACTGATGGACAAGGTTATTCCACCGCATCTGAAGCAACAGGTGTTTTGTGTACTTGGATGACTTGTTGCTGGTCACGGAACGGTTTGACGATCACCTGAAGGTACTCCATCAGGTCGCTTTTCATCTGCGACTAGCTGGCCTCACAATTAATGTAGAAAAGAGCAAATTCCTCTTTCGTTAGGTTAAGTATCTTGGCCACATAATTGGTAATGGCACAATCCAAACAGATCCAGACAAGGTGAAATACATTATGGAATTCCCTTTACGCTCTACCACGAAGAAGCTGCGAAGATTTCTGGTAATCTGCGGTTGGTACCGGTGCTTCGTCAGAGAATATGCGTCTCTATCGACGCCGCTGACAGACATGCTTTCGAAGCGGAGTCAGTTTGTGTGGACCGATGAGAGGCTAAATGCTTTCAAGCAACTGAAACACAGCTTTGCTTCAGCCCCGGTGTTGCACAGCCTAAACTTCACCAAGCCCTTCTCCATCCAATGTGACGCGATTCAACATGGAGTAGAGGCAGTGCTTGTGCGACGCACAGACGAAGGGAATGAAGCGCCCATCGCGTACATGTCCCAAAAACTGAATCCCGCTCAGCGAAATTACACCGTCACTGAGCAAGAATGTCTGGCAGCGGTGTTGGCTGTCAGGAAGTTCCGCGCCTACGCCGACTACACTTCCCTAACATGGCTCATGAACCAACCAGACCTCAATGGTCGATTATTCCGGGGGCCCTAAAACTTCAAGGGTTCAATTTCATCATAGTCCACCGAAAGGGAAGCCAAAACGAAGTGCCGGACTTCTTGTCCCGCATGTTCTCTGTGGACGCGTTGACGCCAGCAGAGAGCGATGAGACTCCAGTGCCACTAGATTTGAACTCGTTACACTTTAAAAGTACTTCCTACATGGAATTGGCTGAGAAGATCAAGGCAGAACAATATCTCTTGCCTGACCTAAAAGTCGTAGATGGGTTCGTGTACACGCGGACCAAATATGCGACCGGAAACTGACTTCAAGACAAGCTGGCTTGGAAGTTGTGGGTGCCGTCAGAGATGACGGCAGAGCAAGTGAAGGGGATGCATGATCCTCCCTAGAGCGCGCATGGTGGCGTGGCCAAAACCCTCGGCCGATTACGGCAATACTCCTACTGGCTCAAAATGGCCGCTCAAGTTAAAGACTATGTGAGTTCATGCACCACCTGTAAGATCACCAAAGTCCCTTCACATCCCCTTCGTCCACCAATGACGCTTCATTCCGTACCTGAGTGCATATTCCAACGCTTGTACGTAGACATCATCGGCCCCTACCCTAGGTCCAAATCTGGTTACATTGGGGCGCTCATCGTTCTTGGCCATCTTCCGCGCTTCTCAATCATCGGGCCGCTTCGTAAGTTCACTGCAAAGGCAGTAGTGGAGATCCTCAGGAAGAGGGCATTTAATCTGTTTGGAGTTTCCGAAATAATTATCTCGGACAATGGTCTGTAATTTCGGTCGTCGACATTTAAGTTTCTTTTGAACGAATTCGGTGTCGGCCACACTTTTACCGCCGTATATTCCCCGCAGGCGAACGCCTCTGAAAGACTAAATCGGTCCATACTGGCGGCGATTCGCGCATATTTGGATCCTGCGAAGAAGGAATGGGACACTAAACTCTCGGACATATCTTGCGCTCTGCCCTCTTCCCCACATTCTTCTATATTTTATTTTATTTATTCAACAAACAAGGTACAAAATCAGATATAAAATAACAAATTAAAAATAAAATGGAAAAGTAAAGTCAAGTAAAAAGTAAAAACAAACAAGTTAAATAAGTAACAAACAAATGAAAAAAGTAACAAACAGATTAATAAATAACAATCAATAAATAAAAACATTGACATATAAGCTATGGCTTAAGGTTTAGGGGTATGGATGGCATGCAAAAGAGAGGATTTGAAGGATGATTTGGAAATCGTAGGGGAATATAGATAACTTATGCTGTTGAATATTCTGCAGCATCTATTTATTGGCTCATTTGCTGCATATATCGTCGAATGTGAATATTCTTTTAGGAAACGATTGGACCTGGTGTTCCTCACAGGGATATTTATCGAAATTTTACTATTCAGGAATTCTACATCAATATCGCCTCTAATGACGTCGAATGTGAAGCAGGCCGATATCATTATTCTTCTGGAGGCTAGTGTTGATAGATTTAAATGACCCAGTCGAAACTCATAAGGCGGTAGGCTATTAAAATCATAAGGGTTGTACAGTTCTCTCAAGGCGAAAAGTAAAAATTGTTTTTGTATTGACTCGAGTCTGTCACTGTGGGTTTCAAAAGCGGGATTCCAGCTAATGCAAGCGTATTCGAGAATAGGACGTACAAGTGAAGTGTATAAGGATCTTGTGACCCACAGACTACGGAATTCTTTGGCACGTCTTTTGATGGAACCTAGCTGTTTGTTCGCACGAGAAAGCATTTTATCAAAGTGTAAGGTGAAGCGGAGTTTTTCATCTAAGATAACACCGAGGTCAGCAATGCTATCAATTCGGGTTAGCATATTATTGCCGAGGAAGTACGTATTGTGTGTGACCATGCATTTCCTGGAAAAACTAATAACTTGGCATTTGTTGATATTGGGAGAGAGCTTGTTTATATTGCACCACTGATCAAGTGAATTAAGCTTGGATTGGAGAAAGGGGGCATCCGATTTCGATTCAATAGTCTGATAAAGTTTGAGATCGTCTGCATAGAGTAAATGAGGTATGCCTGCTAGGACGTCAGATAAGTCAGAAATAAATATATTAAAAAGAAGTGGGCCAAGATGGCTACCTTGGGGTACACCAGAGGTAGCACTAACGTTTTTCGATAAAAATCCTTGAAATTTTACACATTGTGTTCGATCGCGAAGGTAGGAGGTCAGCCAGCTGAGTAAAGACCCGGCAATACCAAATTTCTGAAGCTTTAGAATTAAGGTAGAATGGTCAACTCTGTCAAACGCCTTACTGAAGTCAGCGTAGACTGCGTCAATTTGGTATCCTTTTTCCATTTTGCATAGAACGTCAGAGATTAGAATTGTCAAATTCGTGGTAGTTGAGCGACCTTTTCTAAAGCCATGTTGTTGCTCGTTCAAACGTGAATCAACAAGCGGAGAAAGTTTATCGTATACCACCTTTTCGAAAAGTTTCGGAATCGAAGATAAAATGGCAATGCCCCTATAATGTCGGATACAGCGTCGATCACCATTTTTGAATATGGGTGTGACATACGAAAGCTTCCAACAGAATGGAAAAATTCCCGACGAAATTGATCTATTAAAGAAAATATGCAAGGGATCTATAAGCTGCTCTACACACTTGCGCAAGAAGATCGGAGGAAGAAGATCAGGCCCAGGACCTTTGTTGCAGTCGAGATCCAAAATAGCTTTACGTATTTCATCACGGGAAATTTCTAAATGGTTCACAAAAGCTATTGAAGCTGAATCAGCGGAGGAAAGGTGTGAGTTTGATGGGTCTGGTGCATCGAAAATATTTTGGAAACTATCAGCGAATAGGTCACATATCTCTTTAGGAGAGGAAGACGTTATATTATTAAGAAACATGGACGATGGATAGCCAGTAGTTTTTCGCTTCACATTAACAAAATCAAAGAATTTTTTCGGGTTACGGACTATATTTTCGCTGGTTGTTCTAATGTAAGTGTCATAAGCCTCATGAGACTTTGCTAAAAATTGCTTAGCAACTTCATTATATTCTTCCTGAATAGCAGGACTAACATCGGTATTTTCTTTAATAAGCTTATAAAGTTTGTTCCTACGATTTTGCATATGCCTAAGGTTCCTATCAAGCCATGGCTCAGACAATTTATTCTTTTTTTTTTATCTTTGGAACATATCTTTCAACAGGGTCAAATATTTTATTGTAAAAAGACGAAATGTCTGTCTCGAGATCTTGTGTTGAAAGAGTAGTTGACCAATCAGTAGTATCAAGAACATGTTTAATGCTTTCATAATCAGCATTACGGAAGTCAAATATAATTGAGCTATTGTAAGTTTTTAAGCAAGTGGAATCTGGAGTGGAAAGTTCGACTGACAGTGCTGTATGGTGTAAACTGTTGCAAAAAAGATGCTCTGTGTCACTAGTTGGACTAACCACTACTTCGTCATAAGCATTTGTGAAAACAAGATCTAACCAATTACCATTTTGGTTAGGAGTTTGGGAAACCTGCTGCAAATCATTACCATAAAAGGCACTCGCAAGATTGAAATCGTTGGTGTCTACAAGGTTTACGGGGAGAAGGTAAGAGTCATTTTCATCCGGAACAAAGCAAAGATTCGGACGATTGAAATCACCCAAAACTATTATTTTATCTTTTTCGCTAAGTGATGTCGCTAGTGAAGATATTGTGTCACAAAAATTGCTGTAGATGGATTCGTCAGATCTAGGGGGGATGTAGACAACAGCGATGTAAATTGAATTGTTATTATTTGAGATCCGAACAATTATACATTGGAAGAAAACATTTGGGGTGGTATCTACAAGCTCACTTGAAAGTGTGTTGCTAACAGCAAGTAAGACACCATCTCCTCGCGACTGACCCGTAGAACAATAATCACGGTCGCTTCTGTAAATAGTCCAACTACTATCAAGGATCTCCTCATTCTTGTGAGAGGCATTAAGCCAAGTTTCGGTGATGGCGAGTAAATTAAAATGGCACGATTTGGCGTCAAGGTATAATTTACTTAGTTTGCCTCTCATACCACCACAATTGTGGTAAAAAAGTTTGAGGCTTTTCTGAGATCGGTTAGGAAAAATGCCTAAAAGGGTTGCCTGACCTTCGAAGAGATTCAGATGTCATATTACTACCATTAGAAGAATAATTTATATTGCTCGTAGTAGGAGCTAAGTTTCTCCTTATGAAGTCGTGTTCGGGCAGCCCATGGTGACCCATGGCAAAATCTATTCCCTCCTCCGTCAACTACACCTTATGGAGAAGCCCGAGAACACTCTGCCACCTCACGACCACTTGGCCATCTTACGCCAGAAAATCCGCGACCTCAACACCAAAGCTCAAGGCCGCAATACCAAAGCCTACAATTTTAGTTCCAGGTTGGTCTCTTACCAGCCTGGCGAAGTAGTTTACAGGCGCAACTTCCGGCAAAGTGGCGCAGCCGCGCACTATAATGCAAAGCTGGACCGGAAGTTCCTACCTAGCAAGGTAGTTAAGAAGATCTGGGGAGCATACTACCAGCTCACCGATCAAAATAGACGTTCAGAGGGCATCTTTCACGCGAAAGACATCACTAAGTGATAAGCCCACTAGGGTCACCCGTTCACGATCTGTTACGAAATTTTATTTGGGATCGTCCATTCCCGCCTATTTCAGGTGTCACTCCTGCCATATTGTAGAATTATCGTTCACAGAGTTCACCATTTCTTCTCCAGAAGATACTTCCACTTTTAGCCTGTACACATTTGTTCACCACATTCCTCCTTAACATTTCTCTTAATTCCCCTGGTCACTAGTTCACGTTTCCTTTTATAAATGTTTACGTTTTACCACAGGAATTAAAACGAGCATATAATTTGGATGTGTTTAAAAAAAAGTTCAAAGATGTGTATTATTCTCGATAAAAGCAAAACTTTTTAACACTAATTTCTGATATTGAATTGTTTGTTTTGATTATTATTGTACTTGTATTAAATATTATTTATAAACAGTACTATTTAGGCATAAGTGCAAAATGTTTTTCGCTTAAATATTTTTATTGTCCTTCTTTATATATATTTTCTCAACATTATTTTAATTTTATTTTGTTTTTTACCTAAAATTGTTGGATAGTTTTAAGTTTAATTTTCTTGTTATTTTTTCCCCCTATACAAACTCGATTGATATGTGAGCTAAGAGTTTTTTTTCAATTTATTTTTTGTTAATTTTTGTTTTTTTTTTTGCTTGTATGTACATGGAAATGCATTCTAAAAGGTAGTATCTGAACTAGATTGTATGTATATTAAATATTGTTTAGATCAAAAACAAATAAATTGTTTTTTTTGTTAATGCAACCACGGTGCTTGTATCAGTGATTGTGTTTCGATGGGTAATTACGGTGCTATGTACCGCAATTACCTGTTATCAAAAGAAGACACTTGATCGACTCAATGCTTTTCGATAATCTGATTTATTTCTGGTTATGTTACACTTTAAATGCAGTTTTCATTAATTACAAAGATGCTGAATCGATACGAATTCCGTGTGATCGGACATCGCGCAGACAGTAGCATTCGTAGGCAAGAAAATTTTCAAAGACATATGATCTTTGAAATGCGAATGCATGGTAATTTCGATATTGGGAATTTAATGCTATTGGCCGGTCACGCGTTTCCGATACAAACTGCTTACTTGCAAGAATTACGATTTTGCTAAGAATAAGTTGAATTCACTACATTGACTTGATATGCGATTTTGTATGTACATAAAAACTTTGATTTATTGATTTAACTCTAACAAAATCTGCCCCTCGTTGAACACTCCTGTTCAACTTTCGTATACTTCGTACGCTTGAATTGGTGGCGTCACAGACCCTGTTGGTTGTTGATTGCTGTTGGTGGTGGGTTGATTCCTCTTGCATGGATGTAGTTTCTGGCACGACCCGGATTGCCACAGGAGGATGACAACGCAGAATCCGGCTAATGTTACACCAAAATTGCTAACTGTAATATGGTGGAATGTCGGAGCTTCAACTACGTTTGGCAGCCCAACGTTCGTGGGCTGGGATTTTTGAAGATTCTCAACTTCAGCTGTATTTGCCGAGTACGAGTAGTTCATCTTTATCGACGGCTGTGTTGAAGGAGGATTAACTGTGAAGCTGATTCCCATCTTAGAATATGAGTGTCGATCGTGGCTAATATGTTCGTGATGACTAGAAATGGATAGTGTATCGTATTTTATGACACACTTGGAACCGATTCGTAGCAGCCCAGACCCTTGGATAGTTGCTGATAAAGATCTTCCTTCGCAGACAGCATGAAATGTTATGGGTTGTTTAGTTGCAAAAATCCAGTCGCTGCCAGTATTCCTTAGTGTCAATTTTTTTACCTTGCATTCCGCTGCACTTGGAAGGTGGTTGAATACGTTCAATTCGCATTTACCGGTGTCAGAGCCTTTATGATGGATAGGTCGTAGTTGTTCACAAAGGTAAGCTGTTTTGGTAGGACTCGGCAATTACTTAGTTCTTGAGTACTCATCACGTAGTAGTTGTCACGATGTGGGTTGATAGCAAAGACGAATGACGATGCCTGTATTGCTATCAAGGTATCGTTTGCTAAACTGGAATCGGTATCAACTTGAAGACTTCGAAAACGTCAGAAGAAACCAGTGGTATTTTTAGCTGGAAGAGAACTTAGTTATCCTGAATCCAGCTATGAGCTGTTATCAACTGGTAGATTGCTGAAAATCTGCTGGATCTACGGGTATATGGTATGATGGTGGGAGCTTGCTCTTAATTAAATGAAGTTCCTGTGCTAATCGATCAGGAGTCAGTAGCTTAGAGTTGATTTTCTGGAGGTGTGCATCAATCAGAACTTCTGCAAGGGCGCTTTGAATTTGGTTGATGTTTGCCATTATCATCATTAGTTCAATAGCTTTGAACTGGAAGTCATCAATTACTCCTTTAGTTATGCTGTTCTTAAGTTGATCAATCTGTAATTCCAGACTCTGAAACCTTCTCTGAGCTGCTGTTTGGTCTCGTCTCATTATATTCATCGTAGCGTCAATAATTGAGATTTGGTTTTTTAATATGTCTACCAAATAATCTTCGTTCCTCTTTACAGCATCTATGGTTTTTGTCATGTCCCTTGCGTATTCTTCATCTAAAATACCGAACAGCGAACTGGCAACATTTCCGATTATATTTAGAGCTCCTCGTTTAACTCGATGTGATTGTAGAAGGCTATTCTCTTTCGAGATTTCTGTTGACATTTGATCGAATTGGGACATTATCGAACGACATGATGTGTGATTCCATTGATTTTGGCACAAAACTTCCAGCATTTCAATTCCCTTTTTCAATATCTGGCATTCTTCCCAGTAGGGTTGAAGGTCGTAATATATAATGAGCTTCCATTCATGTGATATCAAGTTCATTACTCCGATGTTGTCAAAATGTATGCCTGGAGAATTTGCGAAGTTTTCTACATCGAAAGGTTGTTCGAGTGGAGCTGTTGTTGTCACCGGCAGGGTTAGGCATGCAATGAGCAAGGTGACTATTGCAGAGCCGAGCGTTAGTTTCGCTTTCTTTTTTGGTGTCGGGTCGTTTGCTTCTCTGGTTTGTTTGTGATGATTTTGTGACCTGTGAGCTTCTTTAGTAGCGGTTTATGCAGGAGCTGGGTTTTTGACTGTTTCCGAGTCATTTTCTACAAAGGTTGAAGAATTCTCATCGTTCTCGACAGGGAGGGGTGCTAAGCGGTGAATTGTTCTTTTCAGAAGTCCTTCCGCTGTTCGTACTTCCACAACACGAACCTTCCCATCGTTGCTTTGATAAACTTGTTTGACTCGTCCAAGAGGCCATTTTAGAGCAGGAACATAATCTTCTTTCAGAAGTACCATTGTCCCCGATTTCATATTGTGTGACTGGTGTTTTTATTGTGCTTTCTGCTGTTGTTGCTGAAGATATTCTGTCCTCCATCGCTGCCAGAATTCTTCCTTCAACTTGATGATTTCGTACCATCTATCACTTAAGAGTGATTTTCGTGTCTTCGTGGTTGGATCGATTGAATCAGTTATGGGTTCGCCGATCAGGAAGTGTCCGGGGATTAGTACCGTCAGATCGTTGGGATTCGTGGACATTGGCACCATGGGTCGAGAATTCAATATCGCCTCTATTTGTATCAGTACTGTTTCTAATTGCTCATAGGTTATAGATGCAGACCCAACCGTCTTCCGTAGAATGCCTTTTGCACTTTTTACTGCCGCTTCCCAAAGCCCACCGAAATGTGGTGCTCTGGGTGGTATGAAATGAAATTGGACACCTTGCTTGGCACAGCTGGTTACAATAGCCTTTTTTGAATCTTCAGAATATATAATCTCCTGTAACTCTTCAATCTGATTTTTGGCACCGACGAAATTTGTTGCATTGTCACAGTAGAGGTTTTTCACACTGTCTCTTCGTCCCATAAAACGTTTCAAGGCACAGAGAAAGGCTTCAGTTGTGAGGTCACTGACGAGTTCCATGTGCACGGCTTTCGTCACGAAGCACACAAAAACTGCGATGTAGGCCTTTTGAGGACGTTTTCCTCGTGTCTTATAATGAATCCAGACCGGATCACAAAAGTCGACGCGTGTATTAACGAACGGTCTTGATGGTCCAATTCAATCTGTCGGTAGATTCCCCATTATTTGTTGTAATAACTTAGGCTTTGCACGTGTGCAGGTAACGCATCGTTTTATCACTCCTCGGGCAATTGCTTTGCCCTTAATAAGCCAAAAACGCTGCCTAGTCTTGGCTAGCAACGCTAATTGTCCAACGTGCAGATTTTCATTGTGGATGGTGGTCATCAGTAGTTTTGTAAGAGGATGATCACACGGCACAAACCATTGGATACTTAGTGTCATACGGCAGATCAGCTGCTGCTAAGCGACCTCCTACTCGTAAGATTCCTTCCTTATGTAGCATTTGCCAATTCGAATTAATTCAAAAATTCACGGAAAATGACTTCTGATACGTAATGTATCACATTGCAATTTCAAAAACTAATTTACCGTACTAACGGTAAATTGTTTTTGGGAAATTATGAGACTGGAGATGGGCTGTGGGCCGGCGACTATGAGTTCGAGACAGTCGGATGACGATCGTGGCTTAGGCCGGAACTGGAGTCGCGTCGTAAGAGAGTTGACGCAGAAATTTTTATAACTAAAGGGGCTTATTTTCCTCCTAGTTGGTGTTCTTATTTCATTATTAATGTGAATTCTTAGCAGAATATAAACGAAATGACGTACTTAAGTACATTAGAAATTGAAATTGTTGAACTCCGAAATATATTCATATCGATGTGTGATAACTGTTTAAAGTAGGGAGGGGTAGCCACGGATGGTCGGTGAATTGATATCGAAATTCAGGCGGAAGGATAAGACTTTACTCGTGGTTGGGTGTGTTTAATCTCGCAGCTCTGAGATTTTTTTTTACGGAAAGTGAATTGAAACTGTGAAAGATGGAATATCTGTGGGGTGTTGAAAATACGAGTCATGCCGACTTGACCTTTTACCGGTGTTCTACTCTAGTAGTAGTATAGTACTCCATTGGTGTATACAGTGACGGGTGTGATATGGTATTCCGAGTTGCTTGACGTTTCGTCTAAATTGTTTCACTGCGATCGCACATTTCTGATCAGTAAGATCGTTTTTACAGTACTATATGGACCGGAACGGTTGTTTGGTGCCAAAATTGGGAGTCGAATGAGTGCACGCGATTCTCTTTGATTTCGGTAATTGGATTACTGCTCGAATTTTGGAAAGGGTTGTGAAGAAGGGAAGTGAGACAAACGCAGATGGGTGACGTGTTCTCCCAGCCGTGGTAATAAGATTTTCTTGGGGAAAAGGTGTGCTATTTTGATGGCATGGCTGAAACAAGTTCGAGCTACCTGAAGTTCCTGAGCATTGGTTTGTAGACCGAAAATTCCGAACATGTAAGTTTTCTTTTTAATACACTCTATTGGATGTTCCGGTTCCGGATGGCTGCGCGCATTATAAGAATGGACAAGGTACTAGCTAGAAGCGCCGCTGTTGGCTTGCCAGTTTAATGTAACGCAGATTGATACGGGATCGTGCAGTCGGGAGCGTTTCATCATGTCTCTTTCGTCGAGCTGTATTTTTGAGGAGTTGTTAAGCGAAGTTTGCACTGAAAATGGAGCCATTCAATGTAGCGTAGAGGGACGTAAGTGCTCTGCCAGTTTGTCCTTAATTGTGTATCAAAAAGCCTGGTTACAGTACCAACGGCTGAACTCGAGACACCGCATTCTTTTATCGGACTCGCAATACGGAACTACATTTCTTTTGGCGGGAAGAAGAACTCCGGCAAGTAATCTTTGTTTTTCTCTAATCTTGCGTGCAAATCAATCCGAATCAAAATCTCTTACGGACCAAAATTTGCGGTATTTGACTTACTAGGCACACATCATCCTTTCAATTATGTAAAATATTAGAATTAATGCGATAAAGCTAAATAAAAATGTTCGGATGTACTAAATACATGGTTAATTGAAGATGGATGAAATTCGTGTCGGGATTAAAAATAAAGTAGCTGTATATGCATAACTATTATTCAGTTAGTCGATAATAGCTAAAAGATATCTTTAGCGTAACTTGGAAAAAAATTTGTGGAAACAGAAGTGAAATGAGAAAATGAATATGTTTTCTGAAATCGTTTGAAAAATGAAAGATTGATTGATTTTCCTACGAAAAGTGGCATATATGATTATTTTTTATTTTTAATTAAGGATTTTTGGTAGAAAGTAAATTGGCGGATAGCATTTCTTGGGTACGGATGCGCAGAAAATTTTACAAGCTACAAAATAATCGATCTTCAAAGAACACATTCACACAGTGGAAGATCACATAAATTTAAACTAGCCAAGCATACTTAAGATAAGTGAATTATCATAAAGAAATGCAAGCATATTTAGTAAGTTATGTCACTAGATGTAGCTGAATGAAAAAAAAATGATTCTACTTTTGTATGTTCTAAGAATAATTTCTCAATTCTGAGCATAAATTCAAGATAATTAGTTTCAGCGAATATTTAAGATTCCATTGATTCATTGTCCGGGTTGTAGAAGGTATTCTCTTCCACGCAGTCTTAAGCTGTATGCAATTGCGAAGGTGAGCGCACTTTCTAGTTTCGAAGTACGTACGTTAAATATACTTACTAATCTTCGTACGTATTCATAACGACTCAACCCAGCGATTCGAAATATGCGACCCTGATTCTACTATAAAATCGTAATATGATAATGATATATGTAAATACAATGACTCGCTAAGTTCTTTAAAACCCACTTGTTTTTTTTCGGATAGTCTCTAGAGATTTTCTACTATTCATTACTATGTGAAAAAAAAAATTGAAATAAAAATGAATATTTAGTTTGGTACGGTACTACTAATTAAAAATCTAAATACACAATATCATTGCATTCTAGTTAGTGCTTAGTAGGTCATTGAGAAAGAAATAGATGTTATTTATCAACTGGAGCTAATAATGATAAGAAAAAAAAAAGAAGTGCTGTTGTCCTCAAAAGCTTTTGAAGAAAACAAAATATAGTAGAAAGTCCTTCTTTAACGATTGAGCTTCACGTTGACGGATTAAATCACTGTTAATTAAAATAAGGATAACGAATTGTTTTTAAACAACATGTTGGGATTGATTAGCGTTAAATTTACAAAAATAATAATGAATTTCTAAAAGCCTTCTTATTGGGCGTAAGCCCGAGAAGTTCTTTTTTTTTTTAGGGTCCGCGCATGGCCTGGCTGGCCTATGAATAGATAGTGCTTTCTTTCGTGATTTTTCAGCAACGTTAAAGGGAGGGATACTGGCCAATCATTATAGATTTCAGTTTTCTTTGTATTAGATTTTTGAATTTTTGATATTATGGC
Source organism: Nemotelus nigrinus (assembly GCA_947369275.1). Taxonomy (NCBI): domain Eukaryota; kingdom Metazoa; phylum Arthropoda; class Insecta; order Diptera; family Stratiomyidae; genus Nemotelus; species Nemotelus nigrinus. Next base: position 122,407,040 of record OX376372.1, on the reverse strand, counting down.
CAGTATCAGTGGGTGGAGGACCCCAGACCATCGGGGTCAGGGCTCCACTACCATCGGGGGCCCAGGGCTGTCTGCCTCACCCGGGTTCCTCTGAAAAGAGAGGTAGCCTTTTCCCACATTTTTTCTTTTTTAGATTTTCAATTTTCTGGCTCCGTGCGTTGTCACGAGCACTGGGTCTGCTTAGTCAGCCCATGTTGCAGAGCTTGGGTGGTTTCCTTTACGGAACTATGCCCCCTTTTTGTCCCTGGTTATTTTTAGATACCAGTTTGCGGCTACGTATTCATGACGGATGAATATTAAGTAGCATCCCGTTTCTTGGAGAGCAAACCATCCCCATTATTTCATGAACCCACCCCAGCCGCAGCGAGCTAGCAAAGTGGCACCCCAGCATCCGTCGGGGTTGGTTAAAGGGTGCTCCGCCAATGCGGATGAGGGGCCTTCACGGCCATTTCTAGGGCACCCTACTCTCGGGACAATTCTTTTTTGTTTTGGCTCTTGAATGGCACTGGCCATTCCACTTTTGACCTTAGCACTCTTGGTTCTGGACTTCGGTCTGGTTCTAAGTTGTGCTAAGGCAGATCTCAATCACATTTACGCTACACTTATCCAAGAATGGTGTATAGTCTACCAGACGACTGTTCTTATCAACTTTGTTATGTTTCGTCAAATGCTGAATTTCTTCGTCAAGTTTTGAATGTTTTTGCATATTCCGAATTATAACTCGAATTGCGTAATCCTGTTGCATCGTTGATTGAGCTGGTGGCCCATTACGTTGATGCTTGAATTTTAGCATATATGCTACTATCCTCTGTAAGCGACGGAAGGAGTTATGATGCTCGATGGTGTCGATTATGTTGTCTTGGCTTAAGTTCCCTTTTACCTCTGTTATGGCTAATGCACTTCGTTTCCTTTCCGATTCGCAATGTCCACTTGGAGTGTATTCAGGAGGCCATTGTGTGTGTGATCCATGAAGAAATAGAGGGCCATAGAACCAGAAGTGATTGTTTACTAGGTGGTTGGGAGTGGTTCCTCGAGACAGCGCGTCTGCAGGGTTTTCCGTTGATCTTACGTGCCGCCACTGCTCTGGTAGAGTTCTTTCGAGAATCGAAGATATACGATTAGCAACGAAGGTTTTGTAAGAGCATGATTGTGAGTTAATCCATGACAAAATAATCTGTGAATCTGTCCAGAATGTTATTTTCTTGTCACTGAGGTTTAGCTCTGTCGTGACCTTCTGGGTCAAATCTGCTGCAAGTTTCGCTGCGCACAGCTCAAGACGTGGGATGGTTTGCATCTTAATGGGTGCTATGCGGGACTTAGCACACAAAAGACGAACCACTACTGTTCCGAATTTGTCTTCTGACCTCACGTACATCGCCACACCGTACGCGTTTTCAGAAGCATCCGAAAATACGCGAAACTGAATATCCATCGGTACTTTGACAGCAAAGACATGCCTTGGAATGTGTATATCGTTAAGTGCTTCTAAATCCTTTCTGAATTCAAGCCATTTCTTGTGAAGTGTTGGAGGAACAGGTGCGTCCCATTCAACATTTTGTTTGACCAACTGTTGTACAATGATCTTCGCTGTGACCACTATGGGTCCTAGTAGTCCCAGTATATCGAACAATCTAGCTAGCTCGGAAGCAATGTTTTGTCTAGTCACTTTTTCCACAGGGACTCCTTGTACCTTTATGCGGAATATGTCACCTTTTGGCTGCCATGCTAGTCCCAATATTTTTATCGCTTCATCGTTGGCACTCGACAAATCTAGCTCTTTTTCTCTATGGTCGAGTGGAATTTTTTCCAGTAGACTAGGATGATTTGAACTCCATTTCCTTAATTTGAATCTTACCTCGTTAAGTAGCGTGGTGACTTGATTTTGCATCTCGAGGGCTTCTGCAACAGTGTTCGCACCCGCTATTGCATTGTCAACATAAACATTTTTGTGTATCACCTCGGGTCCTAGAGGGTAGCAAGACACTCTTTCCAATGCTAACTGTTGGAGACATAAGGAGCTGATGTATCTCCATACGTAACAGTCAACAGCTCGAAGATTTTGATTGGCTCATTTGGGTTGTTGCGCCAGAGTATTAAATGAAAGGCTCGATGATCTTCATGGATCCAAATCTGTCTGTACATTTTTTGGATATCGGCGGAGAACACAAATTTGGGTAGCCTAAACCTTAGTAGGGTGATCCACATTTCGTCTTGTATACTTGGTCCCGAATGAAGTATATCATTGAGTCATAATTGGGTAGTCGTCTTAGCTGATGCATCAAAAACTACCCGTAGTCTTGTTGACTTTGATTCGGGCTTAATGACGCAGTCATGGGGCACGAAATAATGATTTTTGGGGACGTTTCTAATCTCTTGCATGTGTCCTAGATCGAGATATTTATTCATAAAAGCTGAATATTCAGCTCGAAGTTCTGGATCTCGTTGCAGTCATCGCTCAAGTGCCAAAAATCTTCGCATAGCAATGTCCTTAGATTCACGTAAAGTATTTGGACTGTCCTTGAAAGGTAATTTCACAACGAACCTGCCGTCTATGGTTCTTTCGGTTGTCTGGTTGAACTGAGTCTCACATAGTTTTTCTGCTCCGGTTAATTGTGGCTTTGTAGGCTCAACTTCTTCAAGCTGCCAAAATTTGCTCATTATTCTGTTTAGTTCTTCTTCTTCTGTAGAAATTCCGCACGTCGGTCTAATTAAAGGCATTTCGTCAATTTTCCCGGATATCACCCAGCCAAAAATGGTATTCTGTAGCACTGGTAGCCCATCGTTGAGTTTTATCTGCCCAGTTCTGAGAATTTGATGATGGAACTCAGCACCGAGTAGTACATCGATTTGTTCAGGAATATGGAATCTCGTGTCTGCTAGGATAATATCTTCCGGGATTTTCCAGTTCGACGCATCTATAACTTGCTTTGGCTGCTGCGAAATTATAGTTGGTAGGACATATGCTTCAAGCCTCTCTGAAAACGATCTTCCCGACTGTAAATATAGGCTTGTCCTTTTGCAGGCATTTTGACGACCGTTGCCAAAGCCTTGTATTTGCATTGACACTGATGTTACTGGCAGATTCAGTTTCCGGACAATTCGTTCAGTCACCACATTTATTTGGGAGCCAGAATCGAGTACAGCTCTGCAAGTAATTTTTTTCCATTCTCTGCTGACAAGTGGATAAGAGCTGTACCTAGCAACACGTAGTCGCGATGAGTTAGTCGCGTTGTTGTCATTAGGGACATCGGTGACTTCTTCTCGCTCATTGTCCTTGTTGTGTTCGATGGTCCTGTTAAGACACCCAATTCCTTGGTCTTAGCTTCCGAGTGGTATTCTTTGAAATGCAACAAGGTGTCGTGCTTTTTGTTGCATTTGGTACATCCTCTAGATGTGCAGGATGACGCAAAATGCCCTGACTTTAAGCAGTTTAAACAAATATTGTTTTTCTTTGCTGTTTTTCATCGATCACCAACTGATAATTTCAAGAGCTCTTTGCAGTTGAAAACGGGATGCGATCCCTGACACTGAACACAAGAAACTATGGTGGATGCTAATGCTCGAGTGAAGCTTTTACTCTGGTTTTCTGATTTTCCCCTCGAACTCAAATTTTCCAAGGATTGAAACCGCGTCTCCAAAAAAACTCAGTAACTGTAGCAAAGTTGGCGGTTCTCTAAGATTTTCTAATGATTGCTCAAACAATGTGTGGGATGCTTTGTCCAATTTCTTCACGAGCAGATGAATCAAAATAGGATCCCATCCTGTGGTTGAGATACCGAGGTTTGTAATCCCGAGTAAACACACCTTTGCTACATCAAGCAAATTCTTGATTGTTGTAGCTGATGGATTCTCCGCTGCGTGATTTGGCTGTGATAGTAGTTTGTTTACTAGTATTGCTATCAGCGGTTGTTTATTGTTGTAACGGTCTTCCAACGTCTTCCATGCGGCGGCTTAGTTTTCACTGGACGTTACAAAACCTCGAATCAGCTTTTCTGCCTCCCCAGTAACATTGGCTTTAAGATACCATAGTTTCTGACACTCAGGCATTGGCTGATCGTGCACCATCTGCCGGAAAGGGTCTCGAAATTAGGTCCATTTCTCATAGTCGTCATCAAACTTGGGAAGTGTTATTGTCGGAAGTTTTACTTCTGCATTGTTTAGCGACGTTGACTGTATGTTACCATTTAAATCGATGAGTGTTTCTTGAACCTGGTCTTCTAGAATCTGAAATCTTGCGCTGTCATAGCGGTATTGACATGGATCATTAGCCAATTCATAAATGCTTAGGTTCACATTCTCTATCTGCATCCACATCCTCTTTACAGTATCCGACTTGATCGATATGAACGCGGCTGTCAGATTTTCGAAAGATAATCGTGATAGCAATCTGATCAAAGTATGGATCTTGCCTGATTCATCAACCTTGACTTTTTCCATTTGTTCCTCTCCAATCAGAACTTCAGACAACGTTGCCTTGCTTGACGTGCGTAATGACGACATATCTCTGTAACTTCGGATTTGTTCCGTGAAATGCGCCTTATATCTTTTATACAATTCTGAAATAGACTCGTACACCTTCTTGGCAAAGTACCGATGGTCTTTCAATTCCTCCATTGATCGCAGCACTACATCTCTCTCTTTAAAAGACTTCCAGGCTGCTTCTAATCTTCTAAGCCTTTCTTCGAAGTAAGCTAAGTTCTTCCTGTCTTCAGAGTCTTTTTGTAGTTGCTTATTATTTGTTGGAGATTTGCTGTTAGCACCTCTTGAGCCTCCATTGTCTGCAATGCAGCTGACGATCCTGGTTCCACCAATTTGACAAGTGTATTGGTGAACTTCCTAATGTTCAAACTTTATGTTATGAGCTTCGTAGTATAGGAATTTGACGTCCCTTATGCTGCTTTCTATCACCCAACAATGAGTTTCGTAGTACAGAAAGCCGATCTTCCTACCGCTCTAGCTTTGCCCAGAGCTTCGTTGAATAGGAGATTCTATTGCCTACCGCTCAAGTTTTCTGCTTAGAGCTTCGTATTATAGGAATGTATCCAAATGTTTTATTTTTGCTTCTACCGCTCAATACTTACAATCTGAGCTTCTTTGTATAGAAGGCTTTACGTATTCTTCCCTACCGCTCAAGATTTCTTCTTAGAGCTTCGTAGTATAGGGGTCACCTAATGTTTAGATCAAAAACAAATAAATTGTTTTTTTTTTGTTAATGAAACCACGGTGCTTGTACCAGTGATTGTGTTTCGATGAGTAATTACGGTGCTATGTACCGCAATTACCTGTTATCAAAAGAAGACAAGAGTCAGCTGCATTGCCAACAGCCGCTGTTTTTAAACTGATACGTGACTTTCTTTTTGGACATTTTGGAATACAACGAGCGTTGGCCAACGATTCATCAGATAGGTGCACCTACGGAATTGGCGAAGAACTCGAGCATATCCACCTTAGACGAGAACCTTGTGCAATCTTTTGCAACGTACCATTGGGGGAAAAAAACCGGTGAAAGAATCGAATAGCCACAGTGGGCGAAGAGAAACGGCGCAGGCCAGGCCAGCTGACAGATAACGAGTGTCGCGATAAGACTGTTAACCGGAGAAGTACCGTCGATCAAGGCGGCGACGAATTGGGAAAGAGCAGGAGACAGCGTAATTCAAGCGGTCACAGGTACATGCAAGACACTCAGAATCGATTATAGGTGGCATTTAGGCCAAGAAGTATAGTGAATAGCTGAATGTAGAAAATTGAGGAGTTGTAGTGATTGAATGTAGTAGTGAATTAATGTCAAAGCAAAAAGAGAAACCCCCCGCCGTGTT
>OX376372.1:122342623-122401024 GCA_947369275.1 Nemotelus nigrinus | reverse complement strand
TCTGCAAAATTTTTGGATCGCAGCCTCAAACACCAACTTCAGTTGCAGTGCTGCAGGCACTAACAATTTTTCTTCATTGTTGTCATATGAGATGCTGCTTTCAAAGTTTTGTGAAATAAACAACTGATAACGAATATAGTTAACAAGTGTTTTGCTCTCATAATGCCAGTAGTAATATCTGAAACCTTTCCACCATATGAGTTATAATTCATTCTTGAGACCAAAGTAAAACGAGGTGTTTGAAACATTTTGGCTGTAATAAGCAGTTCGTGTGGTAGAATATGCACTCAAAACCTGCACGATTCTTCTACTGTTTTTCGAACATTAGTGTTTCTAGCGGTTGTTCGAAGAACAGTAGAAGAATCTTGCAGGTTTTGAGTGCATATTCTACCAAACGAACTGCTTATTACAGCCAAAATGTTTCAAACACCTCGTTTTACTTTGGTCTCAAGAATGAATTATAACTCATATGGTGGAAAGGTTTCAGATATTACCACTAGAAACACTATGTTCAATGTTCAAAGAAGAACATTAGTATTCAAATCCCTTTGGCCAAAAATTCATATTTCTATACATATATATATATATATATATATATATATATATATATATATATATATATATATATATATATATATATATATATATATATATATATATATATATATATATATATATATATATATATATATATTTATATATATATATATATATATATATATATATATATATATATATATATATATATATATATATATAAATATATATCATCAAAAAATTTCAGTAAAAAATCTCAGGAACGCGCCATCTGTTTGAATTGAAATTTTCAGGACACATTGGTGTGTATGCAGAATAGTGCCAGGTCTCACAAAAAGTTAATAAACTTTAACTCTTTGGCGCCGGTGGCCATTTTAGTGATATTTTAATATACCTATTATTCCGTACACAAATAATTTTTGCAAAAATAAAGTTGACGAAATAAATTTCGAACGTGTTTTACATGTGAATCGGATAATGTTTTGGAACTTTTTAACCCCATGTGTGCGCTGGGTGCCTAAAAAGAGAACGGGAAAACTTGAAAATTTTTAAATTGCGATAACTTTTGACAGAGCTATTCAATCATTACGAAATTTTCAGGACGAATTGGTATTATTTAGTTGTAGATTTGTGTAGCTTTTACTGAGCGTGCTGGCAACCCTGTAGCTAGGGCAGGCACTGAAAGCGAAAACCTCCATATCATCGTCTATCTTGAAAAAATGCCGCTTCTTCAAAAAAAAGCCCCTCATATGTAAATCTTGTGCTTTGTTTACATAGACAAAAAAAAATTTGATATGGTATAACAGGCACGCCTGGTAGCTCTTGCCCAATTTACCTATATTTTTAGCATCAAAAACTTCTGTTCGCGGAAACTCACGATACGATAAGCAGAATTGATTGAAATTTGCAGAATGTATTGGCCTTAAATAGGACCAGGTCTGATAGAAGTGATTTTGAAATACGGGTGGTTTTTTGCCAGTGGTGCCATCTTGAAAAATCACTAAAAAAGACAACTGCTTTTAGCCCTGTTATTTCTGATTCAATCGTTCGACTTTAACTTTTTAAAATTCATACAGTAGCTGGACCTTATTTTTAACCACGTTTGGTAGAAATTTAGTTGAAAAGTTCGGTTGGAGCTGCCAGTTATGATAATTTTGGTGTATTAAATTTGGAAAAATAAAAATTTGGAAGTGAAAACATTCAAACCATCGAATATCCTAAAAAATGTCCGTTTCTTACAATAAAACCAATCTGTATACAAATCTTATGCGTAATCTACACGTTCAAAGTTAAATTTTGGAAATTTAATGTCGGACAAGAACGATAACCCTTTCCCAGTTAACCTATATTTTTAGCATCAAAAACTTATGTTCACGGGAACTCACGAATCAATAATCAGATACAGTTGAAATTTACAGAATGCATTGGACTTAAGTAGGACCAGGTCTGATAGAAGCGATTTTGAATTGTAGGCAACTCTGTGCCAGTGGTACCATCTTGAAAAATTACATAGAAAAAAAACTGCTTTTTGCCCTATGAAATGTGAATTAGATACCAGATTTTCATGAAATTGACACAATAGCTGAATTTGACTCTAAACTCTATTTGGTAGAAATTTGGTTGAAAAATTCGATTGGTGCTGCCAGCTATGGTAATTTTTGTGTCTTTGGTTTTGAAAATTCGCTCAGGAAAATAAAGCTTTTTGCCCTATAGCTTCCAGTGCAGTAGTGAAATCAATACAAATTTCATACGACTAATGGAACCTATTATAGACATTATTCAGGCTAAATTTGGTTGAAAAGCCACGATAGGGTTGCCAGCTATTGTTGGTTTTTTGTTTGTTTGCAATATCTTTATTAAGCGGTTTTATCGTAGAATTTTCAATTGGTAATGATATTGTAGTGACATTAAACAGCAAATATAAAGTTTTCGATTATTTGAAAAAACTCGCTGCAGGTAACCCTAAATTCGGGACAAGTATGCGCAAGAAATTGAGGCTAAACTTGCGTCAGGACTATATCATTCCGAGTGGGCTTCCACGACGCACGTAGTCACAAAAAAGAATGGAAATATTAGCATAACTGGCAACTACAAGCCAACATTAAATCCACAAATAGTTATCGACGAGCATCCTATTACGAAAGCAGAACATATATTCAACGGAATGAAGAAAGCTCGGTTCTTCTATCATTTGGACATTGTGGATGCATATTCTCATTTGCCAGTGGATGAAATTTTCAGTCACGCCTTGACGCTGAATACACCAACGCATGGATTGATATGACCTAAAAAAGCTGTTTATGGTGCAGCCAATATACCTGCATTGTAGAAGCGACGTATTGAAAAAGTCGTTCGAGATTTAAAGAAGGTACGCGTATTTTTTGATGATATCGTTGCTTTTGGTGAAGTTTTCGAGGACATTTTATTCGTTTTAGAAGAAGTTCTTTGTCGATTGGAGTTGCAGGGTCTTGGGTCCTGGAAAAATTAGTTTATTAAAGTTCGTTTATAATTTACCTTTCACCCAATGCTCGACCGCTTCGTGACATGCTACAAACGGAGAAATTTACTTGCAGTCCCTCTGCTGAATTTTTGAAACCATAAAAAACTCTAGCGCACCTGAACCTCTAGAAAACTAATTTTCGAAGAAATTTTCTTTGAGTGACAAAAAAGTGTGGAAAGACGTAAAACACTGTTTTTTAGAATCATATCAACCATTCCTTATCCAAAGCAACAAAACTCAACTATAACACATATGATGAAAATGTTCAGTGCTGGCAACCCGAACGAAGTAGTCCGAACGAAGCGTCCGTTCGGCAGTCCGAACGAAGCAGCAATAAGTTTACCATAAAAAACTCATACTCAAATCAACTTATCCTCTGAATTTCGTTCTCATCGCAGGATTTTATCGAAATCTTCAGCGGTTAAACGTTGTTTGAGGCTGCCATCCGAAAAATGTTCAAAACTCGGAAAATTTCGAAATTGGTTTCTTATTTTTATTGCAATTTTTTTGCATATGAGAACGTAATTTGAAGCATCTGTTGGTGCAATATTTACGGAAGTGTCTAATGCTGGTAACCCTGTGTAAGCAGCAAAGCAAAACGCATACCAAATCTGCTTCACGTTAAGTTGAACCCAACCAGTAAATTTCGTTTCAATTGAATCACTGCGCTGGTCGCTTTACGGGTGAAAAGAATTTTAGGGCTACCATCCTCAAAACTTTTAAAGTTTTTAAAGCGTTAATATTTGTTGTTAATTTTCATTGCAGGAACATTTCCATTTGCAAATCTAATGACATAATCGCTCAGTAAAGAAATTAAACAAAATTACAAAATGGTCATAGCTGGCAGCCCTTTCATGAGTTTCGTACGAAATTTGTACGACATTTGGTTCATATTAAGGTTCATTTACTGCGTTAAGTTCGTTCTGATTTCTACACTGGACCGGAAGTTATAGGGAAAAAAGCTTTATTTTGCTGAGCAAATTTGCAGGATTTAGGTGACAAAAATCACCATAGCTGGCAACTCTATTCTAATTCTTCAGCCAAATTTTCATCGAATGTTACATAGAGTAAGATCCAAGTATTTTATGAATTTTGTCAAAATCTGATGGCTGAATCGGAAGTTATAGGCCAAAAACCGGTTTTTTTCTCAGTGATTTTTCAAGATGGTACCACTGGCACAGGGTTGCCCGCATTTCAAAATCACTTCTGTCAGACTTGGTCCTAGCTAATACCAACATGTCCTGTAAATTTCACTATGATCGGATATCCCGGTCGTCAGTTCTCGTGAACAGAACTTTCGAGTGCTGAAAATAGAGGTAATTTGGTGATGGGTTGCCGTTCTTGTGCGAATCGGAATTTGGAAAATTTTAATCTGACGTGATGCACAAAGATTTAGATTTATCAATGATTTGAGTTTTTTGGCAATAAGCAAAAATTTTTCAGGAAGGTCGATGATTTGAAAGATTTTTTTTTAAGAGCCTGCCATAGCTACAGAGTTACCCACACTGTCTTTAAAATCCATGTGTGCTAAGTTCTAGCTTACATCAATACGCTCTATCAATTTCACGATGATCGAATGTTTCTGTCAGAAGTTATGACAAATCAAAATTTGAGAAAAATTCCTTGCCCACTTTTAGGCACTCAGCACCCACACATGGCTCAAAATTTCCAATTTTTTATCATGAGCAAACCTAAAACATAATAAGTTTTTATTTCCAATACTTTTTGTTTCAAAAATTTTACACTGCTTGGAAATATAGGAGCACCTGAAAATTCACTAAAATGCCCGCCGCCGCCAAAATGTTAAAGATAACTGAATTCGAAAAAGTCATGGACCTACCTACTATATACATCTACGACATCTGAAAATTTCAGCTCAATCGGATCGGTCACTCCAAAGATTACTTCTATTAACCGATTTGCTGATATATATGTATATATATATATATATATATATATATATATATATATATATATATATATATATATATATATATATATATATATATATATATATATATATATATATATATATATATATATATATATATATATATATATATATATATATATATATATATATATATATATATATATATATATATATATATATATATATATATATATACATATATATATATATATATAAATAAAGAAATGTGCATTTTCGGCGAAACGAGTTTAATACTATTGTTCTTCGAACATTAGTAAAAACATCCTTATTTCACCACAAGTTTTAATGCCGTATGATCCGGCTCTACCATTGCTGCTCGCAACAGACGCCAGCAAAACGGGTATCGGGGCGGTTCAGTCGCATCGTCTACCGAACGGAACTGAACGCCCAAGCGCCTACGCAAGCCGTACAACGTTATCCTCAGATTGACAAGGAAGCACTAGCCATTGTATGGGCTGTTCAAAAGTTCTTCCATTATGTTTACGCACGTCACTTCGTTTTAATTACTGATCATAAGCCGCTAACACAGATCTTACATTTAACCAAATCCTTACCTGTTTTGTGCAAAAATCGTATGGCAAACTATGCTGATTACATCTCTCACTTCGACTATGAAGTAATCTTTAGACCTACAGAGGAAAATACTAACGCTGACTACTGCTCTCGTGCGCCTCTTACTTCTGAGTCCGTCAATAGTATTTGGAACTGTAACAAGAGGGAAGTAATAATGATGACTTCGACGATTTCATGTTACACCACCTTAGTCAGCTACCAGTGCGCGCCGAGAGGATTGCCAGAGAAACTAGACAAGACGCGTGTTTAGGAAAAATTGTTCAACAACTTGAATCTGGACAAGACCTTAGGAGATGCGGACACAAAGCATCCGAAGTCAACTACACCCTGGCAGGAAGCTGCTTGGTATTTGAGCATCGGGTAGTTGTCCCAAAACCTTACAAAGTAATTTTCTACAAGATCTTCATGCTGCGCATCTAGGGATTGTCAAAATGAAAGAAATTGCCAGATCATTTGTTTGTTGGCCAGGTATTGACGCAGACATCGAGCAAATAGCAAAATCATGTTCTCAGTGTACGAAAACTGCACACCTTCCTGCAAAATTTCGCAATCACCGCTGGGAGTATTCGAAAGCTCCATGGGAATGCATTCTCATTCAATGAGAAGGAAAATGAATCAATCAGAAAATTATATGATTCGGGGCTTGCTCGGAAGCTACAAGCGACCAAAATATTATGCCATTTAAGGTAGAATCACAAAAGAAGGGTTCGCCAATTTAATAAATACTGCTAAGTTAAGTGAATTTTCAATGCTAACAATTGTTAGTGAAGTAAAGAGTTAGAAGTATCCCAGTTTTCAGACTTAAGATTAATGCACTTCAAAAAAACGCTAAAGATATAAAAATGAATTACTTTTTATAGAACCGAACAACATTTTTTGAGCTAAGTGAGACACGTAAAGTACTCCAATGATAGGTTTAGTTATCCAATCCGTCATATTAAACGTCCTCCATTCCTCCGCTCATATATTTGATATAAATTTAGAAATGTATTTGTATTTTTAGTTTCCAATTCTAAATTCAGGACTATAACAAAACAACATGTAGTTTCAAATTCTATATTCAATTCTCTATCGAAACAACGTGACAACTCATATCAAAAATAACAATTGACAACTCCACAATATTTTTCATAAAACATTTTTTTTTACCCTACTTTGTTTCTAAATTAAAATGTGTTGTGTTTCATGTCAAGTAGTGTGGTGAGTTGTGGAATGTAAGTGAGATACGTGTAGGTGTTTGTGTATCCACAATACTCCCCTGCCAGCGTTTTACGCGTTATCGCGAGGCGTAGGAGAGTGGCACCTTTGTGGTTCGCCCAGCTAGAGAGACGTACGGAGCGAATGTAACTTTCCTCGCTGGCCTCTTTTCGGGAGCTGAAGGCAGTAATGGAGCAGTCGAGGTTGCCGATGCTTGTTGGTTTCTGGAAGAATTGTCGACAGGTTCCGTAGAGGATGACGTGTAACAAGGCTTAAGCCTGTTAATGGAAACATTGACGGATTTGTTTCTGATTTCCAGAGTGTAATAGTCTGGCTAGGACTTTGAAAGGACCGTCGTACGGTGGAATGAGTGGTGGACGAACAGAATCGACTCTGACGAAGACGTGTGAGCAAGAGTCGAGTTGCTTGAAGATGAATATCTTCGGTGTTGTGTGGTGTTGAGCATCAACCGGTCGAAGTTTTGCCATTGTAGCCGTTAGTTCGGAGGTAAAGTCTGTTTGGCTAATCTTCCTAGGATTTTCTTGAAGAAAATCACTAGGAAGACGCAGGTTTTCTCCGTACAGGAGTTGTGCCGGTGATGCTGTGAATTCTTCTCGGATTAGAGATCGTAATCCAAGAAGAATTATAGGTAGTGTTCTAGTCCAAGAAACATCGTTGTGAGCCATGATAGCCGATTTAAGAGTACGATGCCATCTTTCTAAGAAACCGTTGGCCTGAGGGTGGTACGCTGTGGTACGATTGCGTTCGAAGCCCAAGAGTCGACCAAGCTCAGCATGGAGCGCTGACTCGAATTGTCTGCCCTGGTCGGTGACAATGTATTGGGGAACTCCAAATCTAGCAATCCAGGTGCTTAATAAAGCAGTAGCACAGTCATTGGCAGTAATGCTGGCTAAAGGAATTGCTTCAGGCCAACGTGTGAAACGGTCGATTATGGTGAGACAGTAAGTGTATCCCTGCGAGTGTGTTAGGGGACCAACTATGTCGATGTGAATGACCTTAAAACGTTCGGAGACCGTAGGAAATGTCGATACAGGTTTGCTCACATGTCTGGTTATCTTGCATTTTTGACAAGATAGACATTCTCGGGCCCAAGTGGCAATGTCCTTGTTCATCGAAGGCCAGAAGAATTTAGTTGCAATGTGCTTTCTTGTAGCACGAATACCAGGGTGAGCGATATTATGTTCTGAGTTGAACACCTGTTTCCTGAACGTGTGAGGAATATAAGGTCGTATGGTTGGGCCAGACACTTCACAAAAAATGTCGACGTTGGTGCCAAATATTGGTTGTTTTTTTAAAAGAAATTTAGAGTCCTTTAGAATCTTCTGAAACTCTGCATCCGATGCTTGGGACGAGGTGATTGCGGCAAAGTCGAGAGTACTGGGAAGAATGATTTCTTCTAGACGAGAGAGTGTGTCAGCAACCACGTTGTTGCAACCAGAGACATGCCGAATGTCAGAAGTGAACTCACTTATATAACTAAGATGTCTAAGTTGACCAGGTGTGGCCTTTTCTGGCTTTTGTTTAAAAGCAAAAGTCGGTGGTCGGTGTATAGAGTGAACCTTTGGGCTTCCAAAAAGTATCGGAAATAACGAATGCCCTGATAAGCCGCTAAGAGTTCGCGGTCGTATGCACTATACTTTCTTTGTGCGTCGCTTAATTTGGCCGAGTAAAAACCAAGGGGTTGCCAAGAGCCTTGACATTTTTGCTGCAGAGCAGCCCCGATGGCGGAATCGGAAGCGTCTACGAATAGACCAAGCTCGGCGTTTGAGTCCGGAAAGGACAATAGAGTGGCTTCTGTTAAACCAATCTTGACTTGGTCGAAAGCTTTGCTAGCTTCTATTGACCAGTCAATTGTCTTAGCACCATCTTTCTTAGAGCAACAAAGATAGGCGTTGAGTGGTTGCTGCATCTCAGCTGTGTGAGGAAGAAAGCGACGGTAGAAATTCACCATCCCCAAAAATCTTTTTAGGTCTTTAACCGTCTTGGGGAGTTTAGCTGTTGATATTGCCTCAACCCGATCTGGGGAGGGCTTAATACCTTTCGGTGAAACCTCATGACCTAAGAATTTGATTGAAGGTCGAAGGAAATGGTATTTCTCCATATTGATTATAAGACCATGGTCCACTAATCTTTTGAAAATTTGTTCTAAGTGAACAAGATGCTCTTCTTCGGAAGTCGAAGCTACCAAAATGTCGTCGAGGTAAATAAAACAGAATTTTAATCCGTGTAGGACTTCATGGATGAAGCGTTGGAACGATTGTGCCGCATTGCAAAGTCCAAAAGTCATTCGGGTGAACTCAAAGAGTCCGAAAGGTGTGCAGATGGCGGTCTTTGGAATATCGTTCGGCTCGACTGGAATTTGATGGTAGGCCTTAGTCAGGTCTATGGTGGAAAATATATTTTTGCCATGTAATTCATGACAGAAGTCTTGAATAATGGGGATCGGATATCTATCCGGGACGGTTATGGCGTTAAGGCGTCTGTAATCGCCGCAAGGACGCCATTCCCCATTACTCTTGCGTACCATGTGAAGCGGAGAAGACCAGCTGCTGTTTGAGGGGCGGCAAATTCCCTGCTGTAGCAGGAAATCGAATTCTTTCTTAGCCGCCGCGAGCTTATCTGGTGCAAGTCGACGTGGTCTCGATACTATTGGAGGGCCTGTGGTCAAAATGTGGTGTGTCACCTTATGTTTACAGGGTTGTGAGAACCCTGTGTTGACCGTGATGGCATGGTATTTGTTGAGAAGGGCATGTATCCGTGGATCTGAGGTTTGCTCAAACAAAACACTAAGTTTTGGACCTTTGTACGAAGTGTACGTGCCTTTCGATGAAAGAGAAGTAAGAGGATCCACAAGGATAGCATTTGCCAAGTCGATGACTAGCCCATAGTGGCAGAGGAAGTCTGCGCCTAAAATGGGTCTAGAGACATCGGCAATGATAAAATCCCATGAAAACTCACGACGGAGTCCCAGGTCTAGTTTGATCACCTTTCGTCCATAGGTGTTGATGGTCGACTGGTTTGCCGCGGCAAGTCGCATACCAGAAGGTGGAAGTTTTCCGGTAGTAGGTGCTGGAAGAACCGAAATATCTGCGCCTGTGTCAATCAAGTAGTGTCGTTTAGACTAGTTGTCATGAATTATTAGACGACGGCTAGGTGACAAGTCGCGTTTTCTTACCGTCTGAAGAGAACAGCGACTTAGTTTTTTGGTTCAGTTGAACCAGCTTTGAAGGCGCATGGAGAGATGCATTTTAAAGCCTTGGAGCCGAATTTGAAGTGATACCAACAAATACCAGTCCCTCGTGACTGGCTCCGGCAACGTGGCTGCGAGCGAGATCTCCCTTGGGACCTCGATCGCAATTGCTGGTGGACGAGCCTTGTAAGGGCAGCAACTTGCTCTGACAAAGCGGCCACCTCTGACTGCTGGTGGGAAACGGCGACAGAATGAACTTGTGGCTGGACAAAAACTTCAGCAATTTTGTCTGCCGTTTCCGCCAACTTGTTCAGACTGGCGTCCGGAGAGCAGGCTAAAATAGCCTGAGTCTGCTCCGGAAGCCGCTGCAGCCAGAGGGTCCTCAAAAGGTCGTCCCCAACCGCGGAACCTCCCAACTGCTTCATATAACGAAGCAGCTGAGAAGGTTGTCTATCGCCTAGTGAGAGGTTCCCCAAGAGGTGCTTAAGTTTTGCCGAATCGCTGGCTGAAAGCCGCGATATAAGCGCCTTCTTGAGGATTTCGTAAGGCGTGTCAGGGTCCGGGCTCGCGACCACGTCCCTGACCACCTTCAGCTGCTCAGGACCCAGCGAGGAAATCACATAGTGATACTTTGTTTGCGAACACTTAATGTGTGCGTTCGCAAACTGGCTCTCTAATTGAGAGAACCACAAAGTTGGCTCTGCTTGCCAAAACACGGGCGGTTTTATGGAGGTCGCACTGATTTGCGGTACCGCGGACGCGCCTGAGGGAACCGCATCCTCATTGTCCAACGACATTCTAACGGAGTTACGCGACGGGACGAATAGAAACAGAACGTGGCAAAGAAATAGGGTGGCTGAAATTAGTGTTTGAATATATATATAGGTGTAATTATAATAATATATTATGTGTAATTATAGTAATAGTAATAATTATTTAAATACAAATTGCAAATTTCAGTTATTCCATGCGAGACTAGCTTATCCTTTGTCACAGACGAATTTTGTATGAAAAGTTCTAGATAAGAACTCTTTCTGAAGCACGAGTAGTTGATCGTATGCAAAATTAGCTAGATTTGCAGAAACTTTTTCTTGAACTTCAATATTTGTTGTTTGTTTTTCCTTTTTACAATTCTCAATGTCAACGACACTCGTTTCTCATAAATTAGTATCGAACTTTTAGATTGTTCGCAAATTCATTCAATCGTATTAAAACCCTAAGATCTTCATGAAATGTATAAACTGGCACGCTTTAAATTACTTGAAGTGTTTCGAAATACTTCTGCGAATCACTAAACAGGCTTGGCGCATGAAAAACTCAATTTTGTTTTATTTACTTTTTAGTTATGTTCCTGTGAGCTTCAAACTTCAATATTAATTTTTACTGCGGATACCATAGTTCTTCTGGGACCGGGGATTGTTCAGATAATATTTTTCAGGTATTTTGCCAGTTGAATGGTTGATGGGCGTAATATTCTAATCTTCTTTTGCGTTTTTTAAGCTAGCCGTAAGCTAAGCTGCTTGAAGTTTATTTAAAACACCGGCGTACAAGAGTGACATTTCTCTTATCGAACCTGAGGTTAGTTTAAACTCTCCAAGGCAAGGTCATATAAATAAACGGTACGCTTAGATAATTGTCTTGATGAGAGATCATTAACGGTATGAACTCGGCTATCGTGAAAGCCATAAGACAACAGCTTCATAAAAAATCGCCACAGTGAAATTACTATCACCGTACCGCAGGACCAAATAAATTTGCACGATTTCGACACTCTTTTTTTTAGTTTTAATACTAAATTTTCCTTACTGGTTGTTCCAGTTTTGGATTCCAAGTTCTTAGTTGATAGATTTCTTTGGAATGTTTTCACTTTCGTTCGAATTTATTGTTGCGTACCTTCACAAGTTATAGTAGTTGATAGATTTCTTCGGAATGTTGTCACTTCCATTCGAATTTATTGTTGCGTACCTTCACAAGTTATAGTAGTTCTTGATGATGATGTAAGAACTCTCGATTCGTTTTTCTTCCTCTTTTCAGATTTGTTCAGTTTCGGCCTAGTTTCGACAAAATAAGAAAATTCGAGGGTTGTTGGCGTTGTAGTTTCTGCCTTTTGTTAAACACCCTTGGGTACTTTCGCAGGTTACAGGAGTTCGTCGAGTCTACTACCACTGTTGATATGGCTGCAGCGGCAGCGATACGTAATCCAGATGTTGCTCTTTCAGCCGGTTGGTGAATTCTGCTGGCTTCGCCAAGTAAACTCCACAGAGCTGCTCCTGTCGGGGTCACCAATTTTAGTTTCCAATTCTAAATTCAGGACTATAACAAAACAACATGCAGTTTCAAATTCTATATTCAATTCTCTATCGAAACAACGTGACAACTCATATAAAAAATAACAATTGACAACTCCACAATATTTTTCATAAAACATTTTTTTTAACCCTACTTTGTTTCTAAATTAAAATGTGTTGTGTTTCATGTCAAGTAGTGTGGTGAGTTGTGGAATGTAAGTGAGATACGTGTAGGCGGCAGAATATTATCTTCATTTTCTTCAGTATCTTCAGTATCTTCTGAGCTTGGTCGACTCTTGGGCTTCGATCGCAATCGTACCACAGCGTACCACCCTCAGGCCAACGGTTTCTTAGAAAGATGGCATCGTACTCTTAAATCGGCAATTAAATTTTAGTTTCCAATTCTAAATTCAGGACTATAACAAAACAACATGTAGTTTCAAATTCTATATTCAATTCTCTATCGAAACAACGTGACGACTCATATCAAAAATAACAATTGACAACTCCACAATATTTTTCATAAAACATTTTTTTTTACCCTACTTTGTTTCTAAATTAAAATGTGTTGTGTTTCATGTCAAGTAGTGTGGTGAGTTGTGGAATGTAAGTGAGATACGTGTAGGTGTTTGTGTATCCACATATTAAACTAGCCATTGGATTTGACAGAGAATATTTCGAAATCTTAACTCTAACGATTCTTTGCCTAAACTCTAACGATTGTAGTATGTATTTGAAATTGATTAAACTCAATTCATAGACAACAGCTTTTAAAGCTTTTTCATTGAATATTTTCTAGATAATATTGTATGTAAAATCTCAGAATCAAATGAGAATCTGGAAGCAAACATTATTAAATCGGATTTGCTAAAATTAAAATTTCCTCTCAATTTCGCATGGTAGATTTAGTTCCATAGATATGAAACTACATTTTGAATGTAGTCACAAAAATATGTAGGTACATTTTAAATATAGTTGCATATGTATCTATACTCTAACATTTTAGTTACAAATTGCACAAACGACTTACGCAGCGCTCATACATTGTACTTAAATTGCACATACAACGAACTCTCCGTCGCAGAGACCATAATATGGTCAATCTGCTATCGCTATCTCCAGTGTTTCTTTTATCATGCTACGCACGTAAGCGCATGATGGGCTGGCCCAATATGCAACATCGATTTAGATGCGATTGCATACATCTTTTTTTCATAGATCAAGAGCCGGCCCAATATAAAAAATCTATTTTGTTGCGATTGCAAGCGCCGATGTCCATAGATCGCAGCTTGGACTGATAACAACGCATGGTGGGCCAGTGATGCTTGGGCCCACCGAGACTTATTGATGAACAGAAAATGATAAACACACAAACACGAACTTATACCTTCGCTTATACTTATGTTTGTAGCATAATGTAGATGATGTAGAGGAATTGTGAATGGTGATACGTCTGCCCATCGTGGCGTGTATGGGACTGAGAAGAGGAACATTTGTGTGTACAAGATGCAGGTGGATATTGTGTCGCATATTTTAAGCTTGCAAGCAAATAGCTTACTGTAGTTATTGTTCTGTTATGTATGAGCATACGTTGATACATTGCGTGATGGATATTCAATGTATGTATGGCACTATGTGATTTTACGTCGTTGAATAGTATGAATGGATGATTTAAAGATGTGCTATTGTTGTATTAAAATGCAAAGACTGGTTTATTGTGTGAAAACTAATTCGCATAGTTTAATGTATATGAATTAGTATGCACTTGATGAGTCGACCTTTTATTTAAATTTATTATTTACTTGTTTTACAGAGCATTTAACATACTACCTAATTCAACAATATATCACGCAGCAGACATTTCTGTTCACGAGAACTCACGACCCGATAATCAGATACAACTGAAATTCAGTGAATGTAATGGTATATATAATATATGGCCCGGTGGGCCGGGCCACCACTGGTTATGTTAAATGTTACTCCACATTTAACATAACCAGTGGTGGTGGATAAACACATTTTGAGTACAATAGTAAATGGAAATGGGTGTAACATATGCAGTAATTCAGATTCAAGTTTTATCCGTTTTTATTGTAATTAATGTAATTATTATGGAAATGTTGTCACGGTCGATCACGCTCGCAAATATTACCAGTGAAAGATGAACGTATGTTGTTGGTGATTAACAGCCACGGACACGTTAACGATATAGGGACGGAGGATGTATTATGAAAACAATGAATTAGTAATAGCAAATCGTAGGTTAAGTTTCGAGCCTCAGCGAAGCCTGACAAAAACGGCCAAAGCCAAGATGTCCGTCATCGAGCCGGATGCCAACTACAAGGTCTCGACATTGAATCAGATTGACCCGTGCAATTTAAACCTAATTCAGCTTACCGCTTCACTGCTCACCGTGTAGTTGATGTTTGGTGAAATCTCCACCACGGACTCCGTTTTCGAATTGCCCGCGAATCCTCAGATGTATCCAAAACTCTGCGTCGCACTGCCCTGTCGCACTAGATCGAGAGTTTGCTTTTAAGATTATTCGAGGGTAAACACGAATTTGACGGTTTGAATGTCAATAAGTGTCCATTACAACTTGACGGAACGACAGAGAAACGGACCGTGTTCCGGGCCGTACCAAGGCATTGCCATGCAGATCGAGCGCGATGCCAGGTGCAAAAGTGCAATGACCAAATGCACTTCAGCTGTACATGCATATTACGGCAATGCACTGAACAATGCAATTGAACTTTTATGGAAAATACGGATTCCCCGAAGTTCCGCAAACCGAGCTCAGTAAGTGGGAATCAAAGGTAACCTGCGAGGTGGCCAGGCGATGGATTGGTCTCTTGCTGAACGACCACGAGCGAACCGAAGCAGCAAAGAGACAAGATCGAAGATCGAAGATCGGCAGTAGCAGATTGATCATTTGGATTGAGAAGGTGTGAAGGAGTTACGACGGGATATTTTCGATAAAATCTGGCCGAGACAAGAAAAATTTCGTCCAACCGGTGAATATGTGTGCGTCGCGAGATTGGTGGAAGAGATAATTGGGTGAACGAAATACTCGAATAAGCAGACCGGCAAACTACAAGCGGTTAATAGGCTGAGTAAGTTAATTTAGCTTTATGATTGTAAAAAAGAAATAATTAAGTTAAAGGAAGATACAGGCTACTGTAAAAATTAAGTACGCTTAAAGGAAAATCGCGGCACCATGACATTTTTTGCAATTGAGATGATAAGTGAATAGCTAGTTTTTTCGGATAGCGTATAAACGGAGAAATAAAAGGATTGTATAATACTGTGAACGTTGGTGTGTCTTTTCGGGCTATTTTTATTAGTGCGCAAAGCCGTTGCCATATTTCTCACTTCAGGGCGACGGCCGAGAGTTAGTTTCGGGGTTGGAAGCGAGTGGCGCCCACCCACCCCATCTCCGGTGAGTTTAGGCTCCCGAAGCTAACCCCCTTTGTCTTTTTGTGATAAAAGGGGTGCGTAGACGCTTTCGAAATAAAATAACGGTAATAATTTGGCGCCCAACGTGAGGCAAACGGTCGTAACGGCACACGAAAAATTTTTGAGTTTTTTTGTTACACACTTGTGTGCTGAACGTAAATTTTCTTGAGCAGGAAAGAAAGGTTATTTTGATAGCTAAATTGGAGTTTTCGGATTTAATATTACCAATATTTCATATAGATTTTCATATATAAGTGTAATTAAAAAAAAAACTCTAGCGCACCTGAACCGCTAGAAAATTAATTTTCGAAGAAATTGTCTTTGACTGGCAAAAAAATGTGGCAAGACGTAATACACTTTTTTGTACAACCATTCCTTATCCCAAGCAACAAAACTCAACTATAACACAAATGATGAAAATGTTCAGTGCTGGCAACACTTTTCCTTCCAAGCAGCAATAAGTTAACCATAACAAGCTCATACTTAAATCAACTTATCCTTTGAATTTCGTTCTCATCGCAGGATTTCATCGAAAGTTAAGGCGGCTAAACGTTGTTTGAGGCGAAAAATGTTCAAAACTCGGATAATTTAAAATTGGTTTCTTATTTTTATCGCAAATGCTATGCATATGAGTACGTAATTTGAAGCATCTGTTGGTGCAATATTTACAAAAATGGCTAATTCTGGTTAGCCTGTGTCAGCAGCAAGACAAAAAATATACCAAATCTGCTTCACGTTAAGTGAAACCCAACCAGTAAATTTCGTTTCGATTGAATCACTGAGCTGGAAGATATACGGGTGAAAAGAATGTTAGGGTTATCACCCTCAAAACTTTTCAAATTTTTAAAACGTTAATATTTGTTGTTAATTTTCATTGCGGGATCATTCTCAATTGCAAATCTAATGACATAATCGCTCTGTAAAGAAATTAAACAAAATTACAAAAATTGTCATAGCTAGTCCTTTCATGATTTTTATGCGAAATTCCTACGACATTTACTTCACATTAAGGTCCATTTACTGCATGAACTTCGTTTTGATTTCTACACTGGACCGGAAGTTCTAGGGAAGAATGCTTTATTTTGCTGAGCAAATTTGCAAGATTGTTACCCACCCGACCTCTCGGGAGGGTCTGACCGTCGGACAGGTCCACTTGGGTCCCGGTTACACTCAATCGGAGATTGGGCGTGGGCGCCACTCACTCACCCAGTAGAGGGACCTCGAGCCGTGGAGTGAGGTTCGGCTCTCCGAGGTCAAAGGGGCCTCTGTTAACCCCCAAACGGTTACTCGTCGCGGAGACCAGTTCCCAGTTTCCCAAACTACCAATCCAATGCCCCGGTTCGCAGTTTGGAAATTGTCCTTGCGAACCACAAATCGCTTCCCGGCGGACTTGCAAGGTTCACTAAAGATCCACGGACCCGCACGGTGGACACGTATGTTCTCACCGCCGCCTGTTAGTTCTCAAGACGCTATTAACTTCCGTTTTGACTAGTAAGGTGTTTCTAGTTAGACAACTACAACGGTCGTTACATACAGATATGATTGCTTTATGCCGCCTACTAATTCCCTTCACTACTTTGATTTCAGCGCAAACCACTACTCAACTTGCATTTACCCATTCAAAACGGCAACCATACCTATATATATATTTCTACACATATATTCTCAAAAATGTCTGTTCGACGCCTCCGCCCTACTAAACTCACCGCGAATCATGAATTTGTTCCCCGCACGACTATTCGCTTGGCAACGACCTTCAATTAACGCAGAAGCCGAATATACCTATATATGCCCACTCTAGTAACTTCCCTGTGAATCATGAATTCATCACTCGAGCCACTCACCGATTGCCGTCTATGCTCAGTTGAAGCCGAAACCGAATTGGTATATCTACATATATGTAGGCACAACAACGTCAACTCTCTTAGTTTTCAATGCGCATTATTACTGCCCATGCGGAGCGCTTTACCCCGATTCCTCACTATCATTGCATTAGTTGAACCTAAACGACAACGGCGCACGCGTGCCCGAGCAGGCTTCTGTCGAATCAAAAGTTTCTCACCATTACAATTGAATTCAAATATTTTATTTACCCGATCAAGCTGTAGTTTTAAAACATACTATTCACTTACGCGCGGACTTAATTAACACCACCACTCAATCCTGACAATAGATTTTATAAAAGAGTTAACCTTAAACACTAATCTTCTTACTATAGCTAATTGAAAGCAAGCAGAGGAATAAAATAATCGCTTTCTAATCTTTATCACGTACAACTCGCTACGTAAATTGGCTCAAAAACAAAAGAAATTCCACTGACCTTCTAAAAAAACGTAGACTCCGCACCACCAGACTCAGAACCCTTAATTTCGCTTCAGATTCTTGTCATACACTGCACGCTCCTCATCATTGTCCGGCTCGGGCTTCGAACCCCAGACCCCCTGGCTGGCAGTCCGCTGCGCTAACCTCTGCGCTACGGAGCCGGTAGTACACCACGTTATGATTCGGGCCGTAAAGTCGCTCCAACTGGTCACGCCACGTGCGTCACTTTCTGCCGGCGATTTGTCTGTTTAGTCCGTCCGTCGGAACTACATAAATCGATTCGATTCAAAGAATGGCTCCCTTTTCCAAAATTTTCACGTCTGCACGCTGCGATTATAAAATGATCCTCGATTCAATTTTCTGCGTTTTGCAACTTTTCCAAAATGTTCACGTCTGCACGTCTGCACGCTGCGATTATAAAATGATCCTCGATTCAATTTTCTGCGTTTTGCAACTTTTCCCAAATGTTCACGTCTGCACCTGCGATTATAAAAATGATCCACGATTTAATTTTCTGCGTTTTGCAACTTTTCCAAAATTTGCACGTCTGCACGCTATGCCGCCAAATGTTAAAAAGCACAACCAGTAGCCAAGAAAATCGTTCGTACTCGTATGGTTCTACGCACCTGCGATTATAAAAATGATCCACGATATAATTTTCTGCGTTTTGCAACTTTTCCAAAATTTGCATGTCTGCACGCTATGCCGCCAAATGTTAAAAAGACCTCACTAGCGGAGGTTGCGCCAGCATCAAGCTTCTGGCCACCGGTTTTTCGCCAGCCTCCGTTGCTTGAGATCAAAGAACGCTTTGCGCGTGTAACCAGGTTTCGAACCTTTCCATCACGTATTCTACATATTAACCGCCGGGATTCTGGTGTAGTGGAGACTTTGTGGGGGCGTTGTTGATTGTTCCCTAATTTGACATTTTGGACATGATGGCCGCCAGTTTGTTTATTTCGCAGATAAACAACGTAGTAATTCAAGTATTTCTCGCGTTTTTAGGTCAAGTCTGGTTAGCGGAGGTCCCACTTGTGAGGTAAAAAGGGCGCACGGACCTGTACTACCCGATGGAAGAGCGGCGACCGCCTGGAAACGTTCAACAGTGTGGCTTCAGGTAGGTGCTTCTTGCAATTCCCAGACTTAGTCCTGGTTCTTGGTGGTCCCCTTCCTGTCTTTTCAGGGTGCTGCCAGGCGTGCCTCCTCGACCGCCGAGTGGACATTTCGACTCGTAGAGCCTTGGACATCTCCGCGGATCAATCGTGATTCATGGGCCAGGTGCACCCCATTCCGGTGAGTTTTCATGCTTTATGCCGTAATCACAATACAGCGTTTTTCGCTGCGGCCAACGCAGTGGGCTGCGGGAAGTGCTGTCAAAAAATTAGAATGCACTGTTTTGTATGGTAACGCGCACAATGGCTGCGGCGAAATTTGCGGCAGCGGCGAAATTTGCCAAATTTCTAATTTTGCCGCATCGCAGCAGTGATACCAACCGAGTTATGGCAGTTTAGCTGAATTAGGTTGGCGCCTTGATTGGCGCAATGCCAATGCATGTAGGCTGCCATTTTAATTTGGTTTGTTGCTTGAGTCGGTTGGTGGTAAATTCCAAATGAAATTTGCAAAAGTGGCGTTTATTAGTGAATATTTTTTTGTAATTTGCATTTTAAAATTCGTTTGTTCGGTTCCGTGATTTTTATTATTCTAGTTGGTTATATGTCGGTTGTTTAATTTTTCCCGTTTTCGGTTATTTTGAATATGTCGTTCGAAGAACGCTTGATAGCACTTGTCCGCGAAGCGCCCATATTGTATGACTTAAGTCATAAAAACTTCAAAAGGACGGACATCAAAGATAAATTGTGGGAAAATATAGCCCAAGAATTAAATTCAACAAGTAAGTTATGAACTAAATTGTGTATTTATTTTGCTTGAAAATATTTTTTAGGTGACAAATGTAGAGGCCGGTGGAGGAATTTACGAGACTCATATAGAAAATTTGTTAAATCGCAAAATTTGCCCTCTGGGTCTGGTGGGAGTGACAAAAAGGTATGGAAATATTTTGATAACATAGTTATGTGTCAGCATCAGGATGCCGATAAAACTACAAACGGATATCAACATCCTGATGCCAACACTCTCAACACTAATATCAACACGGTACTCGTGCATCGCCATAAAATACATGACGATGACGGCCGGGTTGAAATTAATAGAAATGATGAAAGAATCAAGTTCTTAGCATCAACAAATCGAAGACCCACAGTGGCTTCGATGTAATAAATATTGTTGAATAGCTTGTGAGAAAAACGAAGACCAACGTGGCTTCGAAGTAATTAATGATTTTCAATGTCTCGTGAGAAAAACGAAGACCAACGTGGCTTCGGAAAAATATCTCATCTAAAAAACGAAGACCAAAGTGGCTTCGATAGTAGCGAGTAAGAAAATAGTGCAGTCTTAATCTAGTGTCGTAAGCGTAAGTTTGTGTTCAATAAAGCAAGAAGTATTTTTCAAAAAAGTAGTTTTTATTCAAACCAAAAGTTATTACTGGCGCAGCCTACGAAACGAACTTTACAATTGGCGAACTAATTGTATAAAGTTGGAAAAATTATTTGGTTTTCAGAACATTAAATTTTTTCCAATTTGCAATAACTAATGTCTACAGCGGATTCAAAATCCGAAGAAGGACAAAGTTCATCCGATTTGGAGCCTTCACCAGCCACAAGAACACAAATGGACCTGGACAGGATTAAGGAGGAAGCAAGGATCTTTCCGGTTTTCGATGCCAATCCAGCCAATATTTCCCTGCACATTTGGATCCAAAGTGCGGAAGAATTACTATTGGATGCAGCGCAGTATGACGATCGTGTATATTTTTCAACGCTAAAAGCGATTACAAGATCCATCAGGGGACGTGCAGCATCAGTACTTTTCAAATTGGAGAATCTAAACAGCTGGGAAAACATCCGAAATCTGTTGTGCAGCCATTTTGGAATACACGAATCTTTTGACACACTTATCGAAAGATTGGAACAAGTAAGCGATCAAAATTTTATTAACGCATATTATAAGATAGAAAAATGTTTAAATAAAATGAACATTAAATATATGTTCGAAAAACAAAATAGTAACGTTGCAATTTTCGCACCTAAATTCAACGAAAGTAGAGCTATAAATAAATATTTAAGAATTTTACCAATAAATCTAGCATTAAATGTGGAATCAAAAAATTGTGATAGTTTAAGTAAACTGTTCAATAGTGTTCGCGAAGTGACAAATAGAGTGAATTTTAAGAATAATGTGCGTGAAACTTATCATGTTGATTCGAAACATAATAATCGTGTCTCGCAAGTAAAATATGAAAAACGTGATGATAAATACCAAGGTACGCGAAAAAATGATCGTGAGTTTTCTAAACCTCGTTCGCAAGAACAAAATTTTCAGAAAACATGCCTCCCATTTCACTTCCAATAGCAGTGCTTACAATTTTCAATCAAAAAATTCCTGTTTTGATTGATACGGGTGCTTCTTCATCTAGTTTAGACTATCGTTACTTTCCGCACTTAAAACGCGAAAGTTTGAAAGTTCCCATAACAGTTTATGGACTTGGTGGTTCGATTCAAATAACACAAAAAATAGTTACACCAACTCCAAAAGAATTTAAATTTCCAAACAGTACAATGTCTTGGCAATTACAGTGCTTTGAAAATAAAGAATTTAAAGCAATTCTGGGACAAAACATATTGATTCCTATGAGAGCTCAAATTTTTCCTTATAATGGTACATTTACTATCAATGGTCAAAGTATTCCATTTACATACATAAAAGAAATCACACCGGTGTTTGAAAAAAAGAAAATTCTTAATGATAGTTCGTTTTGCACAAATGCTCTTACAAACAGCATTCCAATAAACGAAACGAATAATCAGCTATCTAGACAGAAAATTGATTCTAACCCGAGAAATAATTGTTTGATCAAATTAAAGTTGTGTGAAGCTTTTAAAAATGTTCAATTAGATTTCAATCATCTCACTAAAGATCAACATGATCAAATTCATAAACTTTTGTATGAATTCCGTAACACTTTCTATATTGAAGGAAATCCTATAAATCCCAATATAAATACAAAGCATAAAATTTTTACCAAAAACGATAAACCAATTTTCTCCAAAATCTATAACTACCCTAAAGTGCATGAACAAGAAATTAACCGTCAAATCTTTAATATGCTTGACGATGGCACGATAAGAAAATCGTCAAGTCCATACAACTCTCCATTGTGGATTGTGCCTAAAAAGAAAGACAATTCAAACGAACAAAAATGGCGTGTTGTTATTGATTATAGGAAGCTTAATCAACACACTATTGATGATCGATTCCCTATTCCTAATATTGAAAATATTCTAAGTAAACTAAATGATTCTAAGTTTTTCACCACACTTGATCTAGCTTAAGGCTTTCATCAGATTCCGATAGCAGAATCTGATAAAGCAAAAACGGCTTTTAGCACTCCAACAGGACATTATGAATTCAATAAAATGCCGTTTGGTCTTAAAAATGCTCCTGCCGCTTTTCAAAGACTTATTAATGAAGTTCTCGATGGCTTAATCAATAATGTGTGCATAGTATACCTAGATGATATACTTATTTTCAATGACTCTTTTCAAGATCATTTAAAATCTATCAAAATCATCCTTGAAAGACTTACTTTTTTTGGACTTAAATTACAAAGAGATAAATGCAATTTTTTCAAAACAGAAGCAGAGTATTTGGGGCACATTTTGACTCCAACTGGACTAAAACCAAACCCGAAATTAGTGGAAAAGATTAAAAATATTCAACTTCCAAAAACTAGTAAACAAATAAAAAGTTTTCTGGGTATTACTGGTTATTATCGACGTTTCATTCAAAATTATGCTAAATATTCTTTACCTCTTAATAAATATTTAAAAAAAGGTGCTCTAATTGACATTCATGATCCTGATTATATTAATGCATTCAATACACTGAAAAACGCATTAATTGAACCTCCCATTCTTCAATATGCTAAGAATAATTTACCTTTCGAAGTTACAACGGACGCATCCAATTTCGCTATTGGAGCTGTCCTAACACAAAATGGTCACCCAATTTGGTATATCTCACTTATTCTCAACAAACATGAATGCAATTACGCTACAATTGAAAAGGAACTTCTAGCAATTTACTGGGCAGTAAAAAAGTTCAGATTGTATTTATATGGCCGAAAGTTTACATTAAATACCGACCATCAGCCATTAAAGTGGTTAGCCTCAAAATATAAAGGGAAAGATATAAGTCCACGCTTACAGCGTTGGTTGCTGGATCTCGGGGAGTACGAAATGGATGTTAACTACATCAAAGGCAAAGACAATATTGTCGCCGATTTCCTCTCACGATTAAAAAATGACAAAATATCAGATGATGAAAATTTTCAAGTTGAAAAATACACTGTATCAAACAAACCTGTTAATCTGTGCAAACACAGAATAATTTTGACTGAAAATAAAACAGGTAATACATCTTCATATTATAAATATTACAACATATTCATTTCACAAAAAGACATTGAAGAAAATAAATTGATAGATTTTTTAAAACAAAACATTAACCCTGATTGTAAATATGGCTTTTATAGCGAATTAAAACCTCAATTCGGAAATCTTGTTCTTGATACTATTAAAATTCTTTTCCCCAAAGTTAATTTTACTTTACATAATACAAAACTGCCTGAAGTCACCAACACACAATGTAAAGAAATAATTGAAACACTTCATATATCCGGAAATCATCAGGGAATACAAGAAAATTATATTCAATTGAAAAATAAGATTTTTCACCCAAAATTAAAAACTATTCTAACTTCCTATATCAATAACTGTGAAGTCTGTAATACGTCAAAATATGACCGACATCCTTTAAAACCGAGTATACCCTTAACGGAAACACCAAATAACATCAATCAAATAATTCATGTCGATGTTTATCAAGTTGATAATGTAAATTTTTTTACAACACTTGACCGATTTTCAAAATTTGTCTATGCGGAAGAAATACCAAATCTTGAACATGAAACTTACAAAAAATGTTTCACAAACAATTTAGCCAGATTCGGTAAACCCGTCAAGTACATAATGGAAAATGATTTTAACAGTAAAGTCATCAAATCTTTCCTCGAACATCAAAATATAAATTATCATTTCACCACTCCAGGAAATCATACAGGTAATGCTGATATAAATCGTTGCCACAATTCTATAAACGAACAAATTCGATCTTTGAAAGCATCTCAACACAAAGAACCCATACAAGAATTAGTCCAACTAGCTTGTTTTAAATATAACAACAAAATACATTCTACAACTCATGAAACACCATTTGATATACAATTCGGACATGTTGATAGAACAAAAGTATTCAAACAAACCCTGAAAACTAAAATAAAGCGTCTAAAAACGGAAAATAGAAATAAAGAAGAAATAATCGAGTTTCCTGTTAAAGTATTCAAAAACATTACAAACATCAGAACTCCAAAATCTGACCCTAAATATAAACCAGTAGAAATAGAACTAATCGATCAAAATAAAATACTTGAAAGTAAGACAAAAAAGAAAATATCACCTAAACAAATTAAACGACCGAAGAAATTTCAAGACTTTCCTATATTAAAGTGGGAAAATCCATCGGATCCAAATAACTCATTAGAAAAATGGATAACGGATGAAGATCTCGATGCATACGGTTCACTAATTGAAGACCCTAAAGTTAAGTACTTTTCTCCACAATTCCTCAAATGTCTATCGAGTCCTCGATATCAAAATATTCAAGCATGGACTAAAGACATAAATATTTTTGACAAAGAGCTAATTCTATTACCCTATAATAAAAATAACAACCACTGGGCCCTTTATAGTATAAATCTAAATCAAAAAGAAATTCATTACTATGATTCTTTAAATTTTCAACCCGATAAACTAGTACAAAATTTGTTCAAATTTTTATCAGATAATTCCATGCGTATTTTCAAAAAACCTATTGATATATCGGAATGGAAAGTAATCGCAAAAACCTGTCCAAAACAAGACAACACATACGACTGTGGTATATTTGTTTTGACTAATATTAGGTATATATTAAAAAAACAAACTCCTAATTTCCTTCAAAAACATATTCCAATGTTTAGAAACAAAATTATGCTTGAAATAAAAAATAAAAAACTCATGCCTTTCAAAGAACTCACTTCCCATATTAATACTGTAACTTCATAGTTTCAGATCAAATGTTGGACATATATTTTGATATTTCTAATAATGATAGCCAACACATCAGCACTCATATCAATCAAAGATGTTTCATCACACTCTGGCGTAATTTTGATACCAAAAGAATCTACCAAATTAATTCAAGATCACATACGGATTTACCATAAAATTAACATTTCACTCTATGAATCAGCGTTAAATGAAATTGTCCAAACAATTATCCCGGATAAATATGTTGAAAATACAATCAAATTAATTCGTACTGAGCTTAAACTTTTAACTAACAAAATAAAAACTGTTACTTCCAAATACCCAAGTAACCCTTACTTCAAATGCTTTCAATTCGAAAATAAATGTAATAACTTGAAACCATTTAACATAAAATCATTTCCTTCATGCATTGATAAAGCTTCAAAAAATTTTGTTTTCCGGCAATTGGAAAATACGTCAATATTTAAGTACTTAGTAATTACTTCAGCTCTCGAGCTTATCAAAATTTGCGAAGATTCAAACTTTTCATACAATTTATTATATCTCGAATCTGGTTACATATCATATCTTTATTCTAAAATGCAATTTAATTTACCTCTAAAACTAAGACAAAATATTGATCTTTGCCAAAATAGAAATAAAAGTTCAGAGAACTGTATTACCAATACATTTGACACTTACCTACAATTATGCGAAGAATGTTCGCGTAATCGTAGCAAACGAGGTTTATTTAACTTCATCGGTAGTGGCTACAAATTTCTTTTTGGTACAATGGACAATGATGACCGCGAAGAAATATTGAGTCATTTAAATATCATTGACCAGAATAATCACAAAAATATTAAAACACTAAACAATCAAATTAAAATCAATAGTGTTTTCGAAGAAAATATTAGAAATATCCAAGAATCTATAAACAACAATAACAAGCAACTTGAAGATTTATCAAAATCACTAGTTTCATCAATGAAAGACTTACAAATACAAATCACAAGCATTGAACTTAAACATTCACTCGATTTAATCAAAGACGAAATAGAAAAGGTCCTTGATAATATAAATGCTGCAAAAATAGGAATAATGACTAGATCTATCTTAAGTGAAGATGAAATTTTCGAAAACGATATCGATTTCGATAAACTAAAAGATATCACTATTTGTGCATTGCACAAAGAAAATTTAATTATATTTGTTATTAATGTACCTATTTTGACAGAACTTTTACCTACATATTGTATACGTCAAATACCTAACAATAATAATTATACTCTAGAAATCAAAATTAACGAAGTTATCGAATACAACAACAAATATTATGAAAAAACCAAATATTTGAAAAATCTAAATAAACATTTATATTGTAATAATTGTAAAATTCCATTCAATCAAACCTCATCTATTGAAGAACTCGAAAAAGGTCTCATACTATCTATAAATTCAAACAAGATTCTCAAGAGTACCATTTTGTCAAAAAATATTGTACTTACAGGCTTAAAACTAATTCAATTCTCAAATTGTGAAATTATCATCGACAATCAATTATATACAAACTATGTAAAAGAATTTGATTCTACATTAACACTTGATCCTATCCCTAATTTTGGAAACATTTCGACAAAAATTAATTTAGAGAACGTTCATTTAAAAAATATAGCAAACCTAAAGGAAATAGATGAATTAAAATACACAAAAACCAGTCATACTTACGCTATTTCCACAGCAATTGTCTTAATTATTATCATAATTATCATTCTCATTTGCTTTGGTATAAAAATTCAGTTTAATTTTAAACATTCATTACCGACAAATAAATCACCTCCTCGTAAAACATTCGCGGACGAATGTTCATCTAGGGAGGGAGGAGTTATGTGTCAGCATCAGGATGCCGATAAAACTACAAACGGACATCAACATCCTGATGCCAACACTCTCAACACTAATATCAACACGGTACTCGTGCATCGCCATAAAATACATGACGATGACGGCCGGGTTGAAATTAATAGAAATGATGAAAGAATCAAGTTCTTAGCATCAACAAATCGAAGACCCACAGTGGTTTCGATGTAATAAATATTGTTGAATGTCTCGTGAGAAAAACGAAGACCAACGTGGCTTCGAAGTAATTAATGATTTTCAATGTCTCGTGAGAAAAACGAAGACCAACGTGGCTTCGGAAAAATATCTCATCTAAAAAACGAAGACCAAAGTGGCTTCGATAGTAGCGAGTAAGAAAATAGTGCAGTCTTAATCTAGTGTCGTAAGCGTAAGTTTGTGTTCAATAAAGCAAGAAGTATTTTTCAAAAAAGTAGTTTTTATTCAAACCAAAAGTTATTACTACATGTCATTTCTGAAACATGTTCAACAATCACGAAGGTAAATCGAATTCAATTTTAATATATATTATATAAAAACTTTATAATTTTTTCAGAACGATTGGTAATTATGAAGCAAAGGAGCCTCCGATTAACGAAGCAGCAGGAATTTCTAATGCAACCGCGACCACCTCGGATGTAGCCACCGTTGTTTCCCCGGATCTAGCATTTTTAGAATATATCGAAGTAGATGAGCCGGAAGTCGTAGTGGAAGACGTTCCGGAGATCTTAGCTGCATCGCAATCAGCGACCTTACCTACATCGCAATCAGCGACCTTCACTCCATCACAATCAGAGCCGAGGCCACAAACTACACATCGAAGAAGAAGACGACGTGTCGATAGCTGCTCGGAGCACGATTTTTCGTCATTTATGACCAGTGCGCAAAATGCACTCGATAGGGTGTGCGCCGCAAATGACGAAACCAGCACAATGAAAGTGTTCCACCTGTTGGCGAAGAAAATTCAAGAGGCAAATATGCCTCCAAACATGGTAGCCGATGTCGAGAATAAAATATCTGCCATCGTCTACGAGGCAATAGCTAAGCATTTAGTTAATAATGTATAATATAATTTTTTTAATTTGTTAATCTGTAATTTGTAAGTACTTAATGTAAGGTTTTGAAAAAAGTGTAAATTTTATCGAAATATTTTCAATTTTATTTGAAATAAAAATTCATTTATATTTTATAATAAAAGTTATTTTTCAATTATATATTAATTTGTTCATTTCAAACCCACGACTAGAAGGAAAAAAAAGAGGAGTAATGTGGCAAAAATCATTCCATCAAAATAAGTAATGCGTGCTTATATTGTATTAATATGTAGCAGTTTTAATATATGATAGAGCATTTAATGTTTTCACTAGTGATGGGCGTTTTTGCTGTTTTCAGAAAACGAAAACGAGCTGTTTTTTCCGAAAAACAAGTGTTTTTTGAAACTTTTTGAAACTTTTTGAAAACTTTTTTCCCTCGACCAGCAGCAGATTGACACTGGGTGTTACAATTAGTGATGGGCGTTTCTGTTGTTTTCAGAAAACGAAAACTATTTGGAAAAAACAGTTTGGAAAAAACAGTTTGAAAAAAACATTTTTTTTCGAACGGTTTTTTTTTCGAATAGTTTTCGTTTTCTGAAAGCAACAGAATAAAGTTCACTGTACAATAAAATAATAAAGTTTACTGTTCAATAAATCCACTGGAGCTGCAAATGGCATGCAATTTAAAATTGACGAATCAGTGGTGCACAAGGCAGCAGTTTACAACTGCATTTGTTTATTGCAAGTCATTACTATTTATTAGTAATAATTGTTTGAATTTAATACTTTTATTTTTAAGTGAAAAAGTTTAAGCAAATACTTTATCATAATTTTATTTCCAACAACAAAAAAAACATATATTTACATTGCAATTTATTTATTTTAATCGTGTATTCGAACATACTCCGCCAACTCATCTCTCAGAGTAAATGCCTGCGACGTAGCCCTGTTAGCGCGAAATATCCTTGTAGAATTAAGTGATGTGCCATCTTCTCGCCAGCGGCCAGGCATCCATTCTCCATCTTCCTCCCGGTCTACTAATTGCTCTTCAAAATAGCCGCTTGCCCGATCGAACATTAAAAAATTGTGCAGCACTATAGTCGCCAACACAATTTTGTCAGCATTTTTTTGGCGCACACTGCAAATCGTTGAGCAGAACTCTCCATCTATTGGCCAAAACGCCGAAAGAATTTTCGATAAGCACTCGTGCTTTAGACAGCCTTCGATTGAAGTTATCTTTAATTGAGGCAAGTTCCGACCCGGGTAGGGGCGCATTAAATTTTTTTTTAATGGGAACGCCGCATCACCTACGAAATAGTACGGAAAGGCCGCGTTTTCGAATGGCAGATTTTGTGGGTGCGGTACACCGAAGGATCCATTTAAAATGTCCCGTCCGAAAGAGCTTCGCGCGAAAACGCCTCCATCGCTTTGGCTCCCTTAACAGCAAATCGAACTTCGTAGCAGACATCCTCGTCATCTCCTGGAAATGGTCGGGGTCGTTTGCTTTGACTTGAGTAAACGAAGTTGCAAAAAAACCGTCCGTATCGCGAGAGCGATTCACGGGTCGCACCCACCACCTTCTTCTATTTTTAATTTTTTTATGAAAACTGTATACTAAATACACTAAATGAACAATGTTCATTATTGTCATCACTTGTTCTATTTGCCTCATGCTTCCTATAAATGTCCTCACTATTCAAATCACTCTATACAAATCACGTGTCGCTCAAAGACTGACAATAGAAAAGATTTTATCCAGGAGAGGAACTTTTGGTCTCTACATGAGAGCCTATCCTTTTTGATCTGGTTTCACAAAAAAAATGGAGGCCAATCTTTGATTATTCAGAAATGGTTTTTGGGTTTTTGTTTTTACAATATTATATCCTTGCAGTTTTTTAACGTGAAAGCTACAAAACTTTGGTAGAAAGGAGTTAGTTGAACAAATTGAAGAATGAAATTGTTAAATGAATTCGAAAATATATGCAGAACTGTGATATTTTGTGAATATTTATTTCACATTATCCAACTTATAATAATTAAAAAAAAACTCTAGCGCACCTGAACCGCTAGAAACACTAATGTTCGAAGAACAGTAGAAGAATTGTGCAGGTTTTGAGTGCATATTCCACCACATGTGCTGCTTATTACGGCCAAACTGTTTCAAATGCCACGTTTTACTTTCGTCTTAAGAATGCATTATAACTCATATGGTGCAAGGTTTCAGATATTACCACTGGCATGAATTTCAACGTTTATGAGAGCAAAATACGGGTTAATTATATTCGTTATCAGTTGCTTATTTCACATAATTTTGAAAGCAGCATCTCATATAACATCAATGAAGAAAATGCTCAGTGCCTGCAGCACTGTAACTGAAGTTGGTGTTTGGGGCTGCGATCCGAAAAATTTGCAGAACTTTGCGAATTGTAACATCGGTTATTTATTTTCATTGTAAATGTTTCCGGTATGTATACTAACTGTAAGCATTTATTGATACAAAAGTAGCACAACCGACTCGTGCTGGCAACCTTTCGCCAGTATCAAATCCAAGAATATATCAAATCTGCTTCACGTTGTTTAATTACATTCGAAGTTATAGGAGTATAAAGAAATTTAGGGTTACCTGCAGCGAGTTTTTTCAAATGATCGAAAGCTTAATATTTGCTGTTTATTGTCACTACAATATCATTACCATTTGAAAATTCTACGATAAAACCGCTTAATAAAGATATTGCAATTAAACACAAAACCAACAATAGCTGGCAACCCTATCGTGTCTTTTCAACCAAATTTGGCCTGAATAATGTTTATGACAGGTTTCATTAATTGTATGAAATTCGTATTGATTTCATGACTGCACTGGAAGTTATAGTACAAAAAGTTTTATTTTTCTGAGTGAATTTTCAAAACCAAAGACACAAAAATTACCATAGCTGGTAGCACCAATCAAATTTTTCAACCAAATTTCCACCAAACAGAGATTAGAGTTAGGTTTAGCTTCTGTGTCAATTTCATGAAAATCTGGTAACTTATTCACATTTCATAGGGCAAAAAGCAGTTTTTTTTCTTTGTAATTTTTCAAGATGGCACCACTGGCACAGAGTTGCCCACAATTCAAAATCGCTTCTATCAAATCTGGTCTTACTTAAGTCCAATGCATTCTGTAAATTTTAGCTGTATCTGATTATTGGTTCGTGAGTTTCCGTGAACAGAAGTTTTTGATGCTAAAAATATAGGTTAACTGGGAGAGGGTTACCGTTCTTGTCCGACATGAAATTTCCAAAGTTTTATTTTGAACGTGTAGATAAAACATAAGATTTATATACAGATTGGTTTTATTGTAAAAAACGGACATTTTTTTGAATATTCGATGGTTTGAATGTTTTCACTTCCAAATTTTTTTTTCAAAATGAAGACACCAAAATTATCATAGCTGGCAGCTCCAACCGAATTTTTCGACCAAATTTCTACCAAACGTGGCTTAAAGTAAGGTCCAGCAATTGTGTAAGTTTCGTCAAAATCGAACGATTCAATCAGAATTTATATTGCTAAAAACAGTTATCTTTTTTAGTGGTTTTTCAAGATGGCACCACTGGCACAGAATTGCCCGCATTTCAAAATCACTTCTATCAGACCTGGTCCTATTTAAGGTCAATACATGCTGTGAATTTCAAATAATTCTGCCCATCGGATCGTGAGTTTCCGTGAACAGAAATTTTTGATGCTAAAAATATAGGTAAATTGGGCAAGGGTTGCCAGGCGTGCCCGTTATACCATATCTTTTTTTTTTTTTGGTTATGTAAACAAAGCACAAGATTTACATATGAAAGGCTTATTTTTGAAGAAACGGCATTTTTTCAAGAGAGACGATGATTTGGAGGTTTTCACTTTCAGTGCCTGCCCTAGCTACAGGGTTGCCAGCACGCTCATTAAAAGCCACATAAATCTACAACTAAATAATATCAATATGTCCTGAAAATTTGGTAATGATTGAATAGCTCTGTCAAAAGTTATCGAAATTTAAAAATTTTCAAATTTTCCCGTCCTCTTTTTAGGCACCCAGCGCACACATAGGGTTAAAAAATTCCAAAGCATTATCCGATTCATATGTAAAACACGTTAGAAATTTATTTTATTAACTTTATTTTTGCGAAAATCATTTGTGCACGAAATAATAGGTATATTAAAAATATCACTTAAATGCCCGCCGGCGCGAAAAGGTTTACAATAACTGACATTTAAAGAGACTTGGACCTATTCTGCGTATACACCAATGTATTCTGAAAGTTTCAGCTCAATCGAATGGCGCGTTCCCGAGATTATCTCACTGAAATTTTTTGTACATATATATATAAATATATATATATATATATAGAAATATGAATTTTTGGCCGAATCGATTTTAATACTAATGTTCTTCGAACATTAGTAAAAAAGGCGGAAGGTGCACAAGTTTACAAGTAATAAATATAAATTTCACAACATAAATTTATTTTTCATCTTACTAGCATCATTTATAACTGACGAGAAGAATGAATTAATTTTAAACAAGGGCAATTTAATCTATAAATAAACAGTTAAACAATACAAAAAGCTTATGATTGGAGTGGAATCATTTATTATTTCAATGCCTTATCGTTTTTCGTACCATCATGCTATGTAATAATTCTAAATTTGACGCCATTGTGAGTGACTTCCCACACTCCCACCATATTGCTGTCCACTACCACTGAAGCACGCTAGTTGTACCGTTGCTCATGACTCACCACTCCTAGCAAAAGGCACCAATACATAGTAAGACCGCGAGGAACCGGGTTGATAGATTTGTATGGCCGCAAATGAGGAAAAACACAAGACCAAATGCTTCAATGAACTTCAACGTTTACATACTTATCTTCGTATACTTCAATGCTAACTTTATATATCTGCAGAAATACCTGTAAAAATATAGTTTGAAGTATGTCTGGTTTTTCTGAAGTTCAGCGAAACCACTTACGGGCATAACAATCTACCAAACAGAGCGCAACTGTCCTTCCTATGTATTAGTAGCTTTTCACAGCAGTCCGGCGTACATAAGTGATGATAGGAAATAACTACAAATTATAGTACATAAACATTTAGAATAGGCATTATCAATTATGCTTTTCTGGTTACTGTGATGTTGCGAATCTCAAATGGGAATACTGTTTTATATAGTTTGTAAAAAAAAATTTAATTTGTTGCTTTGATGTCGTTGATTATGACCAGGAAATACCCGCAGTGATGTCAACTGGTCCAATTAAATGTATAAAACCAATTGAACACATGCGGCACATTCCTAATCAGGCTGTTTCGCCTGTATCCTTAACAGAATTTTCAAAATATGTAAATATATATATAAAATATTTATTTAATTTAAATTACATTTAATTTCAACTCTAAATTACATTTAATTGACTAATTAAATCACAAAGTAGTATTTAAGTTTTCCGAAATACAGTACAGCTCAGTTCTATACACTGAACACTGACCAACTTTATGCGAGATCCCAACTGAAATGTTCAACGTATCCTAAACTTTCTATGTTGCGAAATTTACACAATACAGTTTCTATTTGTTTATAAGCTATTCCTCAAAACAAAGTTCTATGGTTGTACGCAATGAGAATTTCGCAAAATCACATTACAATTTAGCCCGTTTATACGACGCGATATTTAATATGATCCCGAATCGGGGTTAAATCGGGATCTCGCATGAACTAAGTCCCTTTGTACAATCACAACCATGCGAAGAAAATGAACACCAAAAACTGACCTATTACCAAAAAATCGCCAGATTATTTACAACAAATTTAAAGTCATGATACTGCAGCTGGTTGGCAGAAACGTGCAGTAACATAAATTTAAATAAGTTTTTCACACAATACACTGGAAGCTATAGATATTGCTACTGAAAACTAACTACCACGTTACATATATCTGTACATACGTTATATATATCTGTACATTCAAATACTTTAATATGGGTATTGGAACTGAACATTCATTCCCAAGTAACATACCAATGTAGATATCGCGTTTATTTCCGCAAGAGCAGCATAAGCCATGCAAATTCGAACGTGCAATTGGTAAACTTCTTTCATTATTTGACATCAATGCACTTATTCCGAAAATTCCATCTGAAATAGTTAAATAGGGATGTAATTGAAAATTAATTCCCACTTTACATACCTATGTATATACCGTGTTTATTTCCAAACGGGGAGCAGAAACTATGCAAATCAAAAATGCAATTAATATACTTAATGCATTATTTTGCATAAATGGACTTACATTTGCACAATTCTATGTTATATACTTACAAAATTGATGGCAAACCGTCACTTCAACTATCATTCGTCAGTGCATTGACAGCGACGTTTTCGCCGCATTGTGCATTGTGATTCAACAAATTCAACTGCGGCTTTCACGCCTCCCCCTGTGGAACGCTGCGTTGGCCACAGCGAAAAACGCTGTATTGTGATTACGGCATTATACGGATGCAGTTTGGTGGTCGGGCGTTAGTGGGATCGCGCATCGGCGTTTTCGTATATCGTTCGGTATCGTGCAGTCTGTCTTACATCTAATCTTACATCTACGTCGTCAGTGGCCTACCAGTATATGACAATGGTCGGTCACTGCGACGGCTACTAGCCCTACTTGGTGGTGATCATTACATTCTGTTACCTGTAAGACTGAGTGGTGGTTTTCGCGAACTAAACGAGAGCTATATGGGAGCAGCCTTTTTCACGGGAAAAGGGTTGCTTCCTTTTTTTTTTCTTTTTTCTTTTTTGAAACGATTCGGGTTATGTCTTACGTCGCACCTACCCTCGCGTGATCCCTGCCGGGCGTTGTTAGTCGATTGACGCGTACTTGTTACCCCGTAACAGCTCCTCCCTTACCAGAAAAGGATTTCCCGGAAATCCGTTCACGCATACCGACCCCGCGTTTACTTCCTCTCGCTATGATCTTCCGCGTTTCTAGACTGCGCCCCCGTATCACTAGCTATCACCAGGTTTGCACTTGTTTCAATTGGCCTGCGGGAGTAATTGACATCCCAGCCTACAGTCCTAATTCCGAGCTAGTCCCAATTCTGCTTAGCCCATTGTTTGTCTCCGCAGGTTAGTTCTAATCGCCTCCCGAGCTAATCTCAAATCGAGTCCTAATTTCTACTGTGTCCCAGCATACGTGCTTCTCGTCTTAAATCAGATGCAACAATACTCTAACTATAATTCGTGTTTCGTGCCAGTAATTCTACACCCAGATTCCAATCTGAACATAATCCAATTCTCGCGCCCCTATCTCACTTCTAGCTTTAAGTGGAACTATTCGGATTATTATTAGCCTATTTTGGGTGCCTAACTAATTCTGACTTTAAGTCTATTCCCAATCCTAATACCAAGCCTAGTTCTACTACCAATTCTGATACCAATTCCAGTACTAATTTTAATCCCAATTGTAATCCCCATTTCAATACCAATTCTCCTACTAATTCTAATACCCATTCTAATTCTTTCACTAATACCAATTCTAATACCAATTTTAATCCCGATTCTAATACCCATTATAATACCTATTCTGATCCTAACCTTAATACCAATTCTAATACCAATTTTAATCCCGATTCTAATACCAATTATAATACCTATTCTAATCCTAACTCTAATACCAATTATAATGCCTATGCTAATCCTAACTTTAATGCCGATGTTAATCCCAATTCTAATACCAATTATAATACCTATGCTAATCCTAACTTTAATACCGATGCTAATCCCAATTCTAATACCAATTATAATACCTATTATAATCCTAGACATCTCTGAACCTTCTACCTCCTCACATGCGACCATCTTCTTTCGACTAGACTTCCCTTTTTCCATCACTACCCTTGACCACGTGCTGAGACTAATAGAATTCCTCCAATTTTTATTTTAGCTTCACTATTGAAATCGTCCGAGGAGGGAGGGTGGCGGAATAATATTCGCCCAATGGACCAGTCGGTTAGTCCTAAGCCCCATAATGCCCTACTAGCGCCCAGAAGGGGGTAGGCAGCGCCATCCAGAAAAGAAAAGTAAGAAGACCATCCGGAAGGCCCAGCCGAAACAAAAAAAGGTGCCGAACCTGGCAAACGGGCTTGTTTGGAATGACATAATAATACACTAAGGAATAATGACGAATGAGTTATAAGAATGTAGTACGTTTCTGCACGCCATATAATAAGCTTAAATTCTAGACTTAGGATTAATACGATAGATTGTTTTCCGAAAAACTGATGTTAGCCTAAAATAATAATAAATAATATAAAATATACTATAAACATAAAAATATTTTTCTGTGTAGATTCGGTTTCAGCATTTTCTCTCGTATGACGGCCTATTCTATGTAAGGTTTTAAATCTTTCGCGTGCCATACGCCTGCTTCCTGCCCTTCTCGGTTTAGCAAGCGATAGGTCCATCCAGACAGCCGTTTGTCAACCCAGAAGGGTCCGAGATATTCTGGGGCCAGTTTTGCGGAATAGTATTTCGCCGCATCCGAAATTGCGTAATTTCTTCGCCATACGGGGTCGCCTATCTCATACGTTGTATCCCGTTTCCGAAGGTTATAATGATTTGTATTCCTCCGTGCCGCTTGCTGCATTCTCTCCCAGACTTCTTGCCGTATCCTTGTGAGTTCTGCGGCTCGGACTCTAGGTTCTAATTCCTCCTGGTTCCCCTCAGGACGCTCCTTGTCCTCATGGAACATTACCATCTCCCGACCAAAGTTGACGAAATAAGGGGTAATTTGGGTCACTTCGTGCTTATAGGTCCGCAATGCGCATGAGATCTTGGCCAGACTCTTATCCCAATCCCGGTGGTTGTCGGCCACGTATAATCGCAGCATCCTCTTTATGTCTTGATTTCTTCTCTCCGCCGGGTTCACCTGCGGATGATACAAAGCGGTATATTTGATTTCAGTCCCATATTCCCCTGCCAATCGCTGAAGAAGGCTTCCCTTGAACTGAACTCCGTTGTCAGGAACACTTGCTCCTCGAATATACGACACACAGCCGCTGCTGTCGCTTGCCGCAAAGAAAAGAGTAGCGTGAATTTGCTGACATAATCCAAGACAGTGAGAATAGTTGTGTACCCTTGATTAGATCTCGGTAGAGGCCCTACCAGATCGATGCATAATATTTCCCAAGGCTGACGCGGCTCTTTGCTCCGAGAGACCATACACCCCGCTGGAGCTTTTCTTTCCACTTTGTTCGCTTGGCATATTTTGCACCTTCTGACGTAGCTGGCCACGTCCGCGGACATCTTGGGCCAGTAGTATTTGGTTGCGACCCGGTCAAGGGTCCGACTTACTCCCATGTGCCCTGC
The DNA here is from genome assembly GCA_947369275.1 of Nemotelus nigrinus. Taxonomy (NCBI): domain Eukaryota; kingdom Metazoa; phylum Arthropoda; class Insecta; order Diptera; family Stratiomyidae; genus Nemotelus; species Nemotelus nigrinus. Next base: position 122,363,436 of record OX376372.1, on the reverse strand, counting down.
TGCTGGATGATCGTGGCCCCGATGCAGCAATATTTTCCGCTCCTCCTTCGGAATCACCCTTTTCCAAGCTTCATTTCCCTCCAACTCCGGATAGCGTCCGGGCAGATGCTTCCACAGGGTGCCGTCCGTTACCCGCCAATCTGCGTAGCGCTCGGGTGCCTTCAGCACATTCTGCTTCATGGTCTCGTACCACCTGTCCCCTTCGGAAGTTATTGCTGCAACCTCACCTGCTGGCAGCATTCGAGACAGAGCGTCAGGCACCAAATGTTCCTTCCCCTTTCGATGAAGAATCTCGAACGGATACTGTTGTAAACGTACGGCCCATCTTGCTAAGCGTCTGGTTGGGTCTTTCAAATTACTCAACCACACGAGAGAATAGTGGTAGGTAATCACTGAGAATCTCGCTCCTTCCACATATGGTCTGAGTTTCTCTACTGCCCATAAGACCGCTAGACACTCCTTCTCGGTGGTTGAGTATTTCCGTTCTGCTTTCGTTAGTGACCGACTTAAATAACAAATTACCTTCTCGCCATCGTTGTGCTTTTGCGACAGTACCGCTCTTAGCCCCAGGTCTGAGGCATCTGTTTGAATGGAGAAGGGCAGATTATAGTCCGGACAGGAGAGGATCGGAGCCGTGGATAGTTTTACTTTGGCCTGGGTGAAGGCTGCTTCACATTCCTGGGTCCACCGGAATCTCTGGTGTTTCTTTAAGAGGTTCGTCAGAGGGGCCATCATCGTGGCAAAATTGGGTATGAACCTCCTGTACCAGGAGACCATCCCCAGGAACTGTCGCACTCCCTTCACGTTTGTAAGTGGTGGGATTTCCATCATGCTCTTCACCTTATCCTGATCTACTTTCAGACCCTTCTCATTCACGACATACCCCAGATACTTCAGTTGTGGACGGCAAAATTCACATTTCTCCCTTGACGCTCTTAAACCCGCCTGTCTCAATCGCTGGAAGACTTCCCGCAGAACTTCCAGATGTTTACCGAAGTCTTGTGTCACCACTATGACGTCGTCCAGGTAGGTGAAGACGTATGGTTCCATGTCTGGTCCCAAAACCTGGTCGATAAGTCTCTGCCACGTCGCGGGGGCATTTTGCAGGCCGAATGGCATACGACGGAACTGGAACAGACCCCTATGTGGCACGGTGAACGCAGTGTATTTCTTGGACACCTCCGCCATGGGCACTTGCCAATAGGCAGATTTAACGTCCAACGAAGACAGGTATTTTGCTTCTCTCAATTTATCCAGAGTTGCAGACACGTAAGGGATGGGGTACGCATCGTGTTCCGTGACGTTGTTCAGTTTGCGATAATCCACGCAGAAGCGATAAGTCCCGTCTTTCTTCTTAACCAGAAGTATTGGCGAAGCCCAAGGGCTTGCCGATGGTTCCACTATCCCCTGCGAGAGCATGTCATTTAATTCAGCATCCACGTGTTTTTGTACTGCCGGGGACACCGGGTAGTAGCGTTGTTTTATGGGAGCTGCGTTGGTCCGGATAACATGCTCGACGCGGTTGGTGCAGCCAATTCCTTCCCCCATAAGTCGAAACTCCTCTTCCAGTAGCTGACTCAACGCTTCTTCCTCCTCGCGGGTTAGCCGATTCCGTGACTGAAGCTGTTCACCCGTTTCCCCTTTCAGGGCACTCACGAACTCCCATTTTTCCTCGCTCAACCGCATTACAACCCCAAATTGACGAACAAAGTCTACCCCGAGAATCAACGTCTGCGGCAGCCACGGGACCACCAATACTCTCAACCATTCCAACTTCCCCTTTAGCCTAAACGGAACGACTGCCGTACCCCGAATTTGACATCCCTCATCATTCGCCAGGCGGATAACCCTCTGATTGGTCTCCAGGAGCTCCACTCCTAACTGCTCCAGCTCTAGCCACACTTCTCCACCCACTACGGTATTCGAGGCCCCAGAGTCCAGAAGGCCCAAGAACCTTCGACCTAAAATATCCACTTCGAGGTGTGGTCGATTGTCCCCCTGTCTTCTGCCCAATAGGTAATTGAGCTGTGCGACCATTCCTTGTTCCGATTTAGTGTCCAGGCGGCCGTCTACTGAACACCGCGCTCGTTTCCCGACGACTGCGTGAGTCGCCCGTCAAATTCGGGGGTCGCGTTAGAAGGCCTCTCGCGATGATGCCCAGTATTGGGGTTTCTCGCAGGTCGTTGTCGATTCGGCGAATTCCCGCAATTTGGACACGTCATTTTCCTGGCCCCTATTCGCCCACAGTCGTAACATCTCTGGGGTTATCTACACTCTCTGGAGGTATGCCCTGCCCCTTTACAATTCCAGCACTGTATTGGGTTTCTCGCGATGGCTGCTACTGGCCCCCCTTCAGAGCACCCGACATAGGCCAGATCCGGCTCTAAGAGGCGTTGCTGCTTCCGGGTTGGAGGGGGAAGATATGTCTCCACTGACACCCTGGTTGCCTCCAATGAACGGCCTACCCGTATCAGCTCTGCGATGCTTTGAACAGGAGTCAAAGCCAACTGCGTCTGGTAAAGGGGGCCTAGGTTCTTTCGCAAGATGCGTAGTTTTTCCTCCTCAGTACACGGGACGGCACGTCTCCTGAACAAAACCTCCATGGCCGAAACGTAAACACCCATGGACTCCTCCGGCCTCTGAGTGCGCCTCCCAATTTCTGCGAGCAAACGGTCATCGTAATCGGGTGGTAAGAATTCGGCCCGCATCTCCGCCACCAATTCTTGCCATGAGTGGACTCGGGAGCGGTTGGCACGATACCAAACTAAGGCTTTGCCGTCGAAAATCTCGACCGCCGACCGAAACAGCTGCCCAGTTGTGACGCCCCTCGCCTCCCGAAGCTCTTCAACTCGCTCGAGGAACGCACTCAGCGACCCAGAGTCCCCGTTGAAACGTAAACCCCACTTCGATACCTCCTGTCCCTTGTTGACCACTGGGGTCATCCGCGGAGTTGAGAAGAAAGGGTTAGGTGGGTCGCCAGCCTCTTGTTCTGGTGCAATGGTCCGATTCTCCCTTGGTGCTTCCCCGCCGTCCCCATCGGGATCGGTATCAGCCTCTCTATCCTTGGCTTCGTCCTCCGCCTTCACAAGCAGTTCCCCCATGGCCATTATTAGACGAGTCCTTAATTTTTGGGCAACTTCACTCGTCTCATCTCCGTCTCGCTGAGCGTTGCTCAGTCTATCAATCAGGATTCCTGTCTTCGGTGCCATCTTGCGTCCGTTGTATCCTATAACACTCGGCTTATTATAACTTAAAACTAAAATGAAACTCACTAATTCTAGTTGGTTTTGTTTGTGTTTGTAGGTTCTTACACTTTAGAAATACAAATACAGAATATATAAATTTCATTCACTTCCGCTACTTGAAGGTCTCACCTGCCGTGCTTTGAGCGTCCTCTCCTGCTCCTGGTGGTCTCCAATGGTACCTGAAACTAAAAGACGCAATCTACTGCGTTACGGCTCCGCGGCTCCCAGGGTCCTTCAGAATCCGGATTTTGGTTCTGCGCTAAAAAAAATTCAATTTCACACTGACACTTCGCGCGGGTTCGACTTGCTTTTATGTTCGCGACTTATACTTTAAGGCCCCACGTTGGGCGCCAATTTGTTACCCACCCGACCTCTCGGGAGGGTCTGACCGTCGGACAGGTCCACTTGGGTCCCAGTTACACTCAATCGGAGATTGGGCGTGGGCGCCACTCACTCACCCAGTAGAGGGACCTCGAGCCGTGGAGTGAGGTTCGGCTCTCCGAGGTCAAAGGGGCCTCTGTTAACCCCCAAACGGTTACTCGTCGCGGAGACCAGTTCCCAGTTTCCCAAACTACCAATCCAATGCCCCGGTTCGCAGTTTGGATATTGTCCTTGCGAACCACAAATCGCTTCCCGGCGGACTTGCAAGGTTCACTAAAGATCCACGGACACGCACGGTGGACACGTATGTTCTCACCGCCACCTGTTAGTTCTCAAGACGCTATTAACTTCCGTTTTGACTAGTAAGGTGTTTCTAGTTAGACAACTACAACGGTCGTTACATACAGATATGATTGCTTTATGCCGCCTACTAATTCCCTTCACTACTTTGATTTCAGCGCAAACCACTACTCAACTTGCATTTACCCATTTAAAACGGCAACCATACCTATATATATATTTCTACACATATATTCTCAAAAATGTCTGTTCGACGCCTCCGCCCTACTAAACTCACCGCGAATCATGAATTTGTTCCCCGCACGACTATTCGATTGGCAACGACCTTCAATTAACGCAGAAGCCGAATATACCTATATATGCCCGACAACGTCCACTCTCCTACTTCACTCTAGTAACTTCCCTGTGAATCATGAATTCATCACTCGAGCCACTCACCGATTGCCGTCTATGCTCAGTTGAAGCCGAAACCGAATTGGTATATCTACATATATGTAGGCACAACAACGTCAACTCTCTTAGTTTTCAATGCGCATTATTACTGCCCATGCGGAGCGCTTTACCCCGATTCCTCACTATCATTGCATTAGTGGAACCTAAACGACAACGGCGCACGCGTGCCCGAGCAGGCTTCTGTCGAATCAAAAGTTTCTCACTATTACAATTGAATTCAAATATTTTATTTACCCGATCAAGCTGTAGTTTTAAAACATACTATTCACTTACGCGCGGACTTAATTAACACCACCACTCAATCCTGACAATAGATTTTATAAAAGAGTTAACCTTAAACACTAATCTTCTTACTATAGCTAATTGAAAGCAAGCAGAGGAATAAAATAATCGCTTTCTAATCTTTATCACGTACAACTCGCTACGTAAATTGGCTCAAAAACAAAAGAAATTCCACTGACTTTCTAAAAAAAACGTAGACTCCGCACCACCAGACTCAGAACGCTTAACTTCGCTTCAGATTCTTGTCATACACTGCACGCTCCTCATCATTGTCCGGCTCGGGCTTCGAACCCCAGACCCCCTGGCTGGCAGTCCGCTGCGCTAACCTCTGCGCTACGGAGCCGGTAGTACACCACGTTATGATTCGGGCCGTAAAGTCGCTCCAACTGGTCACGCCACGTGCGTCACTTTCTGCCGGCGATTTGTCTGTCTAGTCCGTCCGTCGGAACTATATAAATCGATTCGGTTCAAAGAATGGCTCCCTTTTCCAAAATTTTCACGTCTGCACGCTGCGATTATAAAATGATCCTCGATTCAATTTTCTGCGTTTTGCAACTTTTCCAAAATGTTCACGTCTGCACGCTGCGATTATAAAATGATCCTCGATTCAATTTTCTGCGTTTTGCAACTTTTCCAAAATGTTCACGTCTGCACCTGCGATTATAAAAATGATCCACGATTTAATTTTCTGCGTTTTGCAACTTTTCCAAAATTTGCACGTCTGCACGCTATGCCGCCAAATGTTAAAAAGCACAACCAGTAGCCAAGAAAATCGTTCGTACTCGTATGGTTCTACGCACCTGCGATTATAAAAATGATCCACGATTTAATTTTCTGCGTTTTGTAACTTTTCCAAAATTTGCACGTCTGCACGCTATGCCGCAAATGTTAAAAAGCACAACCAGTAGCCAAGAAAATCGTTCGTACTCGTATGGTTCTACGCACCTGCGATTATAAAAATGATCCACGATATAATTTTCTGCGTTTTGCAACTTTTCCAAAATTTGCACGTCTGCACGCTATGCCGCCAAATGTTAAAAAGACCTCACTAGCGGAGGTTGCGCCAGCATCAAGCTTCTGGCCACCGGTTTTTCGCCAGCCTCCGTTACTTGAGGTCAAAGAACGCTTTGCGCGTGTAACCAGGTTTCGAACCTTTCCACCACGTATTCTACATATTAACCGCCGGGATTCTGGTGTAGTGGAGACTTTGTGGGGGCGTTGTTGATTGTTCCCTAATTTGACATTTTGGACATGATGGCCGCCAGTTTGTTTATTTCGCAGATAAACAACGTAGTAATTCAAGTATTTCTCGCGTTTTTAGGTCAAGTCTGGTTAGCGGAGGCCCCACTTGTGAGGTAAAAAGGGCGCACGGACCTGTACTACCCGATGGAAGAGCGGCGACCGCCTGGAAACGTTCAACAGTGTGGCTTCAGGTAGGTGCTTCTTGCAATTCCCAGACTTAGTCTCGGTTCTTGGTGGTCCCCTTCCTGTCTTTTCAGGGTGCTGCCGGGCGTGCCTCCTCGACCGCCGAGTGGACATTTCGACTCGTAGAGCCTTGGACATCTCCGCGGATCAATCGTTATTCATGGGCCAGGTGCACCCCATTCCGGTGAGTTTTCATGCTTTATGCGGATGCAGTTTGGTGGTCGGGCGTTAGTGGGATCGCGCATCGGCGTTTTCGTATATCGTTCGGTATCGTGCAGTCTGTCTTACATCTAATCTTACATCTACGTCGTCACTGGCCTACCAGTATATGACAATGGTCGGTCACTGCGACGGCTACTAGCCCTACTTGGTGGTGATCATTACATTCTGTTACCTGTAAGACTGAGTGGTGGTTTTCGCGAACTAAACGAGAGCTATATGGGAGCAGCCTTTTTGACGGGAAAAGGGTTGCTTCCTTTTTTTTTTCTTTTTTCTTTTTTGAAACGATTCGGGTTATGTCTTACGTCGCACCTACCCTCGCGTGATCCCTGCCGGGCGTTGTTAGTCGATTGACGCGTACTTGCTACCCCGTAACAAGATCTATGAGACAAAAATCACCACAGCTGCCAGTCCTATACTAATTTTTGAACCAAATTTTCACCAAATATTACATAAAGTAACATCAGAGTACTGTGTAAATTTCGTTAAAATTTGATGGTTGAATCGGAAGTTGTAGGCCAAAAACCGGTTTTTTTTCTCAGTTATTTTTCAAGATGGTACCACTGCCACAGGGTTGCTCGTATTTCAAAATCACTTCTATCAGATTTGGTCCTAGCTAATACCAACACGTCCTGTAAATTTCATTATGACCGGATTATCCGGTCGTCAGTTCTCGTGAGCAGAACTTTGGAGTCCTGAAAATAGAGGTGATTTGGTGATGGGTTGCCGTTCTTGTGCAAATCGGAATTTTGAAAATTTTATCTTGAGATGAAGGACAAAAGATAAAATTTATCAAAGATTTGAAATTTTTGTCAAAACTCAAAATTTTTTTAGGAAGGTTAATTATTTGAAGGATTTTTTTTCAGCTGCCTGCCACAGCTACAGAGCTACCCGCTTTATGCTGAAAATCTATTTGTGCCAAATTTTAGTCAACATCAATACGCTCTGTAATTTTCACGATGATCCATTGTTTTTCTTACAAGTAATGACAAATCAAAATTTGAAAAAAATTCCTTGCCTACTTTTACGCACCTTGCACCCACACACGGCTCAAAATTTCCAATTCTTTATCATAGACAAGCTAAGAACATAATTAATTTTCATTTCCAATACTTTTCTTTAACAAAAATTTACACTGCTTGGAAATATAGGAGTTCCCCAAAATTCACTAAAACGCTCGCCGCCGCCAAAAGGTTTAGGATATCTGAATTTGAGAAACTCATGGACCTACCTACTATATATATCTACGTTCTCCGAAAATTTCAGCTCAAGCGGATCGGCCACTCCAGAGATTAATCTCCCTTAATCATTTTGCTGATATATATATATATATATATATATATATATATATATATATATATATATATATATATATATATATATATATATATATAAAAATATATATATACACACATATATATATATATATATATATATATATATATATATATATATATATATATATATATATATATATATATATATATATATATATATATATATATATATATATATATATATATATATATATATATGTATATAAATATTAATTTTCGGCGAAACGAGTTTTATACTATTGTTCTTTGAACATTAGTAAAAAAGGTCAAATATTAAAAACTCTAGCGCACCTGAACCGCTAGAAACACTCATGTTCGAAGAACAGTAGAATAATCGTGCAGATTTTGAGTGCATATCCTACCACACTAGCTGCTTATAACAGCCAAACTAATTCAAACTTCAGGTTTTACTTTGGTCTTATAACTCATATGGTGGAAAGGTTTCAGATATTACCAGTGGCATGAATTTCAAAGTTTATGAGAGCAACACTTTTTAATTATATTCGCTCTCAGTTGCTTATTTCACAAAAATTTTCAAAGCAGCATCTCATAAAACATCAATGAAGAAAATGCTCAGTGCCTGCAGCACTGTAACTGAAGTTGGTGTTTGGGGCTGCGATCCGAAAAATTTGCAGAACTTTGGGAATTGAAACATTGGTTATTTATTTTCATTGTAAATGTTTCCGGTATGAATACTAACTGTAAGCATTTTTTTTTTTTTTTTTTTGTATGGGAGCGGATGTCAAAAACCTTCAATAGGTATCTTGCGAACTAAACAAGATTATGTGAGATTCTTACTCACTAAAAAACGTCACCCGCCGACCACGGAGGTCCGAGCCGGAACCGCTTTCGCATTACTTCAACTCGGCCGTGCTACTTCCACCCATCAGGTGTCCCATTGGCTTACTTCCGTTCTGTCAGGCTTTCAGGAGTCTATGAGACATCCTTCCTCTTTTTTTAAGCGCAATACCAGCTCCACATATGCTGACACAGCTGACCAGGCGTCTTCTGACTGTAGCATCATCTCCACGATTGACTCTGGCGTCACAGGGCCAATTGCAGAGAAGAGCATGTGTCGCTCTCTTCTGAAGCGGGCGCAATGGAAAAAGGTATGCAAAGCGTCAGTACTTTCCTTAGCACAGTACTTACAGAACTCCGCCCTGACTTTCCCCATTCTGGGAAGGTATTTCCTGAAGTAGCCGTGGCCCGATAGGAACTGGCACAGGTAGAAGTTTATTTCACCGTGGTCGCGATTTAGCCAAGGTTTTAAGGCGCGAATTAGCCTAATCGTCCATACTCCCTTCGAGCTCGTAGCCCAACGCTCCTCCCAAAGCTCAAGCGTTCGCGCTCGTGCTTGAGCAACCATATATACATATCACATCGAGCTACATCGATCGTGTTCTGACGTGCGTTAACTTGCTCTCTGTTACCTCTTCGTTTTGTACGACTTTGGCTTGGTATAGCCCTCTGATCTTCGCGCGAGTTCCCCTTTTCACGATTTTTCGCTTGAAATCAATCGGTTTCTCCGCGTAGCGTATTTACATTTAGTGTTTTCTGACAACTTTTTTTTCCCTGAAAACTGAAAACTGTTAAGTGAAAATAACAGTCTAATTTTATACTCCAAGACATTCACCTCTGGATAGTACAGTGTATCGTGTATTACCTTTACCACTTGATAGTGCAGTGCACCTTTTGTAAATACATCAACCCATAGATAGTGCAGTGCGCCTTCGGTTACTACTTAATTAAATTTACCTTTGGATAGTGCAGCGTAACTCTTATTACCTTACCACTAGATTATGCAGTGCACCTTTTGTAAATTCATTAACCCATAGATTGTGCAGTGCGGGTTCGGTTCTTTATTATCGCTAGTGTTACTGCCATTGTTTTAGTGTGGTGATATATTTGAGCTTGCGTGAACTGGTGCCTTGTACATTTAACTGAAGTGGTGTGTAACTTTGATTAAACTGTGGTTTATTTAACAATTAAGCTTCGTAAACTTCTGCAGCTTCCAAACTTGTTAGTTCACTTTGAATCTGAAACACTAAGCACTGTGGTGTATAGTCCGGACTCTTACCATAAGCTTGCCGGAGTGTTGCCATTGCGCATATTTTGACAATTATTTTTCTTTTTGCGTGAATTATTGTTTTTCATTATTTTTGAATTTTTATCTTTATTTTTATAACTTTTTATAATGGCCCAGTGCTGTGCCTCCGCGTGTGACAACAAGTCCGATAACACTCCTTTCGTGGTTTGCTCGGGTTTTTGTGAAAAAACATTTCACGCTGGATGTGTAGGCCTAAATGGCCGTATTGGCGACGCACTCAATAGTGCCTTAGGGCTGTACTGGTTTTGCTCCCGCTGCCGTCCTTCGTCAATGGCTCATTTTGTATCTAAATTACAAAATTCAAAAACGTGCCTCGAAGACGTTGCAAAGGTCTTAGCTGCTTCCGAGGAAAAAGTAAAACTATTACTTAACGCTATTAATCCTCTACTGGATTCTGCGATGCCTGCCGCTGCTCCTACGTCATGTGCTTCTGGTGTAGCTGATGTTCCTTTGGTCGGTGTTACAACGCGGAATAAACAAAAGACTCGCGCACAAGCTGCTTCGTGTACCGAGCCTGCTTCTTCTGTTGCCTCGACTGTTGGCTCACTTCAGCCGTTTCTTCCTCGGGCTCATGATCTTCCTGGATCTTCTAGGGGACCGCCGGAACGTCTTCGGTCTCCTCGTGCCTCACCAGTCCCTCATCTCGACGTATCTGCTAGGAACGCTGATGCTGCTGCTTGTGCTGCCTCATCTATTGCTTCTTTGCAATCGAGTCTACCTACATCTCAATTACATGTTGCTGTTAACGACTCCGTTGATGATCTCGGTTTGCATGTAGTCGCGCCTCCTCTACAAATTTTTGTATCGCGATTTGCTTGTGAAACTTCTGTGGCTGCAGTCGAACGCTACATCTGCAAGAAAGTCGGCTTCACTCCTCATATTTTAGATTGCGTCAAATTTACGAAAGATAGCCAGCCTAGAAGATATGTGGCTTCTTTCAAAATAACATTGCCTGCCAACCTCGATATTGTCGCTGACTCCAAATTTTGGCCTCCCGGGACGTTAGTCAAAATTTTTGAAAACCGGCGAAATTTTCGATCATCAAACAACCGGAGAGCTCGAACCTAGTTCTTAAGCGTAAACAATTATCTCTGTATTACCAAAATGTTCGTGGCATGAGGACCAAACTTGATGACTTTAAAACTGCTGCTATTCTTGAAAATGATCACCTGATTTGCTTGTCGGAAACTTGGCTGACTGACGACATTTTTAGCTCCGAGTTCTTCCCTGCATACAATGTTTACCCTTGTGATCGCAATCGTTTGATATCTAATAAGGCTGATGGTGGTGGCGTGCTTATTGCTGTGCTTAAGGCTCTCAACAGTAAACTTTGCGCTGATTTTATCCCTAGTCCACCTGTTGAATGTGTTGCTGTTTCCATCTCTTTGTCGCCTACATCCTCTTTGTTTGTTGCGTCCTTATATATTCCCTGTAACTTGTCCTTCTCGACTTATGATAAGTTCTTTTCTGAACTTTCCACTTACCTTAATAGCAACTATCCCTCGTCCTCAATCATTATCTGTGGCGACTTTAATATGCCTTCTGTTCAATGGGACTCTTCTTTTCTTCGTATTATGTCCACCAACAACCTTTCTATTGCCTTATCTTCTTTTCTTTCTTCCTGTTCTCTTTCTCAATTTAACTGTTTCCCCAATACTAATAACAAGATCCTTGACCTCATCCTTTCTAATGTTGAGTCCTCTTCGATTTCTCTATCTTCTGTTCCAATACCCTACACGCACCCAGATCCCCATCATCCTCCCGTTTCAATTAATTTGTCTGTTAGCTTATCGAATCGTATTAAATCATCCACTGCGCGCCGGTTTAACTTTAAGAAAACTAATTTTGACTGCTTGTCTAATGACCTGAATTCAATTAATTGGTTTGATTGTTTCCGTGGTCTCGATGTTGACTCTGCTGTATCCAAATTTTACGGTATTCTTACTGATTTGATCTCGTCGCACACTCCTGTCTTCAGTTTTCGTCGCTCTCGTGACCCCCCTTGGTTTACTGCTAGGGTAAAGTGTGCTCTTAGAGATAAAAATTCAGCGCGTTTGAAATTTTTGATTTCTCGGTCGGGTGAAGATTATGCTATCTTCTCCCGTTTACGTTCCTCTGCCAAGAAAGAAATTAGAGTAGCACTACTCAACTATTCCTCGTCTGTTGAATCTACTTTAAATTCGAACAACCCTAAATCTTTCTGGTCTTTTGTACGCTCCTTTAAAGCTTCCTCCTCTCTTCCTGCCTCCTTAGTGTTTAATGCCTTTACTGCTTCCAACCCTCCTGACATTTGCAATCTCTTTGCTTTATTTTTTTCTTCTGTTTACACTATTCCATTGATTCCTGCTACTGACTGCTTTTCCTTTGATTTCCCTGCTTGCCTCTCTTCAATCGTAACTAACCCAGTAGAGGTTGAATCGCTTTTGTCCTCTCTTGACTCAAACTGTTCCCCGGGCCCGGATGGAATTCCCAATTTCTTTGTAAAAAATCTTGCTTCTTCACTTTGCGTCCCTTTAGCAATCTTATTTAATGTCAGTCTCTGTGCTGGTCAATTTCCATCCTCTTGGAAGCTCTCTAACATTCTTCCCATTTTCAAATCGGGTGATCGGAACCTTGCCTCTAACTATCGCCCTATCTCCATTCTTCCTTGCCTTTCCAAAATTTTGGAACGCCTTGTTTACAATCGTATCTATGAATCCCTCTTTTGTGTCTTTGCAGCGGAACAACATGGTTTTGTAAAAGGCCGGAGCACCTCTACGAACCTTCTTGAGTTTACTCATGTAGTCGCTTCTGCAATTGACAGCAATAATCAAGTTGATGTCATTTATACTGATTTTGCCAAAGCTTTTGACACTGTCAATCATAAGCTGCTTCTTATCAAACTGAAGCATTATGGCATTCGTGAACCTTTGCTGTCCTGGATCTCTTCATTTTTAACTGATCGCACGTGTATTGTCTCCCTCTTTGGCTTCTCGTCCTCACCTTTCTCCCCTTCTTCTGGTGTTCCTCAAGGTTCCATCTTAGGACCACTTTTGTTCAATCTATTCATCAATGACCTTCCCACGGTTTTTAAGTCTTCATGTCTTCTATATGCAGATGATTTAAAAATCTTCCGGGTAATCAAAAATACTGATGACTCTCTCCTTCTTCAGGATGATTTGCATGCTCTCTCTGGTTGGTGTAACATTAACTGTTTGTCCCTTAATGTTTCCAAGTGTTTTTCTATGTCTTTCTCCCATAAGCTTCACACTCATGTCTTTCCTTATGCTATTGATGGTACTTTCCTTTCCTGTGTCGATCATTTCTCAGATCTTGGGGTCACATTTGATCGTAAACTGAAATTCGACGTTCATGTCCTTACTATCACTAGAAAAGCTTCTCGAATTGCTGGTTTCGTGGTTCGTTCCTGCCACAATTCATTTAGTATTTCTACTTGTGTCCACCTGTTTATTACCCTAGTCCGTTCTGTACTTGAATATTGCTGTCAAGTGTGGTGTCCTCGTTTCAAATACCTCGCTGACGCTGTTGAATCAGTTCAGCGCAGGTTTACACGTACTTTACTTTTTAAATATAGTCTGCCGTATTTACCTTATAGTGAGCGTCTATCTCTTCTCAACATTCCTCTCCTTGAGCAGCGCAGAGTTTACTTGGATGAGTGTTTCCTGTTCAAAATCTGTCGCGGCTACCTTTCATCCTCATTAGCATTTATGTTCATTGAGCGGGACTCCGTAAGGCCAATCAGGTCCTCTATTTTATTTGAAGTACCGTATGCTCGTACTGACACTTTCTTCTACTCTCCCGTTTTGCGACTCTTACGCACTCACAATAGTCTTCAACTTGGTCCTCTTCCACAATCTATTGCCTTTTTCAAAAATATGGTTCGTAGTAAAATTTTTGATCCTATTTAATTAGTTTAATTTTCTTGTTTATAATGGATCTTTCTTTTCTTTTTTGCTCTACTTAACTTCTTATTTATTACTTGAATTTTATTACTTGAATTGAATTATTACTTGAATATATCTTATTTATTACTTGAATTATATTACTAATGTATATTTTTATTTTTATACATAGTTATATATTTTTCTGATTAGTTTTATTTTCTATTTTCTTAATTTTCTTCTTTTTTTCTACTTAATTTTACTTTAGTTAATTTACCACTTTAATTATTTGTTTTTTTTTACGTACTTATATTTATATTTACTCATTTACTTACTATTTTTTATTAGGTCGATTATTGTAGAATTGGACATTCGTGTTTGTAATGGATTTTTTTTTTCTCTCTTTCTTTTTTACTTTACTGAATTTTTTACTTTTATTTTTTATTACTTTATTTTATTTTAACTTTAATTATTTTATATACTTATATTTATATATTATCATTTAGTTCTTGTTATTTTATTTTGTTCGTGGTATCCAATCTGTAATTGGGCAATCTTGCCTGTTGTATTGAATACTTACCAAATAAATAAATAAATAAATAAATAAATAAAAACCAAGATTTCTCTTCCCACTTCTGCTCTGTTCAGGAACACTTCCCTGCGTTCGTTCGCCAATAGATCAATTGGGATTACTCCCGCTATCACTAACACGGCGTTTCCTGAAACTGTTCTGTAGCTGCTTGCAATTCGCAGCGCTCCCCTACGCTGGACGCTCACCATCCTAGCTCGATACTTTTCAAACCTTAACGCAGTGGCCCATATCTCCGCACCATACAGCAGCATTGAATGAGCCAACGTCATAAGGAGCTTACGTTTACTCGGACTAGGACCGTGAACGTTTGCCATGAGTCTCCCAAGCGAGATAACAGACAGTAGCGCCCTATCGCATACTTTTCGGATGTGCTCCCCATAAGCCAGCTTCGAGTCCAATATCACTCCAAGATACTTAGCCGATTTTCTGGTCTCAAGTACTTCAGAGCCAACCGCCATGGGTATAATGGTTGGTATTCTTCTCTTGGTCAGCATGACAATCTCAGTTTTCGCGATCGCCAGCTGGAGACCATGGCTTCCCATCCAGGCTTCCACCCTTCTCATTACTTGATTGAGTTTGAGTTGGGCGAGATGAGGATTTCTAGACGTGATGACAGCGGCTACATCATCAGCATAGCCCACCAAGAGCACATCTTCCGGCATTTCGAGGCGTAAGAGACCATCATACGCAACATTCCATAGGTCTGGTCCGAGAATGGATCCTTGTGCTGCCCCAGCTGTAATGGTTTTGCGTACAGTTCCCTGATTCGTTTCAAAGATCAAATGGCGATCTTTCAGGTAATCCCGTACCATTGCCAGCAAGTATTCCTCTATTTGAAAATGTCGCTGAAGAGAATCCAGTATGTCTGTCCATCTCGCCGAGTTAAAGGCGTTACGAACGTCCAGCGTTACCAAAAACACAATGGGTCTAGCCCGATGACAAGCGGTTTCTGCGCGATCTACTGCGCTAATTATTTCGCAGATGGCACTTATTGTTGAGTGGCCACTGCGAAATCCATGTTGGTTTTTCGAGAGGTCACCTGCTCTTCGTATAGCTGCCTTAAGTCGAGGTTTCAGCAGCCCTTCCAAAAGTTTCCCCGCAGTGTCCAGCATGCAGAGAGGTCTGTACGCTGATGGTGTGTTAAGATCTCCCTTTCCCTTTGAAATTAGGGCAAGTCGCGCCATTTTCCAGGGTGACGGAAAGACACCCGCTAGTAAACATTCATTGTACATACGTAGTAATGTTGACGGGTGTCGTTCCACCACTACTTTTAGGACTTCTACTGGAATATTGTCCGGGCCTGGGGCTTTTCGGTTCTTCATTCTGCCACTAGCGCTTCGTAGTTCTTCTTCAGTATACAAAGGGATATCTTCCTGGCGGACTGTGTGGTTGTTCTCTGCTCTTACATCGTGCGCTGCGAACAGTGAATCTACAATATTCCTCAGGACATCCGCCTCCATGGGTGGGTTGGGACCCATGCGGCCCAGCCTACCCGATACTATTTTGTAACCCTGGCCCCACGGGTCCCGGTCCACTTCTTCGCATAAAGTTTGCCACATTTGCCTTTTCCTCCGTTTTATAGCTATTCCCAGTTCTTTTTTTGCCTTTTTGTGGGTGGCGACAAGTAGCAACGCTTCCGGTCGTCCAATAGACCGCTGTGCCCTACGCCTGCATAATAGAGCTCTTCGTCTTAGTTCCGCTATCTCCTCAGTCCACCAATAAGCGCTCTGTTTGCCTGGTAGTGACTTTCGAAGTGGCATCGACGCATTGCACGCTCGCCGAATTTCGCCCATGGTCGAATTTACAACTGTACCTATTTCCCCAGGGCCCATTGCTACCCCTGCTTGTCCTGTGCTGACTTCGTCAGTAAAGCTGTTGCTTAGTGACTCCAATAGCTTCCTCCTATCCAACTTCGAAACATTCCAACCGAGTATTTTCCGTCTTAGGTTCCGAGTGGCCGGACTTTCCTCCGACAGCCAGAAAGTAATATAGTTGTGGTCACTTCCAGTGTACTCCTCCATCACCCTCCAATCCCTTGCCATCATGGACAACGTCTTGGAGACAAGAGTTATATCGGGAATGGACTCACCGAAGCCTGGCCTGCGGTAAGTTGGTGTTGAGCCCCTGTTCACCACGACCATACTCAGCCTGGACACCATTTCCATAATTAATCTCCCTCTTGTGTTTTGAGTCGGCATCCCCCATTCCAAGGCTCTCGCATTGAAGTCACCAGCTACTACCAGTTTGCCAGGAAGGTCTCGAAGAGTATCTTCTAATGCTTCTATCTTTCTGCGAAATTCCATTATTGGGTCGTTCGGTGAAAAATAGCAGCTGACAAAGCTGATGCCGCAATTTTCAATCCAAACAAATCCATCGCCCGAACCTCGCCGATCAACCTGGACTTTCCGAGTGTCTGCAACCCATAAAGCTGCATAGCCCGAAGTGTCTGAATACCATGTCTCTGGATTTCTCCTTCGGTATGGTTCGCTGATCATTGCGATTTGAGCTCTGGATTCTTGTATAAGCTGCGTGAGTAAATCGTCCGCAGTGCGGCATCTTTGCAGGTTCCCCTGTAGGACCCTCATCTACGCAGAAACTTCTTCTGCGCATCGAGCGCTTCTCGGAAAGCTTTGCATGTTCCTGATCCCAGAACATGCTTCACTTCTCCTGTTTTACCTTTGTCGTTGCACAGCATGCAGAATGGCTCCGCCGAGCATACCTTTGCAACGTGCCCCACTTGTCCGCACTTCCAGCAGTTAGTGCTACGGTCTGGTCCTTTGCAATCTTTTTTGGTATGGTTGTATCCCATGCACTTGAAACAGCGCACAACTTCAGGTCGCTTCCTTACCCTAGCGTTAACCCAGCCAATTCTAATTCGTCCAGTATCAACTAGCTTCAAAGCTTTTGCTTCGTCCAGTTCAACGACGGCTTTCCTCTGTTCCCTTGTATTCGGGGGAAATAAGGTCACTTTTGCATTCTGAATCCCCTCTTCTCGAATCGCTGCTATCACTTCCTCTTCTGTCGTAAGACTGTCGAGGTCGAGTATCTCGATTTTGACTTTGGAGACGAGCCTTTTAACCTCTCGGAAACCCCCCACAGCTGCCTGGATTGCATCACCGAATTTCGAGATGTCCTCACACTTTGCCAGTGTCACAAGTACCCCACCGTCTGCCGTTTTTCTGATTTGGTGAACGTGTGCCCCAACTTTGCTTGGGCTTACCCCTGCCCGAATATGCTGAAGGACTTCTGCATAACTCTTCCTTTGGGTAGGCTTTATTCCTTTCTTGCCCTAGGCGATTTCGTTTTTTTTCGCCTCGGTTTTTTCAGGTTAAGCTCTGAATTCGACGCCAAGCTCTTGGTTGAACCAGAATTTGCCGCTTTATCTTGTCGGCCGTTACTTTTACGTGACTTTTTCAACACAGTCACCCATGTGTGCTGTTCGGTGGTGCCTACTTCAGTTCGTGCTCGAACGATATTTTCTTTATTAGGACTACCTTCAGGCGTTCTTGCCCGTTTTTGTGCTTTGGCTTGTACAGTGCATAGAGTTTCGGTAGTATCCTTTACTCCGTGCTCTCTAGGCTGGGCTCCTTCAATTTGCCTCAGCTCTAGCTCAGCCTTCTTCCAATTTTCTCTGCAGGCTTCTACAACTTCCAGAGCCTCTTCGAGTTCAAGAAGACCGTCTTTCACCTGCCCCGATATATTTTTCTGCACTTGGGATGCAGCTGCTATTTTTTTAACTATTTCCCGGCACTTTCGCAGCATCTTTTCTTCTTGCGCCCTTTCTTCAGCAATATAGCTTCCCTTTGAGGAAGATCGTGCCGTCGTCGCTGGAGAGGTACCCACTACAACGCAGTGCCTGCGTATGTTTCTCTGGACCAAACACCGTTCCGCACGCGGAGTTTCCTCACCCACTTTATTTGTGGTGGCCGCGCTAACTGCCACAGCAGAATTCAGGGCGCTAGATGTTTCAGACTGCCTCTGTTCTATTCTTGCGGAGTTTTTTCCCACAGGTGTTGTTCTTTGCACCTTTGGTCTACCAATAAAAGGATTTACTTCCTTCGTCACTGGTGTGTTCCCGTCTGCTTCGTTCACTTTATCGTCATTACTATTATGTTTATTGTTGATCATGTCTTATGGGTCCCCCCTCAGAGCCGCTATCTAGGCCCGGATGGACAGTCGCCTTAATGATCCCGTGGTTATCTAATGCAAGCAGGGAGGCCACGCGAGGGTTGCGAGGCGCCCTTATGGGGCCACCTGCGCAGAGCCAGATCAGCGCTAATCAGGAGTGCAACTCAACTGAACCTGTCCCGCCAACTCAACAGCGCGAACTTCGAACGTACTCTGCCAAGGTTTTAACAGGACGGAGGCGGTATGATATTAACCTGGAGCCGTTGGCACTCGGATGTCACTCCGGTGTTACTAGGTCCAGAATACCATAGTCACCAGCCCAAATGCATCAATTCCAAATCATTAGTCGAGATCTTTGTCCGTGTAAAGTAAGCCAGTTTGTGCCAATGTGGAAACACCATATCTGCATCGCTGCCCTGCTGGCGGCAGTGCCACGACGCATCAATGGTGAGCAGGGGAGCTTGATTACCGCAGCCGTCAAATAATGCTGGAAACATTACCTGGGGCCCAGCTGCGCAGTTCTTCAGGATCATGAGATCAAGCTTTCATGGCATGGTTTTGGTCCACGGCTGCTTATTCGTATGAACAATTTTTGGCCATCTAGTCGCAGTCACTTACACAGTTAGATATACCAGTGGTGTCATCTTATATCGCAGCGACCACACAGTTAAACCGCACTTCGCACTTAATAGCCCTCCGAAGCCGTCGTACCACTGTGGGCTGCCCCTATCCGCCACCTGGGGACGCGTCCAGTAGCAGACCAGCAAACTGCCCTGGAAACTGTAAGCATTTATTGATACATAAGTAGCACAACCGACTCGTGCTGCCAACCTTTTGCCAGTATCAAAGCCAATAATATATTACATCTGCTTCACCTCGTTATATTACATTCGAAGTTATAGGAGTATAAAGAATTTTAGGGCTATCTGCAGCAAGTTTTTTCAAATAATCGAAAACTTAATATTTGCAGTTTATAGTCACTACAATATAATTACCATTTGAAAATTCTACGATAAAACTGCTAAGTAAAGATGTTGCAATTAAACACAAAACCAACAATAGCTGGCAACCCTATCGTGGCTTTTCAACAAAATTTGGCCTGAATAATATCTCTAATAGGTTCCATTAATTGTATGAAATTCGTATTAATTTCATGACTGCACTGGAAGTAATAGGGCAAAATGTTTTATTTTCCTGAGTGAATTTTCAAAACAAATGACACAAAAATTACCATAGCTGGCAGCACCAATGGAATTTTTCAATCAAATTTATATCAAACAGAGTTTGGAGTAAGGTTCAGCTATTGTGTCAATTTCATGAAAATCGGGTTACTTATTCACATTTCATAGGGCAAAAAGCAGTTTTTTTTTCTTTATAATTTTTCAAGATGGCACCACTGGCACAGAGTTGCCCACAATTCAAAATCGCTTCTATCAGGCCTGGTCCTACGTAAGTCCAACTCATTCTGTAAATTTCAGTTGTATCTGATTATTGGTTCGTGAGTTCCCGTGAACAGCAGTTTTTGATGCTAAAAATATAGGTTAACTGGGAAAGGGTTACCGTTCCTGTCCGACATGAAATTTCCAAAGTTTTACTTTGAAAGTGTAGATTACGCATAAGATTTGTATACAGATTGGTTTTATTGTAAGAAACGCACATTTTTTAGGATATTCGATGGATTGAATGTTTTCACTTACAAATTTTTATTTTTTCAAATTTAAGACACCAAAATTATCATAGCTGGCAGCTCCAACTGAATTTTTCAACCAAATTTCTACTTAACGTGGTTTGAAGTAAGATCCAGCTACTGTGTGAATTTCGTCAAAATCGAACGATTCAATCAGAATTTATAGGGCTAAAACCAGTTATCTTTTTTAGTGATTTTTCAAGATGGCACCACTGGCACAGAATCGCCTACATTTCAAAATCACTTCTATCAGACCTGGTACTATTTAAGACCAATACATTCTGCAAATTTCAATAAATTCTGCTCATCGGATCGTGAGTTTCCGTGAACAGAAATTTTTGATGCTAAAAATATAGGTAAATTTTGCAAGGGTTACCAGGCGTGCCCGTTATACCATATCTTTTTTTTTTTTTTAATTATGTAAACAAAACACAAGATTTAGATATGAATGGCTTTGTTTTGAAGAAACGGCATTTTTGCAAGAGAGACGATGATTTGGAGGTTTTCACTTTCAGTGCCTGCCCTAGCTACAGAGTTGTCAGCACGCTCATTAAAAGCTACACAAATCTACAGCTAAATAATACCAATATGTTCCAAAAATTTCGTAATGATTGAATAGCTCTGTCAAAAGTTATCGCAATTTAAAAATTCTCAAATTTTCCTGTTCTCTTTTTAGGCACTCAGCGCACACATATGGTTAAAAAATTCCAAAGCATTACCCGATTCACATGTAAAACACGTTCGAAATTTATTCCGTTAACGTTTTTGATGCGAAA
>OX376372.1:122301499-122342423 GCA_947369275.1 Nemotelus nigrinus | reverse complement strand
AATACTAATGTTCTTCGAACATTAGTAAAAAATTTGAGTTCCCACAAGACAACTTGAATTCTGATGTTACAGTGTGTGGAAGTGAATGGATGAATAAGAAAATGTGTATGAGTGTTTTGTACTGAATTCCTGGAGCAGGAGTTCGAGTGTTCGGTGGTTTTTGTTTCAGCTCACTGATCGCGGTTTAGGTTGTCAGTGGCTGAGGTTAACCGAGCTGATATTGTTCAGGTCTTCCTGTTTAGTAGGGAAAGATTAAATACATCCAGTCCCAAATTGTGGGAATACCAAAAGGAGCAGGGAAACTGAATTTGGGGATCCGATATCTTTCAACAGAAAAAACATATGTTTCGCAAAATATCTTCTGAAAACTGTGTTTATAATTGAATACCTTAGCGTTAGATGGAATTTTATTGAATGCTGTACGGAAAATTAATTTATCTCTATGCAGAAATGAGTTCCGGAAAAAGTGAATGTGGTATTTGTAGTGTAGAATAAATTTGAATTGGAGCGAGTGTGAGTGAAGAAATATAAAAGAATAGTTTGAATTTAGCGTGTGTGATAGAATCTCATTAATATCTCGATTGAGATAAATAAGGTTTGGTGTGATTCAGTGTAGCTACGGGAATTTGTTGGTGAAGAGACTGAGGACAGTTATGGGGTCTTTCAAGGGTGGCAGTGTGCTAAAAGGATTCGTCGGGGTAGAAGTACTTTGTGACGGGGTACGTTTGGTGGTTTAGTGCTAGTTTTTTGTGTTCGTTGGCCGTTTAACTCCCGAAGGAGCATTTTCCAGTTAAAGGCCTAGAAAATCGCGCTACAGATCTCATAACTTACCTCTTAGACGTGCTACGACTCCTACTCTAGAGTCAGTATAGATACTCAGGTCAGTGCAGTATAAAATGAAGATTTTAGTAGATAGATTGTCCAAAGACGAACTCGTCTACGAGCTCGCTATTAGGGGGTCTCCGGCTGACACCGTGGATAATATGAGAAAGACCCTGCGGGTGACATTAAAAGCAGAAACGGCCCTGGATACGGCATACATCGAGACGGACTATCATTTTGATTTCGATACTGATTTCGCGGAGCTATCGGCGAAGGCGGCGGAGATCGAGGAGCTAGTGGCGAGAGTAATCGGCCGATCAGACAGCTTCAGAACATGTTAAGGCGAGAGTTAAAATCGAGTTTAGGTTTCGACGTTTAGGAAATCTGCAGGCGGTATCGAAAGAGCAGAAGGAAGGGGCGAAGAACTTGCGCAATACTCATTTTAGCGATGGGTGCTCTAGTAGAGAAGGTCAAGGAGCCCAGTGAGGATGAGGAGGATCAGCCTAACGCGACTCAAGGCGCAGCCACGCCCCCCATCCCCCAAGTCTGGAAGTCTGGCAGAAGTAGCCAAATGGGGGTTAAAATTTAGCGGAGACTCGTCAGGTTCGGTTAGCGCTTTCCTAGAGCGCGTAGAAGAGCTGCGACTGGCTAGAGGACTCACTAAACCTCGACTGTTAAGAGCAGCGGCAGACCTCTTTGACCCGCGAGCGCTAATTTGGTTCCGAGCCAACCGGGGCCTGGTCAGTTGCTGGGACGAGTTGGTGAAAGACTTGAAAGCGGAGTTCTTGCCATCCGATTATGAGGACCGTCTATGGGAAGAAATTCGGAGGCGAACTCAAGGCGAAAGCGAGTCGATAGGGGCCTACGTGGCTATTATGGAACGCCTCTTCAGCCATTTACAAACAAGCTGCTCAGAAGAAGAAAAACTACGCCTGCTGCGGAGAAACATAGCACCGTTTTACCAACAGCAGCTGTGCTTGACT
This sequence comes from Nemotelus nigrinus, assembly GCA_947369275.1. Lineage (NCBI taxonomy): Eukaryota > Metazoa > Arthropoda > Insecta > Diptera > Stratiomyidae > Nemotelus > Nemotelus nigrinus. The sequence continues at coordinate 122,340,618 of OX376372.1, read as the reverse complement.
CCGGTGGCTTCTATCGCGGAGCTAGTAATGATGGGCCAGACTCTGGATGCCACAAGGGGCATCAGTTGGGGCATTTGTGCCTCCTAGTACACGACCCAGGTGATGTCTCGAACCAGACTTAGCGTATGTAGGCTCAGAAAGTAGGGAGCTAGTTTCAGCGTTGGCAGTGACTAGCAGAATTCAGTGCTGGAACTGCAAGAGGGATGGACATATGTCGTGGGATTGTACTGAACCTCGGCGCTATTTCGGATGTGGTCGTCAGGGCGTAATGCAGTCTGCCTGTCCAAATTGCCAAACTCGAAGCCAGGGACAAGGATCAGGTCCTCGGCCGAATCACGGTTCTTCGGGAAACGAGCGTCGTGCCCACTAGGCGGTCAGGTAGGCACTACGACAAGGCCGCAGCAGGAAGATAGTCAGCCGATGGTGGAGTATGCCCTAGTAAAAGGAAAACAAGGCAGCCGCCCACACTTGAGAGTGGATATAGAGGGCGTCGATATGGAGGGGCTGTTAGACTCGGAGGCAAGCCGCACAATTTTGGGAGGAAAGGGATGGTCTCATCTGGCGAGGAAAGGATTAAAGCTAAACCGGGAGAAGGTTGAAGAAGTGCGACTCGCGAATGGTGACACCTGTTCGGTAGCAGGGGAGATTCAACTAAAGTTTACTTTAAACGGGAGAGTGCTTCAGTTGGACATGTTGGTCATACCGTCTATCCCGCAAGAAGTGATCCTTGGGGTTGACTTCTGGCAGCATTTTGGAGTCGTATTGGACATGCAGGGACAGCAGTGGACCTCAATTGCATCGGCTGAAGTGGTGCCAGGGAAAGCGCTGCTGAGTCAGCCCCGCTTGTCAGAACTTGAGTCAGGGATCCGACAGAGTTTGTTGGAGGAGCAGTTCAGATTAATGGGTGAGGGTCTGGGTTGCGCTAAATTTGTCAAACATACTATTAAGGCAACAGCTAGTCCTATCAAACAGAGGTACTATCCTGTCTCCCCAGCAGTGCAGAAACAAATCAACTTTGAGTTGGACGAGATGTTGAAGTTGGGAGTGGTCGAGCCATCGTCAACCCCGTGGTCGTCACCGATTTTGCTGGTACGCAAGAAGGACGGGTCATACCGTTTTGGTGTAGACTTCACGAAGGTAAATGCGGTATCAGAGAAAGACGCTTATCCACTGCCCTATATTTCTACCACATTAGATAAGTTACGCAATGCAAAATACCTTTCGACATTGGATGTTAAGTCAGCTTACTGGCAGGTGCCAATGGCGGAGGATTCTCGGCAATATACAGCTTTCACCGAGCCGGGAAGAGATCTTTTTCACTTCCTGAGAATGCCGTTTGGTCTACACAACTCGGGTGCGACGTGGCAACGCCTGATTGACACGGTGTTGGGACCCGCGCTAGAGCCATATGTTTTCACTTACCTCGACGACATTATTGTAGCTAACTCAAACATTCGAGCAACATATCGAGATTCTGCGCGAGGTTTTCTGTTGTCTGAGGGGGGCGGGTCTATGGGTGTCGAAAGATAAGTGCCATTTCTGCCGGGCTAAGCTTCTGTATCTAGGGTATCTGGTGGACGAAGAGGGTCTCCACGTGGACCTCAGAGAAGGTACAGGCGGTGAGTGACTTCCCGCGACCAACTTCGGTCAAGCAAGTCAGACAATTTCTGGGTATGGTATCCTGGTACCGGAAATTTATACCTAATCATGCGACGTTGGTGGCACCTCTTAATGACTTTCTGAAGAAGGGCAGGAAGTTTGTTTGGACGAATGAAAGCGAACAGGCGTTTGCTGATTGCCGAACGAAATTGACTACCGCACCAATTTTGGCATGTCCCGATTTCGAACTCCCGTTCAAAGTTCAAACGGACGCATCTGACGTGGGGATCGGGGCGGTCTTGAGCCAAGCACATCTAACAGGGGAGAAGGTAGTGTGTTACTTAAGTCGGTCACTATCCAAACTCGAAAGGCAGTATTCGACCACTGAAAAGGAGTGCTTAGGGGTGTTGTGCTCTATTGAGAAACTCCGTCCGTATATTGAAGGCACCCGATTTGTAGTGATTACCGATCACCATTGGCTACATTGGTTTGGCTGCATAAGTTGAAAGATCTAACCGGAAGACTGGCGAGATGGGCTGTTCGTCTCCAACAGTTCGATTTCGAAGTGGTACATCGAAAGGGGAAGGACCATCTGGTTCCAGACGCACTCTCACGGGCTGTTGTTAACGTGAACTGCGTTTCTAATAACCACGAGAAGAATAAGTGGTATGGGAACATGAGGGAGAAGGTACGAGGGAACTCCGACCCATATCCGAAATGGAAAGTTGTTGGAGATGTGCTATGGAAGCAGGTGGAGGGCCGGTATCCTGAGCTACAGAAAACCGACAATTGGAAGAGAGTAGTTCCAGCATACGAAAGAACAGGGCTTTTGGCTCGGTGCCATGACGAACCCACTGCTGGACACATGGGAATAAAGAAAACCTTAGATCGACTGACACAACTTTTTTATTGGCCAAAGATGGCAGTGGATATGGGGAAGTATGTCCGGAGCTGCAAAGTCTGCCAAGCGGTCACGTTCTCCGCGTGGTCATGCCTACATCCTGACAGTGGTGGGCTATGCCACCAAGATGCCACTACTGTTTCCCTTGCGGAAGGCAACAGGGGCCGCAATAGGTCGGTTGCTCGAGGAGCACGTTATATTTCTGTTCGGAGTACCACGGGTCATCGTGTGTGACAACGGAGTACAGTTTTGTTCCAAAGATCGCAGAGACCAATGGAATTGAATTAAGGTTTACGGCTCTATGCCATCCTCAAGCGAATCCAGCAGAACGCGTGAATTAGAACGTCAAGCGCCTTCTTGGGACTTACGCGTCCGAGAACCATCGAGAATGGGACAAGGAACTGCCAAAGATTGGTTGTGCCCTGAGAAACTCAACGCACGAAAATATGAAAGTCACCCCGTACTTTTTGAATTTCGGGAGGGAAATGATCATTCACCCTAGGAGTCCCCAAGGCCCGGAAGCACAAGAAAAGAGAGTCGAAGAGGATGACGGAATCGAAAAGACAATATTGCTGCAGAAAGTTCGTGAAGAAGTTCGCGAACGTTTGAAGACGGCAGCTCGGGAATCAAAGTCACGATATGATCTGCGGCATCGAGACGCGCAATTTCTGCCGAAGGATCTGATATGGCGTCGAAATTACGTCCTGTCAGACGCAGCAAAGTATTTCTCCGCCAAACTAGCCCCAGAGTATGTAGTGCCGTTCACGGTGAAAAGGAAGGTGTCCGGCTGGACGTACGAGCTTGAAGATTCTGATGGGAAAGCTATGGGTGTGTGGCACATCAAAGATCTCAAGCAATACGTGGTATGAGGTAACGGAGTAGAGTCCTGAAATTATCTTAGGAGACGAAGTATTCATCATCTATCAAAAACAAAAAAAAAACCTCTGAGGTATTTTGCTATGGTACTAATGGATGGTGGTGGGACTAGAATATAAGAGGGGTAGGTTAGTGGTGGCGGTGTTAAAATGTACAAACTTCAGCATAGGTTGGTGGGGGGGTTAGCTTAAGATTTCACGTGTGGTGTAGTAGCCTGGTTGAATTGAGTTGGATTAATTAGCGATAGATGGTTGTAGAGAGTTAGGCTGGTAATGAGTTAACCGTGAAGCTAAATTTCGACATGTCTCCATTATCTGGTCATTCTTTCTAGCGAAAATTTGGGCAGTGGAGAAAAGCAGAGACACTGTTAATTTCGGACGGATAAAGTGCCAAGAATTTCACTTTTCGATCGATTTTCTTATTGGAAAGACATTTGCACTGCTCCAACTTCAAATGAAAAGACCAAATGTCACTTTTGAGCTTGAAAGAATGAGCTGCACAAACCAATTTGGCGTGAAATGATGGGGTACATGTTTCAGTGCCGTCGACGTTTTCAACGTGAAAGCGACTTCAAAGCAACTCTTCATGCTAAGAACAGAGTTCAACTCTTGCTTATTTTCAAGCTAAAGTTTCACCGAAACAAATTTAGCGTGAAACTTTGTAATTTTGTATGAAAATTTCACGTGAAATCGAACTCAGTACTATGCTTTAGGTGGTGATTTTGTCATATAGATTAGGTGGTGGTTATCCCGGAACTTAGAGTTTTGAGTTTATGCGTCTACATAAGGGTTAGTTTTAGTTAGGCTAGATGGACGTAAACTTAGATATAAATAAGTGGGTTAGTTCTCTCAAATACTTAAGATATAACTTTGAAATTAAATGTATACCATGAGCGAGTGATTGACTCCCAGTAGGTCCTTACATATATTTTTCCTTATTCGTTTATGGCGTTTCATTATTATTTGCCTTCTCTTTCGTAATTTTCATTTTCCTTTCCCATTCGAACTCGGGTACTTCTTGGATTTCTGAGTTATACCTAAAAGCGAGTTCGATCGGCATTAGTGGTTGGTGTAGATATATGGGTTTCAATACCGACACCAAAACAAAATGAAAGTCAGAAGTACGGCATGTAATTTAAGAAACATAGGTGTAGAGGAGTTTGGAGGTAGAGTGATAGGATGGATGATTGCGTGAAGAACAAACCAGAATTCAAGAAAAAAAAATTGTTTGCCTTTTTATTTACTTAACGAGTGAATTACCTTCCAAACAAGACGCGGAATCTATGAACTCGGCTCGAGTGACGGTGGTAGAAAACTATCGAGAATTTTGATGAAATTCTCTGAAGCGAGTTGGGTGTCACGGTCGATCACCCCCGCGAATATTACCGGTGAAAGATGAACGTATGTTGTTGTTGATCAACAGCCTCGGACACGCTAACGATATAGGGACGGAGGATGTATTCTGAAAACAATGAATTAGTAATAGCAAATTGTAGGTTAAGTTTCGAGCCTCAGCGAAGCCTGACAAAAACGGCCAAAGCCAAGATGTCCGTCATCGAGCCGGATGCCACCTACAAGCTCTCGACATTGAATCGGATAGACTCGTGCAATTTTAACCTAATTCAGCTTACCGCTTCACTGCTCACCGTGATATATATATATATATATATATATATATATATATATATATATAGATATATATATATATATATATATATATATATATATATATATATATATATATATATATATATATATATATATATATAGATATATATATATATATATATATATATATATATATATATATATATATATATATATATATAACAACTCACCGTGATATATATATATATATATATATATATATATATATATATATATATATATATATATATATATATATATAAATATATATATATATATATATATATATATATATATATATATATATATATATATATATATATATATATATATATATATATAACTTAACATCACCGGCTCCCACATTCCATTCACATGGATTGCGGTCACACGGTCCGAAGCAACCCGACACCTGTCTGGAAACTACGAACCGGAGACAATAAACTCTCGCCGCAGCAGAATTCCTCAGCCGGGTCACGTTTGCCGACATCAGCATCCGAGGTTACCTTAGGTTTAAGCTCACAATTTGTAGTTAGTAATTAAGTAAGCTTCGAGCTGTAGTTAGTAATTAAGTAAGCTTTTAAAAAGAAAACAGCGAGAGTTTTCTTAACTGGCGCCCGAGCAGGGACCTGAGACGGGTTGAATGAATCGGCGCACGAAAACTGAATACGTGGTATCGGTCGAAAGTATTCGCGAGAACATTAGTAATCGATTAAAGCGTAAAAGTACGGAAAGTCTACCGACCATAGTCGGCGCACGAAACGGAATACGCGAATTCATTCGAAACATCCCGCGAGGAACGAAAAACCGATAATTGCGGACGGAACCGCAAGTTTACCGACCAACGCCGTGTTCAGGTCCTGAAACCCATCCAAACGCAGACCAACAAGGAAAAGAGGCCCCTTAGTAGCCAACTGGCAAAAAGGAGTCGGCAAGCACCGGCAGCCGCCTTGAGGCCGAAATAAGCGAGGATATTAGTTTAAGAATTGTGAAAATTGTGTACGCTTAGTTATATTTCCAATAAGTGTGAAGTGAAGCAAAAAATAATAGTGATATAAGAAGAAAAAGAAAAAGTATTAATTTCAGGAAATTTAGTTCAGTGTCAAAATCGATCGATAAGAATCGATATAAAATTGTATTGAGTGAGAAAGGTTTTTGAAAAAGTGCATCCAGCTTTAATCAGAGGTAGACATGAACCTCTTTTTCATGTAAGTAATCTTTCTTTTCAATTGCAAACCAAAAATTTTTACGATATTTGTATTCATTTACAATTGATGTCAAACGGTTTTGTTTCAAAATTTAATAAACAAAAGTGATATTGCTTGTCTAGTTTGCAACGACCTCCCTTTTTGTAACGTCTTATTAAAATACCACAAAATTTGCCCTTAGTATTCAATCGAAATTTTAATTCGTGATCATGTCTCGAAACGAGAATAACTTAATTCAAGATAACTCTAATCCCTTGCCTCCACCTCAACAATCTGCTGCGCAGCCAGCCCAAGGTGCGCAAATCACAAATACTGCAACCGTTCAGGCCATCGAAGCACTCGTTAGAAATCTTCTCACAAGAGAATGCCCTAGGATGATCGAATCATTCCTTAACCCACAATTTGATCTGAGCCAAGAGGCCGATCAGTGCATTTACGCAGACCATTTGGGTAATATTGGGGACATGGATCGCATCCCCGATGCAGTGAAGAGCCTTCGCGAATTCTCCGACCAAGCGGGAGAGTTTGGATCCTGGAAAAAGAGCGTGGAAAGGATCTTTCGAATTTACGAGCCATTGAAGGGCACGCCACGCTACTACGGGATTCTCAATGTGATCCGAAATAAGATTACAGGGCATGCCGACACAGCCCTGGAATCGTTTAATACGCCTCTTGATTGGGAGAGGATCTCAAAATGCCTGACAATGCACTACGCTGATAAGCGCGACATCGGCACTCTGGAGTATCAGCTAACTTGCTTAGTGCAAGGAAATGATACAATCCAAGGTTTTTACCAGACAATATTTCATCACTTGTCTATAATCTTAAATAAGATATCCGTTATGGACTTGAGTAATGAATCGATGAGCTTGCTAGTTCGGACTTACAGGGACAAGGCATTAGACACACTCATACGAGGTTTGAATGGAGATTCACCGAAGCTTTTTAGTATGAGAGAGCCGGCCGACCTGCCGCAAGCCCTTTATTTGTGTATGAAATGGGAAAACGTTAATTACCGGTCACAACATGCACATACAAGTAACAATAATTTTAGACGTTCTCAGACACAAGCACCTCCACCCGTTCCTCCTAGACAAAAACCGGTCCCAGCACCCAGATACACATTTTATCCTGACCTAATTAGGCAGCAACCACAGCCTGTGCAACCATATTGCCCACAAAACTATATCCCCAATAATTTTCGCCCCAACTTCCCTTTCTTAAACAACCCTCAGCCACCAAGGCCTCAATTCATTAGACAACGACTACCTCCAAAACCACAGGCTCGACCTGAGCCTGTATATATTGACCAGACCACACACTCCCGTATGGTAAATTATCAAAATCCACCTCAGCAGACTCCAGCTGCCAAGAGACCTCTTGCTGTCCAACAGCAGTTCCCTAGAAAGCAACAACGCGTCAATCTCACCGAGGGCTATGAAGTGGATCTCAGAGTTCCCGAATACGATAAGGAGCCTAACGACAACAACATCTGGGAAGAACAATGGTTTCCCGAAGGAACTGGGATCAGAATATAGAAATTGGCCAAGATCAATCAGACCGAAAACCCGAAGCCACTGACAGAGAGGGAACCCAAGCTTGTCAAGAGTATGCCGAATTTCAAGACATTCATGTTTTAGAATGACCTGCTCTTCGCTGCCCTATTTGAATTCGTAGTGAAGAGCGGCAATGTATACAAATTCCTGATAGATACAGGTTCAAATAAAAATTATATACAACAGTCCTGCGTCCGACACATATACCCAAACGAAAAACCCTTCACAGCAAAATTAGTTGGAGGCAATGTGGAGATAACTCATCATTCCATCATTAATCTGTTCGGCCCATCAACCCCCAGTCTTAAATTCTTCATACGACCCACACTCATATCGTTCCACGAAATTTTAGGGAACGACAGTTTGAAAGAACTAGGAGCTGTAATATACACCGCTGAAAATTTCATTATGCTCAATAACAATATGCGAATTGCAATCAAACAGCGTCTTTCAGAATCTGTAAACAGCATTGATATCCGTACCTCACACTTAACGCAACAACAAACTATTAACTTACTCTCCCTAATAAAGCAGCATCAAAGCCTATTTGCAGAACCCAATTCTAAATTAACTTATGTTACGACAGTAAAAGCGGAAATACGCGCATCCGAAAATAGCCCCGTTTACTCTAAATCCTACCCATACCCTTACGCTCTCAAGCCAGTGGTCGAAATGGAAATCCACAAAATGCTAGATGATGGCATTATACGACCATCGAGATCGCCGTATAATGATTCAATGTGGGTCGTGAAAAAAAAGTTAGACGCTTCCGGAGAGCAATATAGATTACAGGAAGCTGAACTCCGTAACAATATCTGACAGATACCCAATACCCGAGATTAATGAGGATCTCGCAAATCTCGGCAGAAGTAAGTTGTTCACTGTAATCGATCTGAAAACGGCTTCCACCAGATACCACTGAAGGAATCTGATATCGAGAAGACTGCTTTTTCAGTAAACAACGGCAAATACGAATTCACAAGGCTCCCATTTGGATTGAAAAATGCCCCATCGATATTCCAAAGAGCACTTGACGATATCTTACGTGAACACATCGGCGTCAGATGTTATGTATATATCGATGATATCGTCATATTTGGTGTCGATGAAAACGAGCACATAAACAACTTTGCTCTTGTATTCCAAACATTAGAAAAAGCCACTATCAAAGTCCAACTTGATAAATGTGAATTCCTTAGAAAATCCGTAGAATTTTTGGACTTTGTCATCTCTGAAGACGGAATAAGAACTAATCCTAATAAAGTCGAAGCTATTGCAAAACTACCCCCTCCTGTAACACTAAAGGAGCTAAGATTCTTCTTGGGAATGGCTGGCTATTACCGAAGATTCATTCGTGACTTCGTCAAATTGGCCAACCCATTAACATCACTCTAAGGCTGTGGTTACGAATCAAGCGAGTAGACGAGTGTGGCGTGTGAGAGGCTACCAGAGGGATCAAGCTAGTAATTATCGCGCGTGTATTGTGGTTACAGATATAGCGAGTTGATGCAGAAATTTACTTCCGTTGTCAAATTAAAGTAATTGTGATTGAATTGTGATTTCGAGCTCTGTATACTAAAAGAAAATGTCTTTAAAAGTATTTCTATTGGAAAATAGTTATTTTAAATACAAAATGCAAAGTAAACATAAGAAAAAAACCAACAAAATATTCAAACATCGTTTAACGTATGGAGAATTTCATAATCTGTATGAAGAATTGCAATCTGATGAAATTATGTTTTACGAATACTACAGGATGAGACCACATACTTTCGAGTATATTTTAAATGAAATCAAAGACAAAATTGATAAAACTGCAAGTGACCCTTCAAAAATAATTTGTCCAGCTGAAAGACTATCAATAACTCTAAGGTAAGGAAAAAGTAATCAAGAATTATGATTTTATTCATAACAAAAGCGTATTAAATGTTAATATTCATCAAAAGAATGTGTAAATTCAACCTGTGAAAACTCTACATTTCCTGTTGGTAGCATTTCATTAATTCGAATGTTTTGATCAAAACTTGCCGAAGATGTTGATGGTGTTGGTGTTATTGATCTTGAGTGAAGATGCTGTGTTACATTTTCTTCAGTTTGCTTTAATTCCAGCAATAAAGCTGACGCTTGCATCCTAAATTTTAAATTACTCATTTGTGAAAGGCTTTTCAAATGAGGAAGTAAGCTCACGAGGAAATTGTAGTCAGCATAATTTTTTATTTCATTTTCTGTTTTCAAGAGATTAAGTTTCTCTCTCTCAAGTTTAAGAAATTCACTTTCCTCTGTATTGCTCTTAATTTTTTTTGTAGTCCTAGTAGAACATGGAAGAGACTGTTCAACATTGCTGTTGTTGTCAGACTGTTTAGCCTCTAATGACAAAAGCACATTTGTTGAGTTTGTGCTGCCTTCTATAGCTTTGGAAAAGCCAATATTTTCGAAAGAAGGAAGGTTCCCTTCCAAAAGAGCTGGCTCCAAGACATCGCGAAGAAAATCCAAGCTGTCGAAAAGAACCCATTTGGTTCTTTTAATTTTAGCAGCACTTCCGAATTTTGATTTATCCTTTATTTTTCTCAATTCTGCTCGATAGTTGTCGCGCAAATTTTTCCATCGTTTTTTTACCGTGTCTCCTAAAACAAAATATGTTAATTTGTGAATTTTCATATTATTTCAGGTTTTTATCGACTGGAATATCCTATCGCAGCCTAGCATTTAGCTACAGAATGTCACATTGTACTATATCTTTGATAGTCCGGGACGTTTGTAAAGCAATATGGGAAACTTTACTGCCTTCTCATATGCCTGTTTTGAATGAAGATCAATTGAATAAGGTAGCGGATCAATTTCATAAACGATGGCAATTTCCGAACTGCGTAGGATGTATTGATGGGAAGCATATACGTATAAAGCAGCCTCCCAATTCAGGGAGTCAATAATTGAACTATAAGCAATTTTTTTCCATAGTGTTGCAAGCAGTTGCCGACGCGAACTATAAATTTATAAGCATAGGAGTCGGTGCCTACGGCAGGCAAAGTGATGGAGGCACTTTCGCTTCATCATATTTGTATGATTTATTGGAAAACAATAAGTACAATATACCAGAGCCAGCTTGTCTGCCAAGTACAAGTGTCGTTGCACCTTTTGTCATGCTTGCAGATGAGCCATACCCTCTCAAAGAGTACTTACTGAGACCATATCGGGAGCAAAATGAAGAAGAAAAGTTATTCAACGATTTTCATTCCAGGACAAGGAAAGTAGTTGAATGTGCTTTTGGCATAATTGCAGCAAAATGGCGCGTATTACAAAAACAGCTTGAAACGGATAATAAAACTGCAAATCTAGTAGTAAAAACCATTTGTTTATTACACAATATAATTATTGATACAGAAGGAGTTGATCAAGTGGCACTACTACAAGCAGAAAAAGTAATACCTTCCAAAACCATTTCGAAAAAGAACGGTGGAACTTCTAACAGAGCAACTTTTGCTGCACAACATGTCAGAAATATTTATAAAACTTACTTTGCATTAAAAAACAATGTCAATAAATAATAAATATGCTGAGAGTAAATAATAAATATGTTGAAATATAAACTTACTATCATTCTTTAAAACCTCAGCCACTGCATCCCATAACCGTTTTGTTACATCTCTTCTACTATATTCTTTGCATCGGCAATCCCACAATGCCTTTTCTTTTATTCACTTCTTCGATTAAAACTTCGGTATCCATTTTTTCCTGCGAAGTTTCTGCACTCGCAACAGCACACAAAAGAAATTCTGACGTTTTACTTCTTTGCACGCGCGAGGGAAACGAATTTATTCATTTCACACGCCAATCGCTCTCACCCTCTCATACACGCGCTTGTTGAAACTTGTGGTTCATAGCCACTATCATTACTTCGCGTACTTTTAAAAACCCTCTCGTACACTCTCACTCGCCACACTCGTCTACTCGCTTGGTTCGTAACCACAGCCTAAGAGGAGAGGAGGGACGCATTTCTAAGCAGAAGTCTAGCAAGATCCGCGTTGAATTATCTCAAGATGCGATGACCGCCTTTCAAAAAATCAAAGATTCCCTAATCTATCGTGATGTAACTCTTCGTTTCCAAGATTTCCAAAAACCGTTCGACCTTACAACAGACGTTTCCCAACACGCCATTGGTGCAGTCCTGTCACAGGAAGATAGACCAATCGCTTTCCTGTCCAGAACATTGAGAGCAGAAGAAGAGAATTACGCGGTTAACGAAAAAGAGATGTTAGCAATAATATGGGCTTTGAAACCACTACGCAATTACTTATATGGCTCTAGAAAGGAACGCATATTTACCGACCACCAACCCCTAACTTACGCGCTTAGCAACAAAAACACGAATGCGAAAATAAAGAGGTGGAAAGCCATCCTCGAAGAATATCAGTACGAATTGAAGTACAAACCGGGAAGGCAAACATTGTAGCCGATGCACTGTCAAGGCCTTCACAAGGAAGCAACATAACCTCTTTAACAACCGTAACTCATAGCGATGACACGTCAGGTCAAAATCTATTTCCTTCAGTTGAGACACCTGTTAACGCATTTCGAACGCAACTCGTCTTCAAAATTGGGGAAACAACTAACTATGCATGTGAAAGAGCCTTTCCAAACTACTGGAAGCATGTATTTTTCGAACCAGAGTATACGCGTGAAAACCTTATCGGAATTTTGAAAAGGTATCTTAACCCAAACGTCATTAACGGTATAATGACCACGGAAGATATAATGGGAATAATTCAAGAACTTTATGGGCTCTATTTTAGTAATTACAAAATAAGATTCACTTCACAAGTAGGAAACGTTCGTAGCGAAACCGAACAAGACGAACTCATTCTTAAAATTCACAAACGGGCACATCGAAGTGCAAAAGAAAACATGCAACAAATTTTAGAAAAATACTATTTCCCAAAAATGAACAATAAGACCAAGAAAATAGTAAAACAGTGTGTCGTTTGTAAAGAAAATATATATGATCGACACCCAAATAACCCAATTCTCGGAAACACGCCAATCCCATAATATCCCGGCCACATCCTTCATGTAGATATCTACCTAACTAAATCACGCATAGTACTCACAGCAATAGACAAATTTTCCCAATTCGCCCAAGCTAACATGCTAAAATCTCGAGCTATAGAAGTTGTCCGTCAGCCACTTAGAGAAACACTTATATTCTTCGGAATCCCTAAAAGCGTAGTAATCAACGGAGAAAAATCCCTCAATTCAGCATCAATTACCTTCATGATGCAAGACCAACTCGGTATCCAAATTTATCGAACTCCAGCCTATAAAAGCGAGGTTAATGGACAAGTCGAAAAGTTCCATTCAACCTTAACTGAGATAATGCGATGCCTCAAAACCGATGGGATTCACAGATCATTTGAGGAGCTATTAGAAAGATCTGTATATGAATACAACTGCAGTATTCACTCAGCAACGGGAAAAAAACCCATTGAACTCTTCTACGGTAGAATCGTTTCTACTGAACCGGAAGGACTAGAAAAATCCCGCAAAGATAACATCGAACAACTGAAAAAGACACAAGAAAAAGACAGACAGTATCATAATAAAATTAGGCAACCAATAAAAACTTACGAGGTAGGCGAAATCGTTTATGTAAAAAACAATAAGCGCAGTGGTACTATACTTTCACCCAGGTACAAGAAGGAAATTGTAAAAGAAGACAAACCCTCTCTAATAACAACCGAATCAGGACGAGTTATTCACAAAAGTGACATAAGAAATTAATCTCTATTCCAGATACCTCATCGCAGCTGCATCTGCCAGCGTCCAAATTATTGATTATACCAACACACAATTTTTGGTATTAAAAACCGGAATAGCTAAAATTTACAGGAAACCTTAAACTTATCCATATAATACCGCTAGACCAATATAAGAATTTTACGAAAGAAGTTTCATCAATCCTGTTAAAACACATTTTACCCAACAATCCCTTTTATTCCTTCCTTGATCACGAAATAAAACAGATTGAAAATATTATTAGCAACATCGAGCAACACAAAACCAAAAGATCGCTAAACTTCATTGGTTCTGCAATCAAATGGATCGCGGGTAACCCCGATCACGATGATTATGTATTAATGAAAGGAAAGATTAACGACTTACTTGAAAATAATAACAAGCGAATTCTCATTAACCAAAGCCAAAACGACAGAATTAACAAAATCACCAATATAACTAATGAAATTCTAAATACTATAAAAAGAGATAGCATTTTCGAAAATACTTTGGCACTTAGCATTCAATACAAAATTAGAATCGTGGAGGAAGATCTTGTCAATGTAGCTCAAGCCATCCAATTAGCTAAAGTAAATATTATTAATCCAAACATTCTTTCCAAACAAGAAATATCATACATTTTAGAAAATCTTTCAAAAAACCATGTACCATATAATAATGTTGAAAATGCACTACTATTTGCAGATATTAAGATTGCATAGAATTCGACTCATATTTTCTATATCATAAACGTACCAACTACTTCTGAAATGAATTTCGATAGATTTTTAATAAAACCGGTAAACAAACATAATTTGGTAAATAAAATCGAATATCAAAACATCTTAAAACATAAGGAAACAACGTTTGGCATTTTAAATCGTTGTGAAACAATTAACGAAATTTCTATCTGTAAGAAACAAAATATTAGAGACAGAAGCAACATTACATGTATACAAGAAATATTTAGAAATAAGGTTAGTAGTTGTGTAAGGACAAACAGTCACCACCTTCCATCGTTAGAGGAATTAGTGCCAGGCTAAATTTTCTTAAACAACTTCAAAGGCACAATTAACATCAACGGCACAACCCAACAACTATATGGCAGCTATTTGGTAAAATTTCATTTCATCATGATTAACGAGGAAAAATTCATATCCTCCGAAATTACCAGCGTTCAAATATTACCACCCCTAACACAACCAGAAGATAAAAATCAGGATATAGAAGAAATTCTGTCCCTCGAAATGTTGAAAGAATTACACTTAAATAATACAATGCAGCTAGACGGCCTAAATTCAAAAACTCTAGCGCACCTGAACCGCTAGAAACACTAATGTTCGAAGAACAGTGGAAGAATCGTGCAGGTTTTGAGTGCATATTCCACCACATGTGCTGCTTATTACGGCCAAACTGTTTCAAATGCCATGTTTTACTTTGGTCTCTAGAATGCATTATAACTCATATGGTAGAAGGCTTCAGATATTACCACTGGCATGGGTTTCAAAGTTTATGAAAGAAAAACACTTGTTAATTATATTCGTTATCAGTTGCTTATTTCACCAAACTTTGAAAGCAGCATCTCATATAACATCAATGAAGAAAATGCTCAGTGTCTGCAGCACTGTAACTGAAGTTGGTGTTCGGGGCTGCGATCCGAAAAAATTGCAGAACTTAGGGAATTGAAACATCGGTTATTTATTTTCATTGTAAATGTTTCCGGTATGAATACTAACTGTAAGCATTTATTGATACAAAAGTAGCACAACCGACTCGTGCTGGCAACCTTTCGCCAGTATCAAAGCCAAGAATATATCACATCTGCTTCACGTTGTTTAATTACATTCGAAGTTATAGGAGTATAAAGAAATTTAGGGTTACCTGCAGCGAGTTTTTTCAAATGATCGAAAGCTTAATATTTGCTGTTTATTGTCACTACAATATCATTACCATTTGAAAATTCTACGATAAAACCGCTTAATAAAGATATTACAATAAAACACAAAACCAACAATAGCTGGCAACCCTATAGTGGCTTTTCAACCAAATTTGGTCTGAATAATGTTTATGACAGGTTTCATTAATTGTATGAAATTCGTATTGTTTTCATGACTGCATTGGAAGTTATAGTGCAAAAAGTTTTATTTTCCTGAGCGAATTTTCAAAATCAAAGAACCAAAAATTACCATAGCTGGCAGCACCAATAAAATTTTTCAACCAAATTTCCATCAAACAGAGATTAGAGTTAGGTTTAGCTACTGTGTCAATTTCATGAAAATCTGGAAACTTATTCACATTTCATAGGGCAAAAAGCAGTTTTTTTTCTTTGTAATTTTTCAAGATGGCACCACTGGCACAGATTTGCCCACAATTCAAAATCGCTTCTATCAAATCTGGTCTTACTTAAGTCCAATGCATTCTGTAAATTTTAGCTGTATCTGATTATTGATTCGTGAGTTTCCGTGAACAGAAGTTTTTGATGCTAAAAATATAGGTTAACTGGGAGAGGGTTACCGTTCTTGTCCGACATGAAATTTATTTAGTTTTATTTTGAACGTGTAGATAAAACATAAGATTTATATACAGATTGGTTTTATTGTAAGAAACGGACATTTTTTTGAATATTCGATGGTTTGAATGTTTTCACTTCCAAATTTTTTTTTTCAAAATGAAGACACCAAAATTATCATAGCTGGCAGCTCCAACCGAATTTTTCAACCAAATTTCTACCAAACGTGGTTTAAAGTAAGGTCCAGCAATTGTGTGAGTTTCGTCAAAATCGAACGATTCAATCAGAATTTATAGGGCTAAAAACAGTTATCTTTTTTAGTGGTTTTTCAAGATGGCAACACTGGCACAAAATCGCCCGCATTTCAAAGTCACTTCTATCAGACCTGGTCCTATTTAAGGCCAATACATTCTGTGAATTTCAAATAATTCTGCTCTTCGGATCGTGAGTTTCCGTGAACAGAAGTTTTTGATGCTAAAAATATAGGTAAATTGGGCAAGGGTTACCAGGCGTGCCCGTTATACCATAACTTTTTTTTTTTTTTGGTTATGTAAACAAAGCACAAGATTTACATATGAATGGCTGTTTTTTGAAGAAACGGCATTTTTTCAAGAGAGACGATGATTTGGAGGTTTTCATTTTCAGTGCCTGCCTTAGCTACAGGGTTGCCAGCACGCTCATCAAAAGCTACACAAATCTACAACTAAATAATATCAATATGTCCTAAAAATTTCGTAATGATTGAATAGCTCTGTCAAAAGTTATCGAAATTTAAAAATTTTCAAATTTTCCCGTCCTCTTTTTAGGCACCCAGCGCACACATAGGGTTAAAAAATTCCAAAGCATTATCTGATTCATATGTAAAACACGTTAGAAATTTATTTTATTAACTTTATTTTTGCGAAAATCATTTGTGCACGAAATAATAGGTATATTAAAAATATCACTTAAATGCCCGCTGGCGCGAAAAGGTTAACAATAACTGACATTTAAAGAGACCTGGACCTATTCTGCATATACACCAATGTATCCTGAAAGTTTCAGCTCAATCGGATGGCGCGTTTCCGAGATTATCTCACTGAAATTTTTTGTACATATATATATATATATATATAGAAATATGAATTTTTGGCCGAATCGATTTTAATACTAATGTTCTTCGAACATTAGTAAAAACGAAACCAACTCCTGGACCATTAACGGAATCCTCATGATGATACTCAACTTCCGAGCTTTGGAAATACTTAAAACCTACTTATGCTGCTTAAAACAAAAAAATCCTAAATTGGGTAAAACAACCGCCATAACATTACCTTTAACCTTGAACACAGGACCACCCCAAGATGTCCCTTTGGAGAACATTTCGGTTCACCCCAACAAGAAACTTGAAAACAGCATCTACAAAATTCCACTTTTCTGAGTGAGGACACAAAGAATTTAAGAGGGGAGGACTTAACATCACCGGCTCCCACATTCCATTCACATGGATTGCGGTCACACGGTCCGAAGCAACCCGACACCTGTCTGGCAACTACGAATTCCTCAGCCTGGCCACGTTTGCCGACATCAGCATCCGAGGTTACCTTAGGTTTAAGCTCACAATTTGTAGTTAGTAAGTAAATAAGCTTTGAGCTGAATTAATAAAATTATTTTTTTTAAAGAAAACAGCGAGAGTTTTCTTAGCTTTCTTAACTTAATATATATATATATATATATATATATATATATATATATATATATATATATATATATATATATATATATATATATATATATATATATATATATATATATATATATATATATATATATATATATATATATATATATATATATATATATATATATATATATATATATATATATATATATATATATATATATATATATATATATATATATATATATATATATATATATATACAGTTACAGTTTTCCGATGTGTTAGGTAATAGGCAAATGGTTGTTTTCAGACTAATGAACAAGTTGTAGTGCTGTGATTATGATTGCTGGGTCTAACAGGGTAGTAACAAAGACGTTGACTCGATTACGCATGCGCTTTTGTACTTCAAATTGAATGGAAATTAAGTAAACTTGGAATAATAATGCAGTTATTGACATTCGATGTAATGTTTGTGAGTCGATTGTGAATGCGATAAATACAAGTGAACTTATAAGAATAACGCATCACCAAAATCCAAAATAAACTAATTCATAGAATGTTTTTAACTGATTTTCGATCAAAATTAGTATCAATATCCTCTTGCCTAAAACTTAATGTATATATATATATATATATATATATATATATATATATATATATATATATATATATATATATATATATATATATATATATATAAATATATATATATATATATATATATATATATATATATATACACACACACATATATATATATATATATATATACACACACACATATATATATATATATATACACACACACACATATATATATATATATATATATATAGATATATATATATATATATATATATATATATATATATATATATATATATATATATATATATATATATATATATATGCATATAAACAGAGTCAAGTTTAAATTAGGATATTTTTAGCACTTTGACGTTGGCGGGCATTATTTTAGAGTTTTCAGGTGCCCCTTTGTTCCTATGGGAAAACAAAATTCGGCTGTAAACAAGTATGAAAATTGATAGTGTTTCTGAATTGTAGGGTTTAGGCAACTGGTGAGTGCATGTGAAGTAAAAAATATTTGAAATTTCCAAATCACACGAGTTTTGCGATGATAGCCTAATTAAATGTTATTCGTACATTTTCGCAAACAGCTGCTATTTTTTAAATCATTATTTTTTATTCCCTGCAGAGGATTGAGATTTCTGTTCAAGAATATTTCTGTTGAAGTTCCTGTTCGTACGTGGGTACTAGCTTCAGCATCAAGTAATAGGCTAGCAATTCTAATCAAATGATGAACCATATACGTATATGAAGTTTACCTTATAGTTCGGAACTATTTGTGCCCTGACTGTACTTTTTAAATGAAAGTATTATTTCGCATAAACATGCTCATGCAAATGAATAGCTTATAGGGGAGCTTAAGTTTGTCATATACATGACGAGAATTTATCAAAATTATTCCGAAAGTGACTTTATAATGAATTGTAGATTTTTTTCCACACATTTTTCATGTTTGGGGGAGGGATGAATGTTTCAACACAAACATAAATATTTTACATACTTTCACTTAGACAAATGCAATAAGCTAGATTACAAATAAATTATTAATATTTTATTCATTTGAGTTTTGAACTAGGAAATCTGCTTTATACACAATCATTATGTTGATTTACAAATTAATGCATGACTCCTTCTTACCTCATTTTTAGCGAAAATGTTTCTTCGCTTTATCCTTATCACTTTTTACCTATATCTTTCAAATTACTTTCGGATACTCCATCGCATCAATGTATTGTTATGATTAGTAATCGGGAACGATATCAAATTTTACAGCAAACTAACATCAAAAACCTAAAAAACTGAAAATGATATAGAAGTATTAAATTCCAATCTTTTTTCTGTTCTCATAATGGGTGCGTTGTTTTTTGCACACCCGAGCAGATCAAATTTTGTTAAGTATACTGAAATTCAAATCAAATTTTCTTAAGTATATTGACTACAATAACAGAAAAAAAAAGAAGGATTTTTTTGTTGAATTCAATATAGTAAACAAAATTTGATTTGAATTTCAGTATACTTAACAAAATTTGATCTGCTTGGGTGTGCAAAAAATTGCACCTTATACGATAGGCAACGTATGTCGGCCCTAAAGCTTTTCCGAGCGTAGAATATTTGATGCGGGAATATGAATCATTTCGTGGATAAAACCTCCGAAAGCATTATCAAATAGAATTGTTACTAATTTTCGAAGAAAATTAGTATTTATTTATTTTATTCATACACCAAGACAAGGTACAAAATCACATATTAAAAAAAAAGGAGATCAAATTAAATTAAAATAAAAAAAAAAATAAAAAATTGAAAAAGTAAAGTAAAGTAAAGGAAAAAGTAAAAACAAACAAGTTAAATAAGTAAAAAACAAACAAATTAAAAAAAGAGTAACAAATAAACTAATAAATAGCAATCAATAAATAAACATTCACATAAAAGCTATAGCTTAAAGTTAAGGGTACGGATGGCATGGAAAAGAGAGGACTTGAAGGATGATTTGGAAATCGTAGGGGAATATAAATTGCTTATTCTGTTGAATTCTCTGCAGCATCTACTTACTGGCTCATTAGCTCCATATGTGGTCGAATGAGAATATTCTTTTAGGAAACGATTGGACTTGGTGTTCCTCACAGGGATATTTATCAAAATTTTATTATTCAGGAATTTTACATTAATAGCGCCTCTAATGACGTCGAATGTGAAGCAGGCCGATATCACCATTCTTCTGGAGGCTAGTGTCGATAGGTTTAAATGACCCAGTCGAAACTCATAAGGGGGTAGGCTATTAAAGTCATAAGGGTTGTATAGCTCTCGCAAGGCGAAAAGTAAAAATTGCTTTTGTATTGACTCGAGCCTGTCACTGTGGGTTTCAAAAGCAGGATTCCAGCTAATGCAAGCGTATTCGAGAATAGGACGTACGAGTGAAGTGTATAAAGATCTTGTGACCCACAGACTACGAAATTCGTTGGCTCGTCTTTTGATGAAGCCAAGTTGTTTGTTTCAACGAGAAAGTATTTTATCGTAGTGTAAAGTGAAGCGGAGTTTTTCATCTAAGATAACACCGAGGTCAGCAATGTTATCAACTCGAGTTAGCACATTATTACCGAGGAAGTACGTATTGTGTGTGACCGTGCATTTTCTGGAAAAACTAATAACCTGGCATGTATTAATGTTGAGAGAGAGCTTGTTTACATTGCACCAATGATCAAGGGAATCAAGTTTGGATTGGAGAAAGAGGGCATCCGATTTGGATTCAATGGTCAGATAAAGTTTGAGGTCGTCTGCATAGAGTAAATGAGGTATGCCTGCTAGGACGTCAGATAGGTCGGAAATAAATATATTGAAGAGAAGTGGACCAAGATGGCTACCTTGGGTACACCAGAGGTAGCACTAACGTTTTTAGATAAAAATCCTTGAAATTTTACACATTGCGTTCGATCGCAAAGGTATGAAGTCAGCCAGCTGAGTAGAGACCCGGTAATACCGAATTTCTGTAGCTTAAAAATTAAGGTAGAATGGTCAACTCTGTCAAATGCCTTACTGAAGTCTGTGTAGACTGCGTCAATTTGGTAACCTTTTTCCATTTTGCATAGGACGTCTGAGATTAGGATTGTCAAATTCGTGGTAGTTGAGCGACCTTTTCTAAAGCCATGTTGTTGCTCGTTCAGGCGGGAATCAACTAGCGGAGACAATTTGTCGTATACTATCTTTTCGAAAAGTTTCGGAATCGAAGACAAAATGGCAATGCCCCTATAATTTTCAATACAGCGTCGATCACCATTCTTGAATATGGGTGTGACATAAGAAAGCTTCCAACTGGATGGAAAAACTCCTGACGAAAGTGATCTATTAAAAAAAATATGCAAAGGAGTTAAAAGCTGCTCTACACACTTGCATAAAAAGATCGGAGGAAGAAGATCGGGCCCAGGACCTTTGTTGCAGTTGAGTTCCAAAATAGTTTTACGTATTTCATCGCGGGAGATTTCTAAATGGTTGACAAAAGCCGTTGGAGTTGAATTGGAGGAAGAAAGGTGTGAGTTTGTTAGGTCTGGTGCACTAAAAACTTTTTGGAAATTATCTGCGAGTAGGTCACATATCTCTTTAGGGGAAGAAGACATTGTATTATTCAGAAACATTGACGATGGATAGCCAGTAGTTTTTCGCTTCACATTAACAAAATCGAAAAATTTTTTCGGGTCACGGACTATATTTTCGCCGGTTCACCTAATGTAAGTATCATAAGCCTCATGAGACTTTGCTGAAAATTGCTTAGCGACTTGATTATACTCTTCCTGAATAGCAGAACTAACGTCAGTATTTTCTCTAATCCGCTTATATAGTTTGTTTCTACGATTTCGCAAATGCCTAAGGTCTCTATCAAGCCATGGCTCAGACAATTTTTTTGTTTGTTTATCTTTGGTACATATCTTTCAACGGCGTCAAAAATTTTATTCTTAAAAGAGGAAATGGCTGTCTCAAGAACCTGAGTTGAAAGAATATTCGTCCAATCAATAGTATCAAGAACGTGTTTAATGCTTTCATAATCAGCATTACGGAAGTCAAATACAATTGAATTATTGTAAGTTTTTAAGTAGGTGGAATTAGAAGTGGAAAGTTCTACTGACAGTGCTGTATGGTGTATACTGTTGCAAAAAAGATGCTCAGCGTCATTAGTTCGACTAACCACTACTTCGTCATAAGCATTCGTGAAGACTAGATCTAACCATTTTCCATTTTGGTTGGGGATGTGGGAAACCTGCTGTAAATCATTACCATAAAAGGCACTCGGAAGATTGAAATCGTTGGTGTCTACCAGATTTACGGGGAGAAGGTAAGAGTCATTTTCATCTGGAACAAAGCAAAGATTCGGACGATTGAAAGCACCCAAAACTATTATTTTATCTTTTTCGCTAAGTGATGTCGCTAATGAAGATATTGTGTCACAAAAATTGCTGTAGATGGATTCTTCAGATCTAGGGGGGATGTAGACAACAGCGATGTAAATTGAGTTGTTATTAGAGGAGATCCGAACAATTATACATTGGAAAAAAGCATTTGGGGTGGTATCAACGAGCTCACTTGAAAATGTGTTGCTAACAGCAAGTAAGACACCACCTCCTCGCGACTGACCCGTAGAACAATAATCACGGTCGCTTCTGTAGATGGTCCAAGTACTGTATATATATATATATATATATATATATATATATATATATATATATATATATATATATATATATATATATATATACATATATATATATATACATATATATATATACATATATATATATATATATATATACATATATATATATATATATATATATACATACATATATATATATATATATATATATATATATATATATATATATATATATATATATATATATATATATATATATATATATATATATATATATATATTTATCTTTATATATATATATATATATATATATATATACATATATATATATATACATACATATATATATATATATATATATATATATATATATATATATATATATATATATATATATATATATGTATATATATATATATATATAAACATATCTTTATATATATATATGTATATACATATATATATATATATATATATATATATATATATATATATATATATATATATATATATATATATATATATAAATATATATATATATATATATATATATATATATATATATATATATATATATATCAGCAAAATGATTAAGGGAAATAATCTCTGGAGTGGCCGATCCGATTGAGCTAAAATTTTCGGACAACATAGATGTGTATAACAGGTAAGTCCGTGACTTGCTAGAATTGAGACATCTTAAACTTTTTAGCGGCGGCGGGCTTTTTAGTGAATGTTCAGGTACTTTTACATTTCCAAGCAGTGTAAATTTTTGTTAAAAAAAAGTATAAGAAATAAAAACTTATTACACTCGTGATCAAATTACCTTTATTTTCAGCACTCAAAACTTCTGCTCACGAGAACTAACGATCGGATAATGTGATCGATATGAAATTTACAGGACATGTTGGTATTAATTAGGACCAGGTCTGATAGAAGTGATTTTGAAATACGGGCAACACTGTGGTAGTGGTGCCATTTAGAAAAATCGCTGAGAAAAAAACTGGTTTTTGGCCTATAGCTTCCGATTTAGCCACCAGACTTTGACAAAATTCACGCAGCAGGTGAATCTTACTTTAAGATAGATTGCGTAGAAATTTGGTTGAAAAATTAGTATAGAGACGCCAGCTATGGCAATTTCGGTCTCCTAAATATTGTAAATTTGCTCAGGACAATTAAGATTTTTTCGTTTTAACTTCCGATGCAGTAATGAAATCAAAACGAAATTGATGCGAAAAGTGGACCTTGCTGCGTTTCTAATTCTGTAAGAATTTCGTTGAAACATCGTGAAAGGGTTGCCAGCTATGATGAATTTCGTAATTTATTGACATTTCCTTATCGAGCGATGTTGTCATAAAATTTCCAAATGGGAATGATACTGCAATGACAATTAACGACAAATATTTAGGTTTCGAAAATTAAAAAATTTTGTTCACTCCTTTAACTTGTAACGCAGCCATTCAATCGAAACGAAATTCAGAGGGTGGTTTTAATACAACGTGAAGCAGCTATGGTGCTAGCACATGATTGCCGGCACCGGAAAATGTCGTAAATATTGCACGAATATGGTTTTGTATTCATCAGCAAAGCATTTACAAAAAAAGGCAATGGGTATTTAAATTATCCGAGTTTTGGAAATTTTTCGGATGGCAGCCCCAGACATAGTTTAATCGCTAAAACTTTCAATGACATCCTGGGATGAAAACGAAATTCAAAGGAAAGGTTGATTAACCACGAGCATGTTATGGCAGATTTATTGCTGCTGTGTTGGACAAATGCTGCCAGCACTGAACATTTTCATCATTTGTGTTATAGGAAATGCTGTCAGGAAATGATATTTGTTCGTTTGAGTAAGAAACAGTTGATATGATACTACAAAGAATTGTAAAACGCCTTCACACATCTTTGAATCTCTCAAAGATAGTTTCTTCGAAAATCAGTTTTCTAGCGGTTCTGATGCGCTAGACTTTTTTAACATTGAACTTTTTTTAAACCTTTCAGCATAAACCCACTTTTATTTTCTACTCATTTTCATTCATTTCTTGTATACTTCACATACATATCAAATAAACATTTTTGGCGCTTCAATTCGTTCACCACCGCGACTGCTGCGACCAGAGTGAAGGCAGGTTGTCGGAGACAACTTCAGTCAGAAGCGAGAGACCACCATCTTAGGAAGTTTTAGCCACTGGTGCCTTTATTGAGTGAAATATTTGATTCATGAATTTTTACAGAACTGTTTTATTTATTGTGTTGCACTTGATCATCAGGCAAGTGCGCAACAACTGTTGACCCCGAGTTAGAACAAAGAGATTAGATAAACATTTCGTGTCTAAAAGAGTTGTGTCTGAATAACAGTGCCACGACAAGGTAGTGTCCTGAACTTAAAAACGCTCTCGTGATCAATTCACAAATCAAGAGTGAACATCATTCGGTTTGATAATTACGTTTCACCACTGCTCCACAATTTCTGCCATTCACGCGATACAGTTTTTTTCAACATGGCGCACCACAGCACACCTCAAAAAGACATGAACAATACGTTGCTGCACGTGGCTGACGAAACAACAGATTTATCTGTGCGAATATCCATGACTATTAAGCAAACTGAGATCCCAAGAGCCAACAGCACTGACATAAATCGAAACAACGTGGCTACAACACACAATGAAAGCTACCGCCTTTTAGGCAAAATTATTTAAGTACTTGGTTCATGCAAGCAGAGGCTCAACTTTACGCAAATCATACCACTAGCTATAATCTCAAATTTTACACCATCTTGTCCGCGTTGGACAGAGAAACGTTCCAGCAAATACGTGACATTGCGCGGGCACCACCCACTACGGATGGTTACGAATATCTGAAAACTAATCTCATCAAGCGTTATCGACTCTTCTAACGAGTATAAAATCAATCGATTACTAAGTGGACTGGACCTCGAGGATAAACGCCCGTCACAGCTTAAGAGAGATACGCAAGCTCTTGCACCGAAAGGTTTAGCAGACAATATTCTCCGAACTTTATGGGTTACTCGATTCCCTGTCAATGTTCGCAACATTTTGGCTGCCAACGATAACCTTTCGCTCTACGAACAAGCTGATATAGCAGATAAAATCCATGAAAGCAGCCATGCAGCACTAATCATGGCGACCACACAGCAAACTGCGTCTAGCGATTCTCTCCAGTTCCGTGTAACTTACTTCCATAATGAAAGAGATTCGGAACGAAATTTCTCCTGACACTTCGAAACGTAAAACGAAAACATCAGAGGACGAACAAAACCCCACCATCTGCTATTACCACCATCTGTAACCGAAGATATGGCAATAATGCTAAACGCTGCACACAGCCACGCAGTTTCATGACAACATCGCAAAATTCAAAAATCTAAATATGACGTCGTATAAGAACACGTACTAAGGCGACAGCTTCCTATGCAACATTCAGGCAACAGAGGCCAGACTCCACATCAAAGACCAATTAACACAAATCAAATTTTTAGTTGACTTCGGAACGTTGACATCTGTCCTACCTGTCACAACAGTTACTTTATCACGAACCAAAGGCCACGCATGCTTTACGCAGCCAATAACACTGCCATTAAGACAAATGATGAGACGAATTTGCAATTGGACTTAGGAATCGGCAGCACCTTCAATTGGAAATTCGTTGTTGCTGACGTCAATATTGCAATTCTGGGGGCAGATTTTCTTTCTCATTTCAACTTGTTAATCGACCTGAAAAACAAGCGACTAGCTAATCAAGGCACGCTCCGTACGACAACGGGAGAAACTCTCCATCCTACCACGAAAGACCTATCCTCTGTAAGCAACCAGAATAACATTGACTGCAGTACAAACCGATTAAACAGTCCAGTAACCACCAACGCAAACAATAACATTGAACATCACATCATTATGACAGGACCACCGGTTGCGGAAACGCCTCGTCGTTTGGCAGGAAAAAGGCTGTCAGCGGCCAAATCCGAAATCGAAGTAATGTTAAACCAAGATGTCTGCCGCCCTTCTTCCAGTCCATGGGCATCGCCCATTCATCTTGTTCAGAAAAAAATGGCAAATGGAGACTTTGCGGTGATTACCGAAAATTGAACGCACGAACAGTTCCAGACCGGTATCCTATCGCAAACATTTACGACGTCACGGATCGTATGCATGGGAAAACGATATTCTCCAGCTAAGATAAAGATAAAACGTATTATCAAATCCCCGTAGCTCCAGCAGACATACCGAAAACTGCCATCTGTACATCCTTCGGGTTATTTGAATTCACACAGATGCCATTTGGACTACGCAACGCCACACAGCCATTCGAACGTCAAATGGATAATATCTAGCGAGACATTGACTTCGTGTTTTTTACATAGACGATATACTAATTATGTCGAGTTCCGCCGAAGAGCACCAAAACACTTGAACTCGAACACCTTCATATAAACGGACTGTCCATAAATAAAAGCAAATGCTGTTTTAGCCAAGGGTAGGTATTATATTTGGGATTTACCATCAACGCTAACGGCTGCAGACCTCCTAAAGACAGAATACAAACAATCGCAAATTACAAGCGTCCACAAACCATCTTGGAATTGCGTCATTTTCTTGGCATCGTAAACTATAATCACCGATGAATACATAATGCAGCACATGTTCAGGCTCCTTTCACCATGCTCCTAAAACACTCTCGGAAAAACGACAAAAGAAAAATTATTTGGACGTCAATTTTAGAAACGGCGTTCGGAGACTGTAAAAACAGCATAATTCAAGCAACTTTACTGGCGCATCCGTCTTTGACCGCTCCATTAGCTCTAACAGCTGATGCCTCGGACACGGCAATAGGTGTGGTTTTAGAACAACATGTTCAAAATGAGTGGCAACCACTTGGGTTTTTTCGCGAAAACTTAGCGAAACTTTGGCAAAATACAGCACATACGACCATAAGCTGCTCGCCATCCATGCAGTTATTCAATTCTTTCGACATATTTTAGAATCACGCGTTTTCGTGGTAAAGACTGATCACAAGCCTTTGATTTATACTTTCGCACAGATGCTCGAAAAAGCATCGCCAAGACAATTGCATCAAGTAGACTATATTTCGCAATTTACCACCGATATAGTCCACATTTCTGGCTCATCACCCACTCTCCAGCCCTGATATGGCTCCCAGCGATTATTATTTTTCCCATAATTGAAAAAAAAAATTATAACGACGAAGTGAAGGTTGCGACTTCGGCATATCTTTCCGACAAAGACAAAACGTTTTTGAAAAGGTGGATGCTAAAGTAATCCTATTGGAGTAGCAGGCGAATATATTGAAAAAAAAACAAATTTATCATTTATTTTTCGTTTATCTTTGCACTTCTTACTCCTTTTCCACGAACTTAATGTACCAACTTCGTATATATTTGAAAGTAGTACTTGACACTATCAAAAGGTCTGTTCACGTACTACGATTAATTGCAATAATTTGCAATGAAGCCGTTTTTGCTAAATACTGAAAATTTCCCGTCTCTCAGTAAATTTTAGTAGGGTCTGAGCTAGTGAAAAAAACTGAACACCGTCAAACGGTTTTTGGCGTAATATGATTATGAAGGACGAATATTTTTGTGGTGATAAATTATCACCGCTTAGGGTGACTTTATAATCACTATTGTTCTCCCAAAAACCGACAACTGACACTTTTCAGGAAATGGGTACTTTGAATGAATCTCCCCCCCCCCCCACATGATTCAGAAAAATTCAGTAAAATTCAGTAAAATTCAGTGACTGAAAGTACGCAAACAGACCAGTCCTGGACATGGACGGTATAACTTTCCACCATTAGCCCCTTCAATCCTCTCGCGCACAAAGCATGTTAACAATGCCTATCACTCATTGTCAAATTACTTGGATTTGACAATGAGTAGCTAAAAAATAACTACCATCCCCTTCAATGTAAATCTTATTTCTACTACCTCACTGGAACAGACCTAAAATCAAAGCTTACTTCAACCGTTCACCAACTATGACTGCGAGACCGCAAGATATGATTCAAATAAAGTATTAATTCCATCAGAACGTTAGCTTTTATACTGTGGTTTAAGAATAAAGACAATTTATATTTAAATAAAACACAGAATAATTAAGATATGGGGCTGAAATTTATTCCAAATGTAGTACATATGTTATTTTTAAGTCTGCAATCCAATTTTGTTCACGGGATTTCCGCGAGCACGTTTCCAGTGATGGATTCATTCCAGCCAATTTCACGCCACCCCTAGTGGAAGCCTAGTGTGCACATAGGCTTAAAATTTTGTTTAAATGATAGCGCAAACATCAAAAACGTATATGCTTGTTCGAAATACGCTCAAAAATTTATTTCGCATACTTGGTTTTTTGAAAATTGATTTGTTGTTAGAACTTTAAGATCACTGAAAATATGAATTAAATGGCAGCCGGTGCCAAAACACTAATGATAACCAACATTTGGTGAAACTTGGACCTGTCCCCCATATGTACCAATGTATCTTAAGGATTTCAGCTCAATCGGATGACATGTTCACGTACAACGGTGATTTTTCGGTGAATTGCTATGTCCTTATTGAAAAATATGTCTATTGGTTTTTTGGCGATGTCGAGCTATTTCATCTGGAAAATTCTGAGCTAAGTATTCTCTGCCGATTATCAAAAAGAAGATTTTTCTAAACGTTGATGTGAAATTACCATATTCAAATAGAATTGTTTTTTAATTGTGAAACGATAAAAAATTCAAATTTAACTAACCTCATAGTGTATATTTAACTGATGTGACCACTTGCTTCATCCCCATATCTTTGTGTGGCATAAGCCTCAAACCGAGGCTTTTGAACTCCGAGACCCGCTCAATACAGTCAATACAAAACCACTGTCAATAAAAAACAATTGCATAATCAATAATATTAAAAATATTATTGATTTTTGAGAAACAGTGCATACTTTCGAAACTAGTAGCCATTAATTCTATGAATTCTTCCATCCTATTAATTCTTTGCTCTCATATATTCACCAGTATTCTTTGAAAATCACATCAAATGTTACCCCAAATTAACTTAGTTTCCATTCAATTTTACGTGCAAACGCGCATGCATCATAGAGTCAAAGTTCTTGCTACTACACTGTTAGATCCCATCAATTTTGCATATTGCATATATACACATTCATAGCAAATTACATCTTTTTCATTAGTCTTAAAACAATGATTTGTCTACTAGCTGGCACATCAGGAAACTGTTACCAGTGTGCAACGTTATAAGATATCTTTATCATCATTAACGTGGCACAACAGCCCGACGTCGGGCCTTGGCCGCCTGGATCGATTTCCTCCAATTGTCTCGGTCACGTGACCGCGTCCTCTAGTCTTGGAACCCCAATAGTTGCTCGGCGTCCGCATACACTGAGCTCTCCCAAAGAGCTCTGGTTCTTCTTCTTGGCCTCGCTCCGTCGACTCGTCTTGTGTTTATGATACGTTTTAGCATGCGATCGTCATTCATGCGTTGCACATGCCCAGCCCACTGTAACAGTTGTAATTTGACGATCTTGGAGACTTCCAGCTCATCATAAAGTTCGTACAACTCATTGTTGTACCGGATGCACCATCCATCTTGGTCGCAAACAGTCCTAAAAATTCGCCGTAGAACTTTCCGTTTGAAGGTATTGATCCTATTTTCGGAGGCTTGGGTCAAGGTCCATGTTTCACAACTAAGCACAGCACAGGTCGAATGATAGTCTTATAAACGTTTCTGTGCACATATTTTGATTTCATAATGGAGAGGATGGAGCAAAATGTCTTATTTGCTAGTTGTATTCGTCGCTTGATTTCGTCAGTTTCGTTGGCGTCACTCGACAGATTGCTACCCAGGTAAACGAAGTTGTCCACGAACTCAATGCAAAGGTCCCCACGTTGATGGTCGTGTGCGCTGGCGTCCTTGTCCTAGATTGCATCATAACTTTCGTTTTGTCCTCACTGATTCGTAGTCCAACTTCCTTTGCTGCGGTGTCAAGTCTAAGCAGAAGTTCTTCTGCATTGATCGGTTTTCGAGCAATGATGTTAATGTCATCCGCGTACGCTGCCAATTGTGTCGACTTAAAAAGTAGCGTGCCGCTGGTGTTCAGGTTCATTGTCCGAATAGCGAACTCAAGTGCCAGGTTGAAGAGCGTGGGCGCTATTCCATCGCCCTGCTTCAGGCCACCCAGAGTTTCAAAAGGATCCGTCAATCTGTTCTGGATCCGGACTTGCGAGATGAAGTTGGTCATCGTCATCTTTACAAGTCTCACTAATTTGGCCGGTATACCAAATTGCAGCATGATGCTATATAGAGCGCCTCGGTTGATGCTGTCATATGCTTGTTTAAAGTCGACAAAGATTTGGTATACGTCGACGTCGTATTCCCAGCACTTTTGCAAAATTAGCTTGATCGTGAAGAGCTGGTCGATTGTGGAGCGACCAGATCTGAAACCGCCTTGATACTCGCCAATGATTTCTTCCGCGAACGGTTTAATCCTATACTCGAGGATTTTTGACAGGATTTTGTAGGCCGTACAGACTAAAGAGATGCCTCTGTAATTCTCACACCGCAGTTTATCTCCCTTTTTATGTATGGGACAGATGATGCTTCCGCGCCAATTGTCTGGGATCACCTCAGTCTCCCATATTCGCAGCAGCAGTTGATGTAGCGCACTTAATAAACCCGCCCCACCAGACTTGAGTAGTTCAGCTGGTATCCCGTCAACGCCCGGCGCTTTGTTCCTTTTCAGTGATTGCAAGGCGAGATCAACTTCTTCTACTCTAGGGGATTGTGTGGATGGGGGTTGACCAACGGTATCATCATAGAGCTCAGATTCTGCTGGCAGGATGTTTGATGGCGGATTCAGAAGCTCTTCGAAGTAGGACGCCCATCGTCTGCTAATACTTTCGGTGTCGCTGATAATATTTCCATCTTTGTCCTTACAGAGGCTGGTCCTGGGTTGGTAGCCATTTTTAATAGTGTTTACTAATCTGTATGCTTGTCTGGTGTTCTTACTAACTAGGTTTACATTAATGTTCAGCAACTGCTCGTCAAAATATTTCCGTTTCTTACGCCTAATTATTCTATTGGATATTCGCCGTAGCTCGTCATATTTTTCCTTTTTGGCTCTGGTTGCACGTTGGACCCATTGTCTGTAGGCCTCGTTCTTTGCGTCATGTGAGTTTTTGCATTCTTCGTCAAACCATTCATTTCGCGCTCGTCGGGCTTTGTATCCCACAACGTTTTCTGCCACATTCTTGATTGTATTTTTGAGCTCTTCCCAGAACTCGTGGACACTTACGTTGCTGGAGTCGCGCAGCATTGGTGAAATTCTTTCCTCGAGCGCGGTCGTATACGCCTGAGCCGTATAATCGTTCAGCAAGTTTTCAAACGCGAAGATTTTGGGAGGGCTGAATCTCGATTGGTGCACTGAGGAAATTCTGCACCGGTATGTTGTTTTCACCAGGAAATGATCGGAGTCACAGTTAGCTCCGCGGTACAAACACTTGACGCTCATCTCTTGCTAATAAGGATGTGGTCGATTTGGTTGACGGTATGTGGGTCTGGAGAATTCCAGGTCTGCTTGTGAATGCGACGATGTGGAAAGCAAGTTGAGCTTAAGACAAGGTTCCTGCCGCAAGCGAAGTCAATTAGACGATGGCCATTGTCATTGCATTCTTCGTGGAGGCTGTGTCCTCCAGTGGTCCCCCTATGCCAACTTTGATTCCCGACTTTTGCACTGAAATCTCCCAGTAGCATTTTTACATCATTTGAACGAAGTGAGTCGAAGAGAGTTTTCAGGCAGGCATAGAACTCGTCTTTTACAGAGTCTTCTTGTACTTCGGTGGGAGCGTGCACGTTGATGAGCCAGAGGTTGAAAAATCGCGCCTTGATGCGAATCGCACACAGCCTTTCGTTTACGGGTTTGAAGTCGGTAACGCGTGACTTAAGCTGGTTATTCACTTTGAATGCTACTCCAAACTCCTTGCGGCCCGATGGTTTACCGCTTGTAAAAATGGTGTGCAATTTCTTGTCGTTGATCTCGCAGCGTAACCATTTTGTTTCCTAGACTGCAGTAATGCTCAGTTTGTACTGTTCGACCTGATGAAGCAGGGCTTTTTCGGCCCCCGGTTTGTTCAGGGAGCGTACATTCCAGGTTCCGAGAGAATAATCCGTTGTGCGTTTGCGTGGTCGTCGTTGTTGATCCATCCAATCCGAGCTTTTGTTCCAGGTTTCTTGACAGAGCAAGTTTTTACAAGGATAAGTTGTCGGCACAGCGCTCAACCATTTTCATGGGGGGCCTCGGCGATAGTTGCTTCAGGAGACTTGCTTCGTGCCAAAGTTCACACAACTATGTTGCAGGTCTGACAACGTGGCTAATCCTTCCTAATGACCTAAGACGCTTAGGTGTAATTCAGCCATCAGGCTGCAACTATGCAAGTTTTACTGAGGATAGAATTACATCGTTGCCTCAAACCCTCCTCCTTTCTCCGGGCTTGGGACCGGCATATCACAAGTTAGATATCTTTATACATTTCCATAATAATTACATTAATTACAGTAAAAACGGATTCAACTTGAACCTAAAGTACTCCACATGATACACCCAATTCCATATATTATTATACTCAACAACCTTTTATTCATTCAACATTTCACAAAAAATACATTTATTCAAAAATTATATTATTTACATCTCATATGATCCAAGATCTTGGATAGGTGTGCCCACAAGCTTCGGTTCATCGATTTTCGAAAATTTGGGGTAGGTGTGTAAATCGTTCTACGGTTGTTTCCAGTTTGAGTGCTACTGAAAACGAATAAAGACAAACAAAATTCGATCCAAATCAGCATTTTGTAAACATTATAAACGCAGTCAAAAAAATCACACCGCTTGTAAATTATCTTCGAAAAGTAGGTTTTGTCCATTGTCATATGACTTTGATTAAAGAGTTTTTAGTGGAGATAAAAATTATTGCTTGTAAAAGGTTTTTCATATTCGTTGCAATAGCAACAAACGATCGATAGATCGTCAATCAATTCCACTTTTGCGAACCTTTTACTAAACAACCTTAGTATTCCAGCCAGAAACGGATTAATACATTACAATATATGAATCAAACAATGCTTTGAGCTGCGATTCTTACTTTTATTATAGTATGTAGAGTTTCAAGTCTAGAAAAATCCTAGCGCATCAGAACCGCTAAAAACACTAATGTTCAAAGAGCAGTAGAGGATTTTGGGCAGATTTTGAGTGTGTATTCTACCACTACTTACTTTTCCTACTTGAAACTAATACACCCTTAGTAATAATAGAATCTAAGTTTATATTAATTTCAGCGACCATCAAAAGTTACTGCGGTAGAAAGGTGTTTGGAGTTGCCATCCGTAAAATGTCCAGAGCTTAGAAAATTTAAGCAATGTTTACTTATTTTCATTGCAAATGTTTGCAAGCATTTATTGGACTTAATGCAAGCATTTATTGGACCGAAAATAACAAAAAGGCCTAGTGCTAACAGCTCTTTGCTAGCACCAAAACCAAAAATATATCACATCTGACTTACGTTGAGGTCAACCTGTTCTGCAAATTTTGTATTGATCCGATGACTGCATTGGAAGTTATGGGAATGCAAAGAAATTTAAGGTTACCATTCACAAAAGTTTTCAAACTTTCTAGATCTTAATATTTAGTGTTTATTTTCACTATAAGATCACTACGATTTGAAAACTCTATCCTAAAATGGCTTACTAATGATATGTCAAAAAAATACAAAAACAACCATAGCTGGCAACACTGTCATTGTGTTGAACTTAAGTTTCTACTGAATATTGCTAACAATAAGTTTAATTTGCTATTTGAATTTCGTTATGATTCAATGACTGTACTGGAAGCTATAGGGCAGAAGGCTTTATTTTCCTCAGGAATTTTCCAAATTTTTGACACTAAAATTACCATTGCTGGCAGCTCCTACCGAGATTTTCAACCAAATTTCTACCAAACGTGGTTCACCTACTGTGTAAATTTGGTTGAAATCGATTGACTGAATCAGAATTTATAAGGCCAAAACCAGTTATTTTTCTTACTGACTTTTCAAGATGGCACCACTGGCGCCAAATTGCCCGCATTCCGAAATATCTTCTGTCAGATTTGGACCTACTTAAGGCCAATATATACGGTAAATTTCAATTAATTCTGATAATCGCATCGTGAGTTTCCGTGAACAGAAGTTTTTGATGTTAAAAATATAGGTAAATTGGGAATGGGTTACCAGGCGTGCCCGTTGTGAAATTTCAAATTTTTAACTTCAACTATAGACGCAAAACATAAGGCTTGTTTATGAGTGGCTTTTTTTTCCCCAAAAACCAATAATTTTGCAGGAGATTCGATGATTTAGAGGCTTTCAATTTCAGCGCCTACCCTAGCTTCACAATTTTAGAACTAAATATTACCAATATGTTCTGAAAGTTTCATAATAATTGAATAGCTCTATCAAAAG
The DNA here is from genome assembly GCA_947369275.1 of Nemotelus nigrinus. Classification (NCBI taxonomy): domain Eukaryota; kingdom Metazoa; phylum Arthropoda; class Insecta; order Diptera; family Stratiomyidae; genus Nemotelus; species Nemotelus nigrinus. The sequence goes on along the minus strand of OX376372.1, from coordinate 122,305,133 downwards.
TTATCGTATTTTAAAAATTTTCAAATTTAATCGCTCTCTTTTTAGGCACCTAGCACACACATGGGGTTAAAAAAATTCCAAAACAGTATCTGACTCACATGTAAAACATGTTCAAATATTATTTTATTAACGTGATTTTTAGAAAAATTATTTGTGGACGGAAAAATAGGTATAATAAAAATATCACTTAAATTGCCACCGGTGCCAAGGGCCAAAATAATTGTCACTTAGTGAGACCTGGACCTACTCTGCATATACACCAATGCATCCTGAAAACTTCTGCTGAATCAGATTGCGTATAGTAACTGAATTTTTTTAATGATCTATATATATACATATATATATATATATATATATTATATATATATATATATATATATATATATATATATATATATATATATATATATATATATATATATATATATATATACAGATATATATATATATATATATATATATATATATATATATATATATATATATATATATATATATATATATATATATATATATATATATATATATATATATATATATATATATATATATATATATATATATATATATATATATATATATATATATATATATATATATATATATATATATATATATATATATATATATATATATATATAACCAGACTGGCCCTCCAGGTTGGGGGTTAGGCAATGGGCCAATAACCCATTCCCGTAAAACTTCACTTATTCAGGAACCTGATACTTCGCCTCGGATACTTGGATTGGATCAACGGAAACGACCACGCAAACGAAATATGGACTACTCTATTGGAACCTGGAACGTGCGAACCCTGTACAGACCGGGGGCCATCAAAGCCCTGCTGGAACAGGTCAATCACTACAAAATAAACATTCTCGCTGTCCAGGAAACGAAACTGTTTGGTGCCGAGATTATGGACATGAGGTCGTACACAATCTTCAAAAGCGGGAAGTCATCGGGAAGTCACGAGTTTGGAGTGGCCTTCATCGTGGACAAAAAAATGAAACCGCTAGTAATCGACTTCAAGCCTGTCAACGAAAGATTGTGTGCGATCCGCATTCGTGCAAAGTTTTTTAACGTTTGGCTCATTAACGTTCACGCCCCTACTGAAGATAAGGATGAGGCAGTGAAAGATAATTTCTATAACCTTCTGGAAAGGTTATATGATTCTCTGCCATCAAATGATGTTAAAATCCTGCTGGGCGACTTCAACGCAAAGGTTGGAAAGGAGGAAACACACCGCGGAACCACCGGCCAATTTAGCCTTCACGACCTATGCAACGACAATGGACAACGACTGGTCGACTTTGCGAGTAGCAGAAATCTCGTCGTAAGCTCCACGTGCTTCCCGCATCGTGACATCCATAACAGGACATGGGCATCCCTCGACGGCCACACCTTTAATCAGATTGATCATATTCTGATTCAGAAAAGGTGGGCCTCTAGTATATTAGATGTGCGAACCTTCCGTGGAGCCAACTGCGACTCCGACCACTACTTAGTCAAGACTCGATATCGATGTCAAATATCACTCTCGTATGAAGCCAGAGCAAGCTCAAGACGCAAGTTCGATGTCGACAAGCTTCGAAACAAGACAATGGAAGCCGAATATAGATCCACTCTGAAAATGGAACTAGCTTCCACGCCTAACACCTCGTCTATCAACGATGTTTGGACTACTATCAAAAGCGCAGTGAACGCAGCAGCCGAAAAAGTAGTGGGATATACAGCCGGGCAACGCAGAAATGAATGGTTCGACGAGGAATGCCAAGCCGCGTTGGATGAAAAGAATGCGGCCTACAAAATCCACATTGAACGACCGACTAGAGCCAAGAAAGAAAAATATGACGATCTTCGGAGAGTAGCTAATAGAATAATTAGACGTAAGAAACGAAAGCATTTTGACACCATGCTGAATAACATGAATGACAACTTTATGGCTAACAACACTCGACAAGCGTACAAAGTAGTGAGACACTTAAAGCAAGGCTTTAAACCACGAACTAGCCTATGTAGGGCTGCCGATGGAAGCATCATAAGTGGCTCAGAACAGGTGAAGGAAAGATGGGCGTCCTATTTCCAGCAATTACTGAACGGAAATGTCCCCGCACCCGACGAATCGCCATCATTAATTGGCACATACCTTGACAGTGCCTCATCTCACCCCCCTACACTGGATGAAGTCCGACAGGCCATGGACCGCTTGAAACCCAACAAAGCACCTGGCATCGATGGTATCCCCGCGGAGCTCCTGAAGACAGGCGGGATTTCCGTTTTAAGGGCAATCCATGGATTGATGACAAGCATCTGGCAACAAGAAATGATGCCGGACGAGTGGCGAAAAAGCGTTATATGTCCCATTCACAAGAAAGGAGATAAATTGCTATGCGAAAACTACAGGGGCCTATCACTACTTTGTACGTCGTACAAGCTCTTGACAAAAATTTTAGAGTTAAGGATTTCCCATCACGCTGAGAAAATTCTTGGTGAATATCAAGGTGGTTTCAGACGTGGAAGATCGACAACTGACCAAATATTCACGGTCAAACAAATTTTGGAAAAATGCTGGGAATTCAACATTGATGCCCATCAAATATTCGTCGACTTCAAACAAGCGTACGACAGCATCAACCGAACTGCATTATATAGCATTATGCTGCAGTTTGGAATCCCAGCAAAGTTAGTACGCCTAGTGAAAATGACCATGACCGACTCCACGTCACAAGTGCTGATCCAGAATAATATGACCGACTCGTTTTCGACGAATACAGGGCTAAAACAAGGGGATGGATTAGCTCCGGTGCTCTTTAACTAAGCGCTTGAATATGTCATCAGAAAAATCCCCGTTGACACGAGAGGAACTCTATTATTTAAGTCGACACAGCTAGTAGCTTACGCTGATGACATCAACTTTATGTCACGTTCGTTCAACGACGCCAAGGAAATATTTGTAGCTCTAGACGAAACCTCCAAGGAAGTTGGTCTTCAAATTAACGAACAGAAAACAAAAGTTATGACTCAATCAAGGAAAAGGACGCCAATAAGACAAAACATAACGATAGGGGACTATAACCTTGAAAATGTAGACAGCTTCGTATACCTAGGGACGAACCTCTCGAAGGATGGGAATGAGCTTGACGAAATCAAACTACGGATTCAATTAGCCAATAAGACTTTCTTTTCGGTGCTTCCCACTCTAAAATCTCGATGCGTACACAGAAATACGAAGCTCCGCATCTATAAAACAATTATTAGACCAGTTCTATGCTACGGAAGTGAAACCTGGACGCTGACCCAGGCATCTGAAAAAGCCTTAAATACGTATGAGAAGGATCCTCGGTCCAATACGGGAAGAAGATGGATGGCGAATCCGATACAACAACGAGCTGTATACCATGTATGACGAGCCGGAAGTCTCTACCGTCATACGACTCCAAAAGCTACAATGGGCTGGCCACGTCGAACGAATGAGCGACAATCGAATCCCCAAAAGATCTCTCAAGGGGCGAGCGAGCGGAGCCAGGCCAGTCGGTAAGCTGCGCAAGCGATGGGAGGACTCGATAGATGCTGACAGCAGGTCACTTTTGGGAGCACCGAACTGGAGGACGCGGTCACTGAACCGAGACGAATG
>OX376372.1:122267464-122301299 GCA_947369275.1 Nemotelus nigrinus | reverse complement strand
ATATTCCAGTTTCGGTAAATTAACCAGGGTATTAGATCGATTCATACATAACACACGAAACCCTCAGTACAAACGCTCAGGCTATTTAACAACTCAAGAGCTGAAAGCTGCCCACAACAGATGTATTGTAATTGCCCAACAACACTCATTTTGAGAGGAACTACAACAGCTACGGCAAGCAAAGCCAATCACTAGCAATATTCGTTCACTCTTGCCTTAGATTGATATTGAGGGTATCCTCAGGGTAGGTGGGAGAATACAGAATGCCTTAGTCGGACTGGAAACAAAACATCCGGCAATTTTAAAAAAAGTTACTTTAGCAAAGTTACTAGCGCAGCAAGCACATCACCAAACATGGCACGGAGTTGTGCAATTAACCATAGCCTCGCTGCGACTTCAATATTGGGTATTGTCCGGACAGTCATTAGTGCGGAAGGTAATTCACGAATGCTTAAAGTGTTATAAAATGATGGCGAGACCCAGGGAACAATTAATGGGAATTTTACCTGCTGCAAGAGTTCAGTTAGAGAAAGCCTTTATGAACACAGGTGTTGACTATGCTGGACCTATCATCATAAAATGAAATGGAGGACGTGGCGCGAAAACTACAAAGGCTTATATAGTTATTTTTGTGTGTATGGCAACAAAGGCGTTTCATTTGGAATCGGCATCAGGTTTATCGTCAACTACATGTATTGCTGCAATACGTAGATTCATCGCTAGACGTGGGAAATGCCGTACAATTTATAGCGATTGTGGAAGCAATTTTCTGGGTGCCAACAAACAATTACAGGAGCAGTACAAAAAAATATTGCAAACAAGTGGCGCTGAGTTAGCAAATGAGGGTATTGATTGGAAATTCATACCTCCCGGTAGTCCCCATTTTTGTGGACTATGGGAAGCCGGTGTAAAGTCAATGAAAAAACATCTCTACAAAACAATCGGACATCAACTTTTGAATATTGAAGAATTCACTACCCTTCTTGCTTAAATAGAAGCTTGTTTGAACTCGCGTCCGCTTACTCAAATAAGTGATGATCCAACAGATATGGCTGCTCTTACTCGAGGTCATTTTCTAACCGGGGACAATTTGTTCGAAGTGAAAAGCAATTCAAGTGAAACTACTGCCACACTACTAAAGAATTGGAAGAATATTGGAGTCAAGAATATTTACATCGACAACAGCAAAGACCCAAATGGCTCAAACCACAAGAAAATCCTGAAGTAGGAGAGCTGGAGCTGGGTAAAACTGATCACATTCCATCCATGCAATGGCCATTAGCAAGGATTGTAGAAACTCATAAAGGGATCGATGGTCTAGTCCGAATTGTCACACTTGAGATGAACGGGAAACTTACAAAGCGGCCAATCACCAAAATTTGTATGCTTCCTTTTTCAAACAAACCGCAAGAAAACAACATACCAGAACCTTTGACAATTCATCATTCAGAACCAATAGTTTTGTCTGGAAAGAGGTCTCAGTCGATTAATAACAAAGAGGATAATAAACGAAGGAAAATGATGTTACCTTCAACAGCAAAGAACCCGCTAGGAACCATGTTATTCACCATGTTAATGGTTCTTGGGTCAGCAATATTACCGTCAATTGCAACAGCTAACATTACCCAGTTAAGTGGTGGAATATACATCGAACATCTTGGATCAGCAAACTTATTACGAGGAAGTTTACAAATAAAAATACAAGTACCATTTGAAGACTTATCAAAAGACGAACAACACATACAAACCGTAAATGAAAGCATCTGATCTATGTGCTCACTTGGGAAAAGCATAACAAACGAAATACATTGTTGGAACTTAGTCAGCCATGTGGCAGAGTTAAGTCAGGAGGCGATGCAAAAAATCAACACATAACATTTTATGCGAGCCCACACTAAATGACGCATTCTTGGGCGAATGCTTACGACAGTGTTTGGAGTAAATGAAAAAGTGATCACTGTTGTAAATGATTTAAAAGAAAATCAAGATAGCTTGAAGCATTAAATTCATCAACAAGGAAAAATTGTGCTTCAGGCAACAAAAACTTTCAACACAACATCCAGTAAAATCAATAAGCAGCTTGAAAGATTTCAACAACAGCTTCAAAATGGAATAGATCAAATCAATGGATTCAGAAAATGGTATAGTATGACAGTAGACCACAACAAAATTAACATCCAGTTTTTGGCGACATATCAAAGAGCGATAAATTTTGTTCAAGAGGTTCATAGCAAATATAACAGCATTTTGACAGCCATTTACACACAGAAGGGAATCTGGGACTGTATAAAACTGGCAGAATTTGAGCCTACTATAAGGAACACGCAAAAATTATTAACAGCACATTTGGAAATTCTGCACATAACAACCACAAAATTATCGGTAAAAAATACTGACCAGGCAATAGAAATATCTGGATTCTTGCCCATCACTGACAATCAAAATTATGAGTTAGTGAAGGCAACGGCAATCCCACAGCAACAGAATTTGAATATTTTTGCTGCTTTAAATATTAATTCTGATATCCTTGGAATTAATTATAACGAGCAATTATATTTTGAAATTTCTGAAACCTCTGTACTTGCAGCTCCAGAGATTGACACCAACAAATTTCTGCTGTCGCTACCAATACTAATCGACATGAAGACCAGACCTAATTGCATAATTAAAGAAATGTATGCTGCTTACGGAATGAGCAATTGTTCTTCGCACAGATTTCGAATTCATACACTACTTTGGAAGCAAATGATCAATGCAAATTCTTGGCTTTTTGTTTCACCAAATCCCGCCCCAGCACAGACAGTAAGCCTAGGTGTAAGGTCAGACATAATGTTGCAGGGCACAGGTATACTAGGGTTATCAAAAGATTGCTCTCTGTTCACCAAGGATTTTATACTACGCAACAAAATTATAAGGGATCAGAGTTTCTAGTATATATCACACCAAAAATAGTATCATTTGACAACAGTTCAATGACAACAAAAGAAATAGAAACCCTTAACATTACATCAATCAATAAAACAACAGATTCATTCGCATCGTTAGTCACCGCTCAAGAAATGATGACTAGAAACATCGACGAGATACCATGAGAGTCCGTGTGACATCATGTAACAACTGGTAGCATATCTACTGTGACATCATGTCTAATCTGCGCAACAGCAATTATAGCGTTTTCACGTTACAAATACCACAATAGACATTGCAGCAAACAGGACAGTGGCCCAACAAATACATCAACCTGGTATGAGGAACATAAAGTATATTAGCCAAGAGGCTCTTGGTGGGCGGTGATGTTAACACTTAATCTATAAGCTTAATTTTAATATAACACGCATTGTCAAATATTGATGCCAACATACATTGTATTCATGTTATCATGTTGCGCAATATATGTACAATATAATCAATTAATCATATTGCTCTAATTAATTTGTAAAGTGCAATATGCACAAAGTGCAATAATAGGCGTGTTTTTTTGCTCCGATCCAGAACAGAATAGAACAATGACGCAAAAAAACGATTCATTACAAAACAGCTGATGCTTTCGCTAAGACTGACATAGGTTGCTGTATTTGCTGTGGTACCACTCAACAGCTCAAAATAAAGGGGGAAAATAACGAATATACACTACCACAATTGATAGAAAATAGCAATAGGACTAACAGAAAATTATCTCTTTTAACTTTCTACACATTACGCGAGCCTTTTTTAATTTACTAACTACCAACACATTCAACTTAACCATAAAAAAACCAAAGCCACCTCTCAGAAAAAAGGACAACTTCGTATGAGCTTTTCTTTTTTCTATCAGCACATTCTATACTTCAGCACGTGAACTACCTATGACGAATACAATTTCTGTACTAGTGAATTCACTGGTGCAGGAGTGTTGTTGTTTCCAATGCGCATATCCTATTCTCTACTGGATAGAGGAGCAAAAAAACACGCCTAATATATCATAATGCATATACAGTGTCAATGTACGCACTAAGCATTTGCTCTAATTAATTTTGTAAAGAGCAATATGCATAAAGTGCAATAATATTAAACTAGAGCAATATACGCGATATGTAATTATGCTTGCTTGACTCTCAATGAAATATGTGAAAGTAATCATTATAAAAAATCAGGTTAGCAATGTGCGATTTGTCGATACACAAAACATTTTATAGTTAAGCAAAATTACGCATTGCAATTTTAAGTCAATGAAAATAATGTATATAAACATAGGTGTTTCAATAAAAAATTCATTCGGTCTAGTAACAATCAAACAGTCTTTTAAAATAACTTTACATCGGGACATACATATATATATATATATATATATATATATATATATATATATATATATATATATATATATATATATATATATATATATATATATATATATATATATATATATATATATATATATATATATATATATATATATATATATATATATATATATATATATATATATATATATATATATATATATATATATATATATATATATATATATATATATATATATGTATGCATATATATATGTGTATATATATATACATATATTTATATATATATATATATATATATATATATATATATATATATATATATATATATATATATATATATATATATATATATATATATATATATATATATATATATATATATATATATATATATAGAAATATTATATAATTAATGCAAATTTTCTTCGAAACTTAGTAATAACTTCTTAACCTACTTATTTCCCATCGTTATTCGCCTAAATGCAAATAAACATTAACTTGAAAGACTTCCATATTCTATTTTGTAATAGTTGCATATTCAATTGTCATATATATAAATTGTCATGCCTTGTTTGGCAAATAAATAAATAAATAAATAAATGATGATGTCCAAGTTAATATACTCCAATCGTGCGCTTGGAATGTCAATGTGATCGGGTATATTCCTGACATGGCGTTGAATCTTACTCCTCTGGCAACTGTTGCAGGTACAGGTCCATTCTGATGTGTCTCTTCTAAGGTTAGGCCAAATAAACTTACTTTTCTGTAACTGTAACGTTGCTTTGACACCTGGGTGATGAGGGAAATACATATTGGCCGAGACCAGGCGAGCCGAAGTCAGGCGAGACCGCGAACATGTGGACGGCTTTTGAGACAGCACGAGCCTGCGCATCCACATGTTGGGCGCGACTCGCAACTTTGCAAGCTGTCAATCATCAGCTGGTAATCAAATGGTTTGGGCGGTTAAAAAATTCAAAATTGTACATAGGATAGGTAGTAAATTTGTGTAGTTCAACCGTACTAGAAACTTGCCGCCGCATTCATTAGGCCTGTTGGCGTACCTGAATCTATTATAGGTGTGTTCGCGTACTACAATTAATTACGATTAATTGCAATGAAGCGGTTTTTGTGCTCCATTTTAGTACGTACAAAAACGGCTTCTTTGCAATTAATTGCAATTAATCGTAGTACGCGAACAGACCTAGTATTTTAAAATAGATTCGCAGCAAGTCGTTTTTGTACTCTTGTTGCAAGCAAAATTTACGGAAACGGTCTCATTATCAATTATCAATCGCAATTAATCATAGTACGCGAGCAGACCTTGTGCTGCAATTTTCTGCACAAAAATAAGATACCACAAATACCGCAAATATACAAATACTTAATACCACAAAGACTGAGCCTTTGACAGCTCGTAGTCAACACGTGGACGGCATTTACCGGCACGTGCAGGGCACGTGATGAAATCCCTTTGACTCGTGCCCAAAAAACCGACTCCGATCGGATGTCGCACGAGCGCCTCTGACACCTGTCAAAGTCGCTTGTCTGGACCGTCCACACACTCGGCTCGCCTGGGCTCGGCCAATATCTATTTGGCACATGAGAGAGTCCATGAGCTGCGGCGAATGCTTGACGGCGCATAGAACTTGGGACGTAGTTTATCATCCACCATTTCAAAAATATTTTTCTTTGTCGGAAAGGTATGCCGAAGTCGCAACCTTCACTTCGTCGTTGCAATTTTTTTTTCAATTTTGGGAAAAATAATCGCTGGGAGCCAGGGCTGTAGAGTGGATGATGAGCCAGAAATGTGGACTATCTTGGTGGTAAATTGCGAAATATAGTTTAGTTGGCGCAATTGTCTTGGCGATGCTTTTTCGAGCTTCTGTGCGAAAGCATAAATCAAAGGCTTCTGATCAGTCTTTTCCACGAAAACGTTTGATTCTAAAATATGTCGAATAGCTGCGTAGATGGCGAGCAGCTCACGGTCGTATGTGCTGTATTTTGTCTCAGTTTCGCTAAGTTTTCGGGGAAAAAAACCCAAGTGGTGTCCACTCATTTTGAAAAGGTTGTTCTTAAACCGCACCTATTGCCGTGTCTGAGGCATCAGTTGTTAGAGCTAATGGGGCGTTCATAGACGAATGCGCCAGTAAAATTGCTTGAATTATGCTGTTTTTACAGTCTTCGAACGTCGTTTCTAAAATTGACGTCGTTTTTCCGAGAGTCCTTTAGGAGCATGATCAAAGGAGCCTGCACTTGTGCTGCATTATGTATTCATCGGCGATAATAGTTTACGATACCGAGAAAACGACGCAATTCCGATATTGGTTTCTGGACGGTTGTAATTTGCGATTGTTTGTATTCTGTCTTTAAAAGGTCTGCAACCGTTAGCGTTGATGGTGAATCCCAAATATAATACCTCGGCTTGGTTAAAACAGCATTTGCTTTTATTTATGGACAGTCCGTTTGTATGAAGGTGTTCGAGAGCTATCTGCAAGTGTTTTTGGTGCTCTTCGGCTGAACTCGACATAATTAGTATATCGCCGATGTAACAAAAAACGAAGTCAATAGTGCGGTTTACAGCGGTCGGACCAAAAGTGACCTGACCTAAAGCGCGGACTAAATGAACTTAGTCCTCAGGTGTTTATACCAACCTGACCTAAAATTTGCTTAGGTCGAATTTAGTCCTCGTTCGCATATGACAGCTGTCATTTAGTTTAATTTTCGTTCATGCACTGTATTTATCGTTTCACTTGTCTCTCAAACATGTTTAGTTCAATGATTTTGTGTCAAAGGGGAATGTTATGAGCTTATATTCAACATACATACATTATTAATAGTCGCGCAAAAATCAATGTTTAGGTCGCGTGTGTTTACAACGATTATAATCCACGACCTATATTTAGGTCAGGTCGCTTGAAATCGTGGACTGATCTAAATTAAGGCCGGTCCGCGAGTGTATACACCACGTGGACTAAAAAATATAGGTGGAATTTGGTGTTTAGTCCGCGGACTAAACGTTCGGTGTATACGATACTAATGTCTTGCTAGATATGATCCATTTGACGTTGGCGTTGCGTAGTCCACATGGCATCTGTGTGAATTCAAATAACACGAAGGGTGTACAGATGGCAGTTTTCGGTATGTCTGCTTGAGCTACGGGGATTTGATAATACGTTTTATTTAAATCCAAGGTGGAGAATATCGTTTTCGCATGCATACGATCCGTGACGTCGTAAATGTTTGCGATAGGGTACCGGTCTGGAACTGTTTGTGCGTTCAACTTTCGGTAATCACCGCAAAGTCTCCATTTGCCATTTTTTTCAGGACTAGATGAATGGGCGATGCCCATGGACTGGAAGAAGGGCGGCAGATAACTTGCTTTAACATTTCTTCGATTTCGGATTTGGCCGCTGACAGCCTTGCTCCTGCCAATCGACGAGGCCGTTCCGCAACCGGTGGTCCTGTGATTTTGAATCTAATTGTTTGCGTTGGTGGTAACTGGACTGTTTAACCGGTTTGTACTGCAGTCAATATCATTCTGGTTGCTTACAGAGGATAGGTCTCTCGTGGTAGGATAGAGAGTTTCTCCCGTTACCGTACGGAGCGTGCCTTGATTAACTAGTCGCTTGTTTTTCAGGTCGATTAACAAGTTGAAATGAGAAAGAAAATCTGCCCCCAGAATTGCAATATTGACGTCAGCAACAACGAATTTCCAATTGAAGGTGCTGCCGATTCCTCAGTCCAATTGCAAATTCGTCTCACCATATGTCTTAATGACAGTGTTATTGGCTGCGTAATGCGTGGCGTGGCCTTTGGCTCAAGATAAAGAAACTGTTGTGACAGGTAGGACAGATGTAACCGATCTGGAGTCTACTAAAAATTTGATTTGTGTTAATCGGTTTTTGATGTGGAGTCTGGGCTCCGTTGCCTGAATGTTGCATAGGAGGCTGTCGCCTAAGTGCGTGTTCTTAGGCGACGTCATATTAAGTTTTTTGAATTTTGCAATGTTGTCACGAAACTGCATGGCTGTGTGCAGCGTTTAGCATGAATGCCATATCTGCGGTGGTAATAGCAGGTGGTGGGGTTTTGTTCTTCCTCCGATGTTTTCGTTTTACGTTTCAAAGTGTCAGGAGAAATTTCGTTCCGAATCTCTTTCATTATGGAGGTAAATTCTGCAAGATGTTTTTCTAGCGTGTTTACATGGAATTGGGGAGAATCGCTAGACACAGTTTGCTGTGTGGTCGCCATGATTAACGCTGTTGGGCTGCTTTCATGGATTTTATCTGCTATATCAGCTTGTTCGTCGAGCGAAAGGTTACCGTTGGCAGCCAAAATGTTGCAAATATTGACAGGTAATCGAGCAACCCATAAAGTTCGGAGAATATTGTCTGCTAAACCTTTCGGTGCAAGAGCTTGCATATCTCTCAAAAGTTGTGACGGGCGTTTATCCTCGAGGTCCAGTCCACTTAGTAATCGATTGATTTTATACTCGTTAGAAGAGTCGATAACGCTTGATGAGATTAGCTTTCAGATATTCGTATCGATCCGTAGTGGGTGGTGCCCGCGCAATATCACGTATTTGCTGGAACGTTTCTCTGTCCAACGTGGACAAGATGGTGTAAAATTTGAGATTATAGCTTGTGGTATGATTTGCGTAAAATTTGAGATTATAGCTTGTGGTATGATTTGCGTAAAATTGAGCCTCTGCTAGCATGAACCAAGTACTTGAATCATTTTGCCAAAAAGGCGGTAGCTTAACATTGTGCATTGTAGCCACGTTGTCCTGATTTATGTCAGTGCTGCTGGCTAATTGGATCTGAGTTTGCTTAATAGTCATGGGTATTCGCACAGATCCATCTGCTGTTTCGTCAGCCACGTGCAGCAACGTATTGTTCATGTCTTTTTGAGGTGTACTGTGGTGCACCATGTTGAAGAAAATTGTTGCGCGACTTATATTCGCGAAACCGGCGAATATGAAAAAAAACAATAATTGTTCTATTCAATAGCTTTATTACCACTAGACTGCTGATTGACATGCAATATGTTACATTTATAATGTTTCGATTTGCTGCGTAAGAACATGTGGCGGAAATTACAATTTGGAATTTAGAAAAGTGCAGACTGAAATTTAATGCAATATCGATTTGGACTGGAATTTTATGTAGTGTCGAATTAATTCTGAGGCGGCGCTCAACAGGACTAGCTTAAGCACGTGTTGGTGTGTTGTACAGGTATCGTAGGTATCGTAACTCCTCCCCCCTGAGGAAAAAGCGTTGATTGTGAGAGCTGGTTTGAAGGATTTCGATAGCTAACTTGTTTTGTAGGTTGAAGCATTCGAGTTTCTGGAATGTGATTTTTCATTTCGTTATTGTATAATTTATTTTATTGGAAAAATGTGGATCTCATCCCAATGTGTTTGAGGTTATCCATCGTATGTAATGTTGTTGATTTGGACGTTGCAATTTTCAAAGCGGACTAGTACGGTTCCGTTGACTGTTGAGGGTTGGTGTTGCATGTGGAGTTTATGTTGGTTTCGGAGATGTTGACTCAAAGGATAGTGTTTGGCTCCGGCTTTGAGATTTCCGGGTGTTCCTCGTCAATAGTTAACTCGCAGTGCACTGGAACATTGTTAATTAAGTTCCGCATACAGTTGAGGTTTCGTAGATTTCCATGGTGCGTCGGTGTCGTGCAGTAAAATGTTTGTTCGGTTTTTTGGCATTTTTCGTCGAATTGTTGAATATCGTTAGGATTAAGGATAACATAGGTTTCTGTTGTAATTTTCTTATTTTTTTGGATGGGTATAGGTATAACATGGAAAAGGGTATAGGTATCGTTTGAGAAACATAGAATTTGAACATTGAATATTATATTAGTATCATTATAATAAGCTTGTAACTTTAACAATTCATAAATATTTTCTTCTGCTCTTGGTTTAACTCCATTGGCACTAAAAAAATCATATATTTGATCCAGCTCTTTACTGCTTAAGATTTGTTTTGATGTAATATTTAATTTCGCAAATATAACGGATTCTGCAATATTTGATAAATGATTGTTCAAAATGTCTATGTAGTAGCTAATTTGATTAAGTAATTGAAAGTGTTGGAACAAGTGGTTTTCTATTTTAATCTGGTTTTGGTTGTTTTTTATTATTATTTGCTGTGAGTTAATATAGTTTGTGATGTTGTCGAATCTCTGGATCATTTTATGATTAAGTGAAATTCGGGAGTTAATGCTATCTTTCAATATCGATTGATCTGACATTATCGTTTTGATATCTCTGTTTATACGTAGGGCGTCGTTCGCGTCCATATTGCCTGTTATTTCTTTTATTATGCTTCCCAGCCCGTTAATTAATCCTCTTTTGTTCCTTTTATTTGGGAGAAGACTGTGTAGTTTCTGTTGGACCTCGTTAAATTTAAATGTTACTGTTCGTACTGTATTGTCGAGTCCTTCTATGTTGGTGAAGTTGATTAGTGAGTCATATATGTTGTCTAAACTTTTCTTGTATGTGTCGAGTTTAACAATGTGTAATAGGCTACTATATGATAGTACTGTTCTGGCAGTTCCTAGTTTGATGGGCAGAAGTCCTTTGTTGTTTCGTAAGTCATGTATTTCCATTTTCTGTCCGGTTATCTCTGGTGACCTGGAATTTTCGTTTTCTTTTAATTCTTGCTTTGTGAAGTTTTTGATTTTTGTTGTGATCAAAGTTACTCTATTGTTAGTCCTAACCTTGTGTCGACTGAATATAGGGGTTATTTTGTTTCTACGGCATTCTTTTCTCAATACTACTTCGTTTTCTTCTAATTCTGGAGGATGTTCGTGGTTTTGATTAAGTTTCTTAAGATTTTTATTTACTAGGTTTTCTATTTTGTCTTTAATAATGGGGTAAATTTGAGACCTGAATTAATCGTTGCATAAGTTTACGTCTTTGTTGAATATGTGCGTTCGTCCCGTGAATAGTTCGTGTGGGGTTAGTTTTGTTGTCGAAAGTATGGCGTTATTGTATGTAATTGATACTTCGTTCAATATGTCGTTGTGATCTGTATCTACGTTCTTTTTCTTGCGTTCATCTAAAATAATTCTGTGCGTTTCCGTCAGTGTTGAGTGTAGTCTTTCGACATAGGCGTTACTGCTAGTTTGTTGATAGCAAATTTTGCGAATTTTGAAAATCTGTCTAATATAGTGAGAATTGGTTTACTATTTATTGTGTAAATGTCTATATCAATGCTCTCGAGGGGTTTTGATGGGCTTTCGCTCTGTTGGTATTTGATTTTTGGTGGATGCCTATTGTACTTCAATGTCTGAAAAGTGCGGCAATTGTTAATAATTTTAGTTATTTAATTTTTTAGAAATGGAAAGTAGTATTCTCTCTTCAGATGCAATATTGTTTCGCTTATTCCCCGATGATTGCTTTTAGTATGGTATTCGTTAATAAGTTTGTCTTGCTCTTCTTCTTCGATCACATCGGTTAACATCTCTGTACATCTTATTATTTTGAAAATTTTGGAGTTTGAGAAGTATTTAGAATATACATCCTGTACTAGTTTAAATGTATCGTCGTCAGTCAAAGTGGCGGATAGTTTGTTAGGGGCGAGATATTCTTCAAAGATTTTGATTATGTTTTCTTCCGTGAAATTGGGAAGGCGAAAGGTTCGGCGTTGCTTGTTTCGAAATTTGACCTACAGCGAAATTGGAGGTCTTGTCACAATTATATTCATGCGATAGTGTACCACGAACCTTGGGCCCTCGATGAGGCCAAGAATGTAAATTCCGGGCGGCCTTCGCTCACGGAGAAAGGGGTGGGTAGGCGCCACTCGCTTCTTTACCGAAATTTACCGCACACCTGCCGTCCCGAAGCGAGAAGGTGACGACAGATTCCTTGATAGCCCAGTGGAAACAAAAAGGTCGAATTATACGAATTCCTCGCGATCACGCGAAGAAAAACCGGAGTTCCGCGATTGTGCCACAAATCTAGCTCACTGAATCTTTTCTTGTCCAATTCACTTTTATTCAACTTCGCTTATCTACTAACAAACACGTTTGAGCCGTTCTACCACTGGCTGGTAGGATGTTTTACATTGACACCTTACTTTTGTTACTCTCTACTCCCTACCGCGATACTCTAACATTTCTTCATCAATTCGACTAATCGGACACAATCAACTCAACATATACCTCGATATATAAGATTTTCTTAAACTAACTAACCTGACTCTATCGTTTCGTCGCTGACGATTCTCGAGCTGGTTCGTAACATCCCGCGCTGGGGCCCTTTCGTTTGATGTCCAGTTATCCTCACGTACCGCGTACCACCAATTACAATTCCGTCCAAAGGAAGAAAACTACGCTTCCTTAATTCAGTTTCAGTTGTCGCAGATCTATCTCGATGCTCTTGCTTAATTCTTCGCCAGTTTCAGTTGTCGCAGATCTATCTCGATGCTCTTGCTTAATTCTTCGCCAGTTTCAGTTGTCGCAGATCTATCTCGATGCTCTTGCTTAATTCTTCGCCAGTTTCAGTTGTCGCAGATCTATCTCGATGCTCTTGCTTAATTCTTCGCCAGTTTCAGTTGTCGCAGATCTATCTCGATGCTCTTGCTTAATTCTTCGCCAGTCTCCAGTCTCAATCCAATCACCAAAGTGTACCGGGAATAATAAATGTTAGAATTGTCTCCGCACAAACCACACCATCCGACTCCTTACCAGTCTCAAACCAAAAAGCAGCTCTTCACAGAGTTTTCGCCCAAAACTCAACTATTTCCCGCTAAAGCGGCTTTTCCTCGACCGTTGGGGGTATCGACATTTGGCTTTATCTGATTTGAAAATTCGCACTTTCCAATTCCAATTCAATTCACATCTAATGTTTTGGTATCATTATCGTTCCGACTTTTTAGTACTATTTTCCACTGATCTGTCATCTGACGTTCCAACCGGTGACATTCTGGAATCCGAATTGTCAACACTTCAACTGCATGACGCCAGCATGAAATATCATCAAATCGCTGAAGTTGCGATGAAACCAACATACTATCCGAGTCGTTCGGGGAAACTTTATTTCTCAGGTGAGTACAATGTTTATTACTGTGTGTGCATCGATCAGAAGTGACGCGCGTACGCCTTTCATTTCGTCATTTTTTCCGCCGGTAGTGTGTGTGCTTTCCGCGACTGATTGCACTATTTTTCCGATTGGTTCACCGTCGATCAATCATTCCGTGTTGTTCTGGATATCTCTTAAACTAATCTCCGTGGCATCTTTTGAATCTCGTCTTAGTTTGAGTAGTGCATACACTGCTTGATCTATCTGGGTCAAATGTTGGCCCAGGTCAGGAGCCGCCAGCCCGGGCAAACAAAATTGTGCGATGCCCTGCGTTTTCATGCGTCGAAATTACATTTTCACTTTAGATTTGCAACTAACTATGGGTCGTTTACTCCCGTCTTAGTTCGGCTGCGATTGTATACATTTGAGTTGTCTCAATTGATTCGACTTCAGTTATCTCGGGTGTCTTGAGGCGTCATTGACCTGTCGCTTAGCTGCCTGCGGATTTCGCGTCCTGAGCTACTGCCCTAGCCCTTAAGTTAATAATTAGACCCGGTGAGCTGCTTCTTGGCACTTAACTACCCTCTACCATCCTTTCCTGCGAAGATTGGTAGAGGGTATTTAATTTTTTTTTCTTACACTTGAAGTTCGGGCGTTCTACATTCGACCGTGACACCCCCCTCTCCTCAGAGAATTCCCTGGGAATTCTCGATGCTTTTTCTCTCTCTATAAAAACCGAGTGAAATTAAGGAAGAAAAAAAAACAAAGATAAAAATTGAGACGCGCAAAAACAAGACGAAAAAGGAGAAAAGAAAAAGAAAAGATAACCATCAAATCTACTCAACAGAAGCACGGAAGTCACGCCCCAAATTATGGTATATTATTTCACTTTTTTTTATCCCTATAATAGCTCATACGACTAACTCCTCAAAATTTAACTATTAACTAATACTAGGCTTACTTCTACTAACCCTTCACCAAATATTTTTTTTTCTTTTTTTTTTTACAACACTTAATCGACCCTTCACGGAAGTTACCTAATAATATTAATTCTACTCGCTGTAGCCTACCGATATTGTAAAACTAACTCCCACCACCTTTCTTTTTACAATATTTACTGCGTCAGCATCCCACCACCACAGAGCCTTACTACTAATCTTACAAAAAAAATATCTCTAAATTCAAATCCCGCCACCAAATAAACGGTATTGTTTTCATATTCCTAATAAGCCTTATACTATTGTATCATAAAACTACCCTATATATACGTATCCCTATACCTAATTCTAAAGTAAGATAAACTGATTCTTTTTAGGATGTCTACCTCTGCCCCGGCCACGGAACATCAAGTTAACCGAACGAAAAAAACTAAAAAAACCTAAAAGGAAGGAAAAAGGAGGAAAAATAAAATATGAGCGGATACGAACTCATCCCCCAAATGAAGGTATTATTATTTTCTGTTTACCGATAACGATAAAACATCTCTTTATACATATATCTAACCCCAATCCGACCTTATGCCAAATCTAACACTGATCATCACATATTCCGGCCGCTGCCCCTCCTATCGGGACCACTTATCCTTCGCTCTTCTACCCCTGCTTTACTGTCAGAATCGCCGGCTCCCTGGCGTATTTATCTGTCACTATATGCATCCTAACTATTTAAAATCCCACCACCAACATAACCCTCTTATCTGTTATTTCAACCACCCAGAAACCTTGCTACTACGCTGACTCTCACTAAATCCACCCAGGTTAAACCTTCTTGATATCAGCTAGCCAAAAACCCTGCAGCTCACTTTTTCCCACGTTGGATGTCTCCTTCCTCCGGTTCTCCTCCAAAGAACGGCTTAAGGTCCTTCGCGTGCCAATTACCTACCCCCTTTCCCTTCATATCGGACAGTTCGAAAGTCCATGCCGATGTTTTCGCCTTTACGATAAAAGGCCCAACGAACGCCGGAGCTAGCTTGGCAGAAAATTTTTTGCTGGCATCGGACAGCACATAATTCCTTTTCCACACCTTGTCGCCTACCTGAAAGTCCACTGTTCGCCGGCGAAGATCGTATCGACGTTTACTTGTTGACGCAGCTCGCTGCATCCGGCGGACTACCTCTTCTCGGACTTCTGCCAACGCTCTTGCGTTCGACACGGGGGAGAAGTCTCTTCCAGACTCCACCGGAGGCTCCATTCCGTCCCGAAAAGTGACCATCTCCCTCCCAAAATTTATGAAATACGGTGAGAAACCCGTGACCTCGTGTTTATACGTACGTAAGGCGCAAGCTATCCTCGCCAGTTGCTGGTCCCACAAGCGGTGGTTTTCGGATGTGTAGCACCTGAGCATACACTTTATATCCTGGTTTCTTCTTTCCGCAGGATTGGCTTGAGGGTGATAGAGTGAGGTATAGCTCACCCTGGTTCCATATTCTTCGACCGCTTTCTTAAACTGGTTGCCCCTGAACTGTACCCCATTGTCGCATACGATTACCCTAGAGACTCCATATACCAGGAAGACGTTTTCCTCCAAGAGACGAAATACGGCTGATGCCGTTGCGTTTCTCATGGATAACAGTACCGAATACTTGGATACGTAATCAAGAATGGTTAGGATGTATGAATTGCCGCGTGTTGACCTGGGAAGCGGGCCTACCAAATCGATACAGATCATCTCCCACGGAATTTTTGCGTCCCCCGCTCGAGTCGCCATCAGCCCTACTGGTGCCTTCCTCTCCACTTTACAAGCCTGGCATACCTTGCATTTCTTAACATATTCCCTGATGTCCGCCCTCATCTGAGGCCAATAATAATCATGAGCAACCCGGGCTATAGTCCGATCTGTCCCCATGTGCCCCGCCTTCGGGTCGTCGTGGCATCGATTTAGTATAATCGCCCTTTCTGCTTTCGGAACCACCCGTTTCCAACCCAGACTGTTCTTACCGCCACCTTTGCCGTCCGAAGTCTGTTTCCACAGCGCCTGCTCCGACCACCGCCAGCTCCCAAATCTCTGGGGTTCATTTCGAACGCTGGCTACCATCTTTTCGAACCACTTGTCGAGTACAGTGGGCACCGCAATGTCCCCTACTTCCGCAATTGCGCGGGACAACGCCTCGGGTACAACGTGCTCCTTGCCTCGTCGATGAATCACCTCGTAATCGAACTGTTGAAGGCGTACGGCCCACCTCGCCAGCCTGCCGTTTGGGTCCTTCAGTTTATTGAGCCAGACCAAGGAATGATGGTCCGTGATCACCACGAAACGCGTCCCCTCAATATACGGTCGAAGCTTCTCTATCGCCCATAATACACCTAAACATTCTCTTTCTGTGGCCGAGTACTTCCGTTCTTGTTTCGAGAGCGCGCGACTTAGGTAGCACACCACCTTTTCACCTGTTGGATGCGCCTGGCTCAACACTGCGCCTATTCCTACATCCGATGCGTCTGTTTGGACCTTGAAAGGCAGGTCAAAATCGGGGCAGGCCAATACTGGAGCCGACGTGAGTCTCTGTTTACAATCCTCGAACGCCCGCTCACATTCGTCGGACCATGCGAATTTACGACCCTTCTTCAGCAGGTCGCTAAGTGGTGACACCATCGTCGCATGCCCCGGGATGAATCGACGGTACCAGGACACCATTCCTAGCAATTGTCTGACCTGTTTTACGGAGCCTGGTCGAGGAAAATCCCTAATGGCTTGAACTTTCTCTGGGTCCACGCGCAGGCCTTCTTCGTCTACCACATACCCTAAATATTTAAGCCTCGACCTGCAAAACTGACATTTTTCTTTGGACGCCCTGAGTCCCGCCTCTCTCAGCCGTACGAACACCTCTCGAAGGACCTCCATATGTCGCTCGAACGTTTCAGTCACTATAATCACGTCGTCCAAATATGTAAAAACGAAAGGCTCGAGTGTGGGCCCCAGAACCGTGTCGACTAATCTTTGCCAGGTGGCCCCCGAATTATGTAGACCAAAAGGCATACGTCGGAACTGAAATAGACCTCTTCCGGGCACTGTAAAGGCCGTGTACTGTTGGGACTCTTTGGACATTGGCACCTGCCAGTATGCCGATTTTATGTCTAAAGTCGACAAATACTTCGCGTTACGCAGTTTATCGAGGGTTGCCGTGATATATGGTATCGGGTACGCGTCCTTTTCCGACACTGCGTTGAGCTTCCTGTAATCTACGCAAAATCTGAAGGATCCATCTTTTTTTCGTACCAATAGTATAGGAGAGGACCAGGCGCTCGTTGATGGCTCTACCACCCCCATTCGTAACATCTCGTCCAATTCCGCATTGATCTGTTTTTGTACCGCTGGCGAAACCGGATAATACCTTTGTTTAATCGGTGGTGCCCTTGTCTTGATGACATGGCATACCGACTTTGCGCAGCCCAGACCATCTCCCATCAACGCAAATTGCTCCTCCAGCAATTCCGACAAGGTGTTGGCTTCATCTGCTGTCAGATGAGACCAGCTCCGCAGCGTCTTTCCCGGCATCGTTTCTACAGCGGCTACCGAAGTCCACTGCTGACCCTTCATATCAAGGACTACTCCGAAGCATTTCCAGAAGTCTATCCCCAATATTAACTCTTGTGGTACTGACGGGATCACCAGCACCTCTAACTCATGTCTACGATCGTTGAGTTCGAACATCACTCTCGCCGTTCCTGTCACCGGACACATTTCACCATTTGCCAGTCTCACTTCTTCGATCTCGTTCTGGGTCAGGGTTGCACCTCTTCTCCTTAGTTGAACCCATCCCTTCTCCCCTAAAATCGTGCGGCTCGCACCCGAGTCCAGCAGGCCCTCCATCGCTATGCCCATCACCTTCACATGTAGATGCGGACGATTATCCTGGCTGCACTTCGCTAGTGCGTAACCCACCGTCGGAGAGGGTACCCTCTGTTGCGGCCTCTTTGAAGTGCTCGCTCGACCGCCTAGCGAGCACGTCGGTCGTTTCCCGCCGCCGGTGGATCTGATCGTGCCCGCGGTCCCTGTTCGTTCGCCCTCGTTCGACAGACAGGGCATGAGGCTCGCATAACTCCCTGCCGACCACACCCGAAACACCGCCGCGGCTCAGGACACTCCCTCGATACATGCCCATCTCGTCTGCAATTCCAGCATTTCACTCTACTCTGTTCTGCCATCGCTGCCACTTGCTCTACTCTTTCTACTCCCACGTAGGCCAAATCTGGCTCCAAACAGCGTCTGGATCTTGTCGTGGGTGGCACAAATGCTGCCACTGACACCCTCATCGCATCCACAGTGCGACCCATCCTCACCAGTTCCGCTACTGTCGTCACCGGTGTCAAGCACAACTGTTGCTGATAGAATGGTGTTATATTCCTGCGCAATATGCGCAGTTTCTTCTCTTCTGTCCAGCTAGTTGTCAGTCGGCTGAATAGCCGCTCCATCACCGCGACATAAACTCCCATAGATTCCCCCTCCCCTTGCGTCCGTCTCCTTATCTCTTCCCCCAGGCGGTCCTCGTAATCCAGAGGTAAAAACTCCGCCTTCATCTCCCGAACAAGTTCGTCCCACGACGACACCAGATCCCGATTAGCGCGGAACCAAATCAAAGCCCGCGAGTCGAACAACTCTACAGCTGCCCTGAACAACTGCGGCTTCGACAGACCCCTCGCCAGACGCAACTCCTCGACCCGTTCGAGGAAGGCGTTGATGGATCCCGACGAATCTCCACTGAATTTGATGCCCCATTTGGCCACCTCCGCTGGGCTCACTCCTCTTGCCTCCTTCTGCACGGGTACCGTCTGCTCGCGAACGCCTGTCTCTCCCTCATCATCGGTGGAATCTTCGGTCTTTCCAACCAGTGTCCCCATCGCCAGGATGAGCCTGTTTCGTAATTCCTTCACGCTATCCTTCTGATCCTTAGTGATGGCGCGCATATTGGCTAGTCGCCGAAAGCCGAACTCCGTCTTCACTTTCGCCTTCATGAATTCCGACCTCGCCCCATCGTCTGAAACTTTGTTAACTAATTCCTCTACCTCTGTCACCTTAGCCCGCATCTCCGCGTGGTCTGTCTCGAAATCAAAGGGATAGTCAGGTTCAACATAAGACCTATCCAATGCCGACTCAGACCTTAGCGTAGCCCTCAATGTCTTCCTCATAGCGTCAACGGTGTCTGCTGGAAACCCGCGGATGGCGAGCTCATAAATGAGTTCGTCTTTGCTCAGACGATCTACCAAGATCTTCATTTTTTTTTTCCTTTTTCGTTACCGCCAGGAAAAGACAACCCTCCCGAGCAAAAATATTTCCTGAAAGTTCGCGAAACACAAGATACCTCACTGACAACCGAACACCCACCAGGAACTCAATAGCTGCGACAAAACCACGTATTCTACGTTAAAAACCTGGAAAAGAACGGCCTCTTACTAGCTAACCTATACTATACTGCACTCACACTTCAATCACCATTTACTCCGTATAGTTCGACTATATACATTCACACCCGTTCCTTTTATCTTTTCCTTACGACACGCACCTTGATTCACCAAATCCAGAATTCAAATAGTTTTTCTTTTATAATATGTTTTCAAAAAGATAAATAGATATATATATATATATAGGTATCATGAGAATAATTCTATCTACTTCTACGAATTTAAACTTCAAGAAGATTCACAGCAACCTCGAAATCGTGATCATGCAGCCGATATCGCGTGAATTACTCTCAAATCTATCTTTAAAATTACTATGAATATCGATTTTACGCGCCTAACTGCCTTCCCACACTTTGGGACTTGGCCCGACGAGTTTTCCCGAATACCGTTTTTCACCGTTGCACCGTTAGTTGCCGATATTTCTTGCCCCACGTTGGGCGCCAATTTGTCACAATTATATTCATGCGATAGTGTACCACGAACCTTGGGCCCTCGATGAGGCCAAGAATGTAAATTCCGGGCGGCCTTCGCTCACGGAGAAAGGGGTGGGTAGGCGCCACTCGCTTCTTTACCGAAATTTACCGCACACCTGCCGTCCCGAAGCGAGAAGGTGACGACAGATTCCTTGATAGCCCAGTGGAAACAAAAAGGTCGAATTATACGAATTCCTCGCGATCACGCGAAGAAAAACCGGAGTTCCGCGATTGTGCCACAAATCTAGCTCACTGAATCTTTTCTTGTCCAATTCACTTTTATTCAACTTCGCTTATCTACTAACAAACACGTTTGAGCCGTTCTACCACTGGCTGGTAGGATGTTTTACATTGACACCTTACTTTTGTTACTCTCTACTCCCTACCGCGATACTCTAACATTTCTTCATCAATTCGACTAATCGGACACAATCAACTCAACATATACCTCGATATATAAGATTTTCTTAAACTAACTAACCTGACTCTATCGTTTCGTCGCTGACGATTCTCGAGCTGGTTCGTAACATCCCGCGCTGGGGCCCTTTCGTTTGATGTCCAGTTATCCTCACGTACCGCGTACCACCAATTACAATTCCGTCCAAAGGAAGAAAACTACGCTTCCTTAATTCAGTTTCAGTTGTCGCAGATCTATCTCGATGCTCTTGCTTAATTCTTCGCCAGTTTCAGTTGTCGCAGATCTATCTCGATGCTCTTGCTTAATTCTTCGCCAGTTTCAGTTGTCGCAGATCTATCTCGATGCTCTTGCTTAATTCTTCGCCAGTTTCAGTTGTCGCAGATCTATCTCGATGCTCTTGCTTAATTCTTCGCCAGTCTCCAGTCTCAATCCAATCACCAAAGTGTACCGGGAATAATAAATGTTAGAATTGTCTCCGCACAAACCACACCATCCGACTCCTTACCAGTCTCAAACCAAAAAGCAGCTCTTCACAGAGTTTTCGCCCAAAACTCAACTATTTCCCGCTAAAGCGGCTTTTCCTCGACCGTTGGGGGTATCGACATTTGGCTTTATCTGATTTGAAAATTCGCACTTTCCAATTCCAATTCAATTCACATCTAATGTTTTGGTATCATTATCGTTCCGACTTTTTAGTACTATTTTCCACTGATCTGTCATCTGACGTTCCAACCGGTGACATTCTGGAATCCGAATTGTCAACACTTCAACTGCATGACGCCAGCATGAAATATCATCAAATCGCTGAAGTTGCGATGAAACCAACATACTATCCGAGTCGTTCGGGGAAACTTTATTTCTCAGGTGAGTACAATGTTTATTACTGTGTGTGCATCGATCAGAAGTGACGCGCGTACGCCTTTCATTTCGTCATTTTTTCCGCCGGTAGTGTGTGTGCTTTCCGCGACTGATTGCACTATTTTTCCGATTGGTTCACCGTCGATCAATCATTCCGTGTTGTTCTGGATATCTCTTAAACTAATCTCCGTGGCATCTTTTGAATCTCGTCTTAGTTTGAGTAGTGCATACACTGCTTGATCTATCTGGGTCAAATGTTGGCCCAGGTCAGGAGCCGCCAGCCCGGGCAAACAAAATTGTGCGATGCCCTGCGTTTTCATGCGTCGAAATTACATTTTCACCTTAGATTTGCAACTAACTATGGGTCGTTTACTCCCGTCTTAGTTCGGCTGCGATTGTATTCATTTGAGTTGTCTCAATTGATTCGACTTCAGTTATCTCGGGTGTCTTGAGGCGTCATTGACCTGTCGCTTAGCTGCCTGCGGATTTCGCGTCCTGAGCTACTGCCCTAGCCCTTAAGTTAATAATTAGACCCGGTGAGCTGCTTCTTGGCACTTAACTACCCTCTACCATCCTTTCCTGCGAAGATTGGTAGAGGGTATTTAATTTTTTTTTCTTACACTTGAAGTTCGGGCGTTCTACATTCGACCGTGACAGTCTTTTATCCGTTTTTTCAAGGACTAATTGCGGATTAATTCGTTTATTGGTCTTTCAGAAATGGGGATTTCGTCATTTCGGTTCTCGTTTGCAGTATGAATTGTGTTCTATGAGTCGGTAATATTTAATTCAACTTTATTAGGAATTGGCATTTCTTCCAGTTTAATTCTGCTAAGGGCGCCCGCATTTGCGTTCAATGCACCTTCTTTGTAGACAAGTTTGTAATCGAATTCCTCTAGTTTGAGCCGCTATCTGACCAGTTTAGAATTTGGATCTTTGAGGCTCATTAACCATGTTAGTGGTTTGTGGTCGGTAACTATTTGAAACTTCCTCCCAAATAGATAAGGCCTCAAATATTTTGTAGCCCACACAATGGCTAACAGCTCCTTCTCTATTGTCGAGTAATTTATTTCAGTATCGGTTAGCGTAAGACTAGCGTAACAAATTGGCTTGTCTTAGCCGATCGATACCTGTGACAAAACAGCGCCGAAAGCAAAGTTACTAGCATCGGTAGTTAAAATAAAAGGCTTTTCAAAATCCGGATATTGAAGTATCGGATTATTCATTAGTAGTTCTTTACATGTATTGAATGCTGCTATAAAGTGCCTGTTGACATCTACTTTTCTCCCTTTTTTAAGACATTGCGTTAGTGTTTTTGTAATTTTCGCAAAGTCTTTGAAACATTTTCGGTAGTATCCCAGCAGTCCGAGGAACCCTTTAATTTCCTTTTGTGTTGTTGGGATTGGAAATTCTCTTCTGGCTTTTATTTTATCTGGGTTTGGTTTGACTTTTTCGGTCGTAACTAGATGCCCGAGTTTTGGCTGATTTGCGTGACTGATTTGATTTGGTTTACTAATTACCTCAGGTTTAGTTGTATGAGATTCAGATTTCAAGTAGAATATATTTTGCTCTTTGATACAATGAGCGAACGCTTGTGCTAAGGATTCTGGATCTGTCACTCTTATAGTTGAGCCCAAAGGTTCCTTAAGACCTGACAGGAAGGCACTCAAACACATTTCGGTGTATAGTTGACGTTTAGCGGCTATCACTTTCTCATCCTTCTCGTGAATCTGTACATAATTTGTGATAATTGCCAAAATTTCTATTATTTCGCTATAAAACCGTGTATAATATGGGGCCAAAGGTGGCACATTCGTGCGAACTCGGCAGGGGAAAATCAAAACACACTATAGGCGGTTTACCGCCGCGCCTTTATTGCACTATTTGTTCTGAGGATACATTGCACTATATTTTACATTGCACTGCTCTTATTATACGCGCCTTGCACCACATCGCTCACTTGCACCATCGCTCGCTCCGTCTTGGACCCAATTGGCAACCTTCGAGGCTTGTCAGGGACTTGTTTGAGACTGACTCCTCATCTTGTCACGTCCGCCATCTCCCCAAAAAGCACGAACAAGCTCAGCCCAGTTGTATTTTATCTTGCTGAAGTCACTCGCCCTTGCTCGATTTGTTCAATATAATTAGCACCGCCCTATTTGCACGTAGTCGTTCGCACAGCTCTACTTGCACTTCGCACCTCGTTGCTCGCACCGCTCTATAACATTGCTCGTAACATTGCACCTTGCTCTATTCGTTTGCCACTGGTAGCACGCATAACTTCTGCACCGCTCGTGTTAGTTCTCCTGTCGCTGTTCGCACCACTGCGCTTCGCACTAGCCCATCTGCACCCTTCTTTACTTGCACCACTCTTCCCATTGCCCAATACGATGGTGGAAAATTCTCGCCCTTAATTAGCACCAATTGCCCTGCTCTTATGTTTTCGGAGCGCTGGCGCCATTTCTTTCGCTGTTGCAGCGTGGCCAGGTATTCAGTCTGCCACCTCTTCCAAAATGCTAACGTCATTTGTTCTAACTTGCGCCATTGTCGTAGACCACTCTTGCTCAGCTCTGGCTCATTTCTTGGTAGTGGCTGCAATATTGCTTCTCCAATGAGAAAATGCCCCGGCGTTAACGCACTCAAGTCTTCAGCATCGTCTGATATCGCATTGATTGGCCGCGAATTAAGGCAGGCTTCTATTTCGACCAAAACTGTGCACAACTGCTCGTATGTTACTCGTTGATACCCTAGCATCCGCCGCAGATGATATTTCATCGACTTCACAGCTGCTTCCCATATGCCACATTGATGTGGAGCAGCTGGCATAATAAACTTCCACTCCGTACCTTGCACATTCAATTGCCCTAGCACTTCTGCGCTCTGCCATGTCTTTATCGCACTTCTCAACTGCGTGTCAGCGGCCACAAATGTTTTGCCATTATCAGTCCATATTTTCGCACATCGACCTCTTCTTCCCACGAATCGTCGGAAACATGCCACAAACGCATCGGTTTCTAAACTCGTCACTACGTCCAAATGCACCGCTTTTGTCGATAAGCACACAAATACTGCTACATTGCTCTTAGTTTCAACTTGGCGCCCTGCTCTGCCCTGTCTCGCTATCGTCGTGATTGGACCCGCAAAGTCCACGCCCGTGTGTAAAAATGGCCTTGCTGGCCACACTTGCTCTTCAGGAAGATCACTCATTAATTGCTCGCTCATCCGCGCATCTAGTCTCGCACATGTCACACAATTATGCACTATTCGCCGCAATGCTCTTCTCAGCCCTGGTATCCAATATTCTTGTTGTATGTATTGCATCATAAGCTGCACACCACCATGCTTAGTTTTCTGATGCGCTTCTGTCATCAATAAATGTGCCAATCTCGACTGAGGTGGTATAAAAATAGGGTGTCGCTCGTCGTAGCTGCACTCGGCTCTGCCGATCAATCCCTCCACGCGCAGTAAATGATCATTGCTCAAAATTGGCTTTAACGCTGCTATCTTGCTTTTGCTCGGGAAGGTTTGTTTCTTTGCTTTCACGTGGTTTAGCTCAATGCGATAATAGCTCATTTGCACTTGTTGCACAAAGAAATTTCGCGTTTTTATTTTCTTTTCGCTCGTTGGCAGCACATTTTGCCTATATTCATGCTTCTTCTTACGTATATTACGTATATATCGTAGTACGTATGCTGTTATATTTATTGCTTTGCACAGGTTGCTCGCTCTCTCTAGTATTGACGCCGCTCCTACATTTATTCGCACCATCATACAACTTTGCACATTTTTAGCATCTTTGCACTCGTTCATAACTTGCTCTGTATTTGCACTGCTCATCAAAGATTTTGGCCATTCAGCTTCTGCGGTTTTTTAAGCCATTTCGGCCCTTTCAACCATAGCTCATTGCTCTCTAGCTCACTTGGTTTCGCTCCTCTGCTCAATAGATCAGCTGGATTATCAGATGATCTTATATGCGCCAATGCTCCAAGCTCAGTACTACTTTGTATCGACGCTACTCTATTTGCCACATATTGCTTCAGTATACCTGGTGGCTTCTTCATCCAGTGCAGCACTACCATCGAATCGCACCACAGGAAGTATTTCTCGAATTCGCACTCTAGCTCTTGTCGCGCTTTGCTCATCATCTTGCTCAGTAGCTCTGCTGCGCTCAGCTCAAGTCGTGGTATCGTGGCTGTTTATTGGCGCTACGCGTGATCTCGATATTACTAGCACTATTGAAATTGCTCCTTGCTTATTTTCTGCTCGAATATAAATTGCACCACCATATGCTTTCGTCGACGCATCAGCAAACCCATGCAACTGTATTTTGTGGCCTTTGTTCATTCCAAGCCACCGTGGAAATAAAATTCTCTCCACTATCGGCAGTGCATTTCGAAGTTGCCGCCATTCATCTTGTATTTCTTTTGGCAATTCTTCATCCCAATTTAACTTTAGCTTCCATATGCTCTGAATCAATATCTTTGCACGCACTATGATTGGCCCTAACAAGCCGTTCGGGTCATATAATTTCGCTACTTGACTTAGGACATGCCTTTTCGTGATTATTCTCGTTTCATCGCTCTTACACACGCGGAATACTAGCGCATCTCGCTCCATAATCCATCTTAGCCCAAGCACCTTTGTTTCCATATCGTCGCATAGCTCCTTCGATTCTTCGCTCGCTTTGCTCTCGCTTTGCACCATTTGCTCTTCGCTCATCTCATGCTCCGCTCTTACATTGCCCATGCTCCGCACTACACGTTTGCTGTTTGATGCCCATTTTGCTAGCTCGAATCCTGCACTTCGTAGTATACCATCAATGCCATTGCTCAGATTAATCGCTTCTTGCTCATTACTCGCACCAGTCAGGCAATCGTCCATATAAAAATCGTTCAACATAGCTCTCGCAGCTCTTGGATGCTCTTGCTCGCTTTCTTTTGCGCATTGCACCATTGCTCTTACTGCACTATGGGCTGACGAGGCCATTCCATATGTTGTTACTTTCAACCAATATTCGCGCAACTGCTCGCTCTTATGCTCTCGCCAGAATATTCTTTGGCAGTCCCATTGTCGAGGAAACATCATTTTAATATCAGCAATCACTGCTATTTTTCGCATTCTAAACCTCATTAATATTCTTTGGCAGTCCCTTCACTTGCCGAAACATCATTTTAATATCAGCAATCACTGCTATTTTTCGCATTTTAAACCTCATTAATACATCTGCAACATCGCGCTGTAGCTTTTCTCCTACCATCTGAACATTATTAAACGAGATGCCCAGATCTGTTTTGCACGATGCATCAAAGACCACTCGAAACTTCTTGGCGACACAATGATGTGGAATATAGTATGTCATCGCTCCTTGCACTGGCTCTTTATTTGCTCTCATAATATGGCCTAATCGCTCATATTCTCGCATAAACTCAATATATCGCTCTCTTAGCTCTGGCACTCGCTTTAATCTTCGCTCTAGCGCCATATATCTGCGCAACGCTATTTTTCTCGAGTCACCAATGGTCTTGATATCTGGCTTAATTGGTATCGTTACTGTATATCGCCCATGCTCATCGCACTGATGTGTCTTTATGAATAGCTCTTCAACTTGCTCTTCTTCTTTAGTTCTCGCTCTTTTGGTTTGCACTTCTTCTTGCTCCCAAAACTTTTTAACCAGCTCATCTAAGCTCTGTTGCTGCACCATTGCGCACATTTTTGGTCCTACTAAGCCCTTGCCTGGCACCGCTCCCATCAATACGTATTCAAGCACCGTCTGTTGTAGCACCGCACCATTTGGCCCTCGTTTAACCTTAGCTCTTATCATTCTTGCCCATATATTTGCTCCTAATAATATTTCAATCTCACCTGGTACCCCATAACTTGGGCCGGCCATCGGCATGTCAAGCTCTTTTCGATTAACATCATACTCGATCTTCTATGATGGCGTCACAATTAGCCATTCTTCATGCGCTACTAGCAGACTACACCATATTTGTTCGCGCGCACTGAACAATGGCTTTATCGAGGCCATTACTTTTCGTTTTAATATTGTTCGCTCACCAGTAACCGCACACATTTCAACTTCATCACTTTTTGTCTTTAGCTCATGTCTTTTCACGCATTTACTTGCAATCATATTGATCTGCGATCCCGAATCGCACAACGCTCTAATCGGCCCGATTTCTTTATTGTTTATCGTTAAACGCACCATTGCCGTCGCTAGCACCGAAACGCACCTCGCACCATTTGTCTCTCTTTCATTATTTTTGCACAAACGCTCTGCTCTCGCTTTTTAAATATTTCTCTGCCCGCACATTTTCGCCGCACATTTCGCACTTAGCCCTTTCATTTTGTAGTTTTTACGCACTATCTCATTATTTGTATTTTTTTTTGCACATAGTCTTCCAATATATTTTCTGCACTTTTTCGCTCTAATGGTCTTGTCATAATTTGCCGCGCACTACATTCACGTTTATCACCAAATCGTTCATTTCACCGCACGCTTTCTATCACTTTGCCCCTATTTTTATACTTCGCACCAGTAGCTTTGCCTTGCACCTTTAAACGCACTTTGCTCTTCGCACCGTTTACAGTTAACTATTTGCGCTCCAGCTCGCATCATCTCCTTTGCTCCGCCGTTGCCCTTGCTCGCTCCTTGCCCTCTCCATGACATTTCCATTGATGCATGCGCCAATGCCCTCGCTCGTTTTTCTAGGAAATTGCACAATTCGCACACCGATGGGCTCATCTTGCTCCTCTTTAGCTCCCATTGCTCCGCCGTTTTTGGGTCTAATCGCTCTATCATCATGTAAGTGATGATCGGGTCCCACGTATCGACCCCAAAGCCCAGCACTTGCAATTGCCTCATCGACACGTTTACCGTATCCACTTTAGTTCGGATCCTGGCATATGTTGCTGTGCCCATGCACGGTATCTCGAAGAGTGCCCGAATATGTGCCATTCGTATCTACTTCGCAACTCTCCACACGCATCCATACAACGCTCTATGCACGCTATGCCCATTACGCACATTTCTATCGCGAGAATTCTATGCCAGCGCGCTCATTAATACATTCCCATCGCTCATGTAAAGACCACGCTCGCGTCTATGCCCGCACATATACATTTCTCTACGGCCGTCTCGACTATTCATGCTCTAGCTTCTATCATTCGCGCATTAGCTCTACACCGATCCGCACATTGGATCTCATGTATCAACATTTGCCCTTGCTCTTGTATCCGCACATTGGATTTTTTACTTGCAACTTGCCTTGCTCCGTCGTTTGAATTGATCCTGCACATTGGATCTCTTGCGCACACTTTGCCCTTGCTCCGTCACTCGATTCCATCACGCACATTGGATCTTGAATCGTTCATAGTATCTTCGCACATGCTCATCAGCACCAATCGCCTATGCTCTTCACTTCAACTACGCGCCAGCCGCAGCGCACAGTCAATCGCCTCAGCCAGGCATCATATCCCTCGGGCAATCTTCTTTACGGCTGTCCGCCTTCATCTGTCCATCTGTCCTTCTGTCCATGTAGCTTGTGCGCTGTGGCGAGATTTTTTTTTTCGATCGGCTCTCAGGCACGTATACACATTAGTCGTGGGTTTGAATACATTCGCTCGTGGTATACGTGTTTCATAGATATGAGACTACGACATTTACCCTTGTTCTTGCACATAACGCGTTGTCCATGCACATTTCATCGCTCTATATCCGGTCCGCACATCAATGCTCATTTTTTCTCCGAATTTCTTGCGCCCTGAGAGCATAAAGACATTCGGAGGGGCGATGTCCATTTAAAATGCATTGAAGAGAATCCGACCGCTTTTCATGTATCTTCAATGTCAATTCCCCTCTTTATATCCTTATTGTCAAAGTGAAAATTAAACCAATATAAACAATTTGAGTCGGTACGCAAATAAAATCGTGTTTATTTTAAATTCAGATGAATTTCGTGTCGAGTCGACTAGTGCGGTTCACAAAAACGTTAGTGTAGAAGTGGAAATCGTGAGTTTTACTAGGTGAAAGAGTTCGAAAAGTGAGAAATTGCATTTAAGTTTGAAATAAAGTTTGTTGTCCCGAATTGTGGCAATCGTTCGCAATGCCGGCCATTTGGAGTTTCTTTTCACAAGTAAGTAACAAACAAACGATGTGTTTTGCAAAATTTTGTGTATTTCGGAAACTTTTTACAAACGAATGTGTCTATTTGAACCTTTTCAAATATTGTTTACATGTTCACGCCAATTTTCCGATAGCCATTTTGATTGCTGTCAAAAAAACACAAAGCAGTAGAGTGCATTAATAGTTTCGGGGCAGACTCCGAGTGGAAACAATATGATATAAAAATTTATTTTTATTGCACGCTTTGTGAAATATAGTTTTGTCCACATTTCCAGAAAATGAACAAGTCAGATTAATTTGGACTATTTCTCTTGGATTTCCTGACCTAATCATTAAAAAAACTTCCCGAGTTTATTCAAATCATTTTCATCAACATGATTTTATACAAATTCAGGGAAGAAGGTTGCTGAATGCTGAAGCAATTCCAAAAGAAAATTCCAAAATTGTAAGTAAATGCATCATATGTATTAAATTTGAATAAAAATGTTTATTTTTTATTTGCAGAGCAATGAAAGTAATCACCTTGGCTAGATTTATACTGGAACGCCTATAAGTTCATCAGATATGATAGCAAATGAATTAATGTCGTTGGTATGAAATTTTGACTTTGTTAATTATATTCAAATACAACAAAAGTTAATTTTTCCCATATAGTAAAACCTTATGTTTGCTAAATTTAAATATGCCACAAGGCATTTATACTATTTTTGAGTCAAATTTATAGATTTATGGCACACATTCATAATATATTTGAGTCTAACTAATATTAATTCCTAAATTTTCGATACCTATTCATAATTTTTCGAGTGAAATTCATAATTTTTTTTAGTCATATTCATAATTTTTTTGAATCAAATTCATAATTTTATAGTGTTGAAAATTTATGAACTTGATTTGAAAAAATATTAATTATACTCAAAACTATTATAAATTTGTGCCATAAATCTATGTATTTGACTCAAAAATGGTATAAAACAAGTATGCTGAAAGGAAAAAAAAATATTCCGTGCCTTTTCAGCCTTGAAGTTCAAAATCAATGTACACAGCAAGTTGAAAAGAGTATAAATAAAAATATAAATTACAAAAAATTATAAATTATGTTTATAAATCTGAAATAAAATTTGCCTTTTTCGGAATAACAAATATTTTCATTGTGTTCATTGTAGTTGCTTTACAGACAGTATTCAGTAAAAACTTCCTAGATTTTATAATAACGAAATTGATATTTTGTATTATTCAATGTTTTCCCATCACTTACATGAGTACCAAGCATTGCCAAGAGGTAAGCCAGTATAAACGGATCTAATTTTTTAAACCACTTTCGTGTTAAATAGTTCTTGTTATAAGCTTGAATAAATATTTAATTAGGATATTCTACAATTTTTATGCTTTACATGTATTTGTGTTCTGTTTCCATTTCTATTATGGGAAAACAGTTAATCCACAGCAAAGCAACGAATAATCCAGCCTACTGTAGCTTATTTCTTCTCCCTGTTTCGAGAATTCGTGCGGTGATAATAAGAAAGCTAAAAAATATCAAATAAGTAAATAAATATTAATCATTCACTTACAATATTCGAAATTTTAATATTTGAAACTATTCACACATAATATGTCCCCATCAATTTGATAAATGGAGAATTACCTACGCCCCGAAAATTTTAACCTATCATCGAGGTCGCAGGTGATGAGGAAAAGTGGCCATGCCTTCGGCCCCTCCGAATGTCTTTATGCTCTCAGCTTGCGTCGTATCGACTGTTGCTAGGATCATTGATATAAAAGTTAGAGGATATGGGCATAGCGAAATTTTTGTTGCCATTTTTTGGATTGTTTGATAGTTGTAGTGAATACATGCATCTGGCATAAAAATACAAAGGTGTAGTGATTATACGATTTCGTATAATTAAAGGGGCCAATATATTTTAAATATATTAAAATGGTGTTTCGATTTAACTGGAAGAATTTAATAGTAAAATACATTCACAATATCTATGAACGGTTAATGATGAAATACGTGGAAATTTTATTTATTAACATTTGTGATGAATTCAAATAAAAGAAATTGAATCAATGATTTGAATAAATTTCTGAATTTTATCCCGAGAAAATGCAACACAAATCAGTGCGCGTTATTAAATTTATAAACCAATGTTTTTGATAATAATAACTTCTGTTCAAATCATTTATCAACCATAAACTCAGAATATTTAAAATGCATTTTAAAATACGAATCTTACCACAGAACCAAATCTTAAGTTACCAGCCCCCCTCCTCCTTTTGCAACCGGGCTTTGGACCGGCGTTGGCGGATTTACGGCTTCCCTTGGATAATTTAATTCATAATATAATCCGGGTTATTATTTAGAAGCATAGAGAATAGTTACATTCGAAAATATGTGAGAGATTAGATCTGTTCGCGTACTGCAGCAGCAACATATTTTTGCAGCTGGCTTCTTGCTGTGGCAAAATTTGGGTGGCAGCAAGAGTGCTAAAACGACTTGCTGTGAATCTATTTTAATATAAGGTGCGTTTTTTTGCACACCCGAGCAGATCCAAATTTGTTAAGTATATTGAATACAATAACAATTTTGTTGTTGTATTCAATACACTTAACAGATATTGATCTGCTCGGGTGTGCAAAAAAACGCACCTATATTATAATAGATTCAGGTACGTGAACAGACCTATTAGAATCTTCAATATGATTTTCCTTCAATATGATTTCGCGTAAGCTTTTGCTAGTTAATTTCAAATACAGCAGATTGAAAAATATTTTAAAAATTCAATCGTAGTTTCCATTATCTGGGAAAAAAACACAATATAACTTATTCCCCAGAACATTTATCACTTCCACTTACTAATGCAATTTGCACTTTTTATAATGATGCAATTGCGGTATCCAAGACAGTTAAGGCTACGATTTTGAATACATATTCTGCAAACAACAATTTCAAAACATTCATTTAAATATAGACCATTTATAAGAGTACTAAAGGACATTACAATACATTTACGTGTGCATGATCTTTGCATATCTATATATATATATATATAATATAAATATATATATATATATATATATATATATATATATATATATATATATATATATATATATATATATACATATATATATAAATATATATATATATATATATATATAAATATATATATATATATATATATATATATATATATATATATATACATATATATATATATATATATATATATATATATATATATATATATAAATATATATATATAAATATATATATATATATATATATATAAATATATATATATATATATATATATATATATAAATATATATATATATATATATATATATATATATATATATATATATATATATATATATATATATATATATATATATATATATATATATATATATATATATGTATATCTATATACATAAAAATGTATATATACATAAATGTATATGTATATGCATATGTATATATATATATATATATATATATATATATATTATATATATATATATATATATATATATATATATATATATATATATATATATATAATATATGTATATATATATAAATATATATATATATATTTATATATATATATATATATATATATATAGATATATATATATATATATATATATATATATATATATATATATATATATATGTATGTATATATATATATTTATTTTTGTATATATTTGCACATATTTGCGATAGAGGTGCAAAAACTCAGCTATTCTCACAGCTTCGCACCTCCCTCCTCTTTTCTCAACCGGGCTTGGGACCGGCTATGGCAGATTTACAATGCTCGTTACATAATTAACTGTTATTTATTGGCTTCAGAAACTACAATTTTACTATTTCATTTTCTATTTTCATGTACCTGAGCATATGCTGAAAATGCCCCCTTTCATTATTTAGTTTAGTACCCGCTTTGACCTACTTACAAGTCAACATGTCACACTGCTTAAAATGTAAACAAACCGGGTGATGTTTTCGTTCTCGCGACAATTGCCAAGCTATCATTCACGCAAACGAAATAAACAGGCGTATTTGAAATTTAAACACTTCACGCATTCTCTAACAAAAGCTATATTTTAAAAATATTAAACCGTTCACTCATAAACTTTATTTTCTTTCACCACAACCAAACCGCACAACATAAAACCTGCTTTACCTAATTCTGTATACACATTAGCTTAATGAAATAATCACTCGACACTGCCA
>OX376372.1:122153343-122267264 GCA_947369275.1 Nemotelus nigrinus | reverse complement strand
TTTCCTGAGTGTCGATTCAGTGCTTTCTCTGATAATCTTATTCTCAAGATTTATTTGTAAACAACACTGCTAATTAACCGCTTTTAATCTACGATGTATTATCGATAGTGACAATCAACTGGTTCGCGTATTCGACTATTGATTTAACTCCACCTAGTGCTCTGTGGAACTACTTTACGTAGTTCTGTGTGTAATTGTGACATTTACCCATTGTTGATTTGGGTCTCCGCTACACCCAAGCTCCGAACCACTAAATTGACATCTTGCGGTCGATATTCGCATCTGTTGTATTTACTATCTATTTTCGTTGAATTCGAATCGTTGAATTATCGCTTTACAATGATCCAGTGCAGTGCTACTCCTTGCGCCACTAAATCCGAAAATGTACCTTATGTGATCTGTTCGGGTTTCTGCGGAAAAACTTTTCACGTTGGTTGCGTGGGCCTCTCAGGACGTATTGGGGACGCGCTTAACGATATTGCTGGGCTGTATTGGTTCTGCAGTTGCTGCCGCTCATCTTCTATGGCGCATTATGTGAGTAAATTACGTGCTGCTAAACAATGTCTTGAGGATGTTGCTAAAACACTTATTGCTTCTGAAGAGATAGTCAATGTTACTCTAAAAAGCCTCCAACCACTGCTGGATATGGCTGTGTCTATTGATTCTGGTGAAATCACTGACACAGTTGATGCTCTGAAATCTCCTGCTGGAGTCACGACTCGGAACATGAGCAAATCTCGTGCCCAAGCTCCGCAATCACTTTCACTGCAATCGCTGCAACCTATTTTTAATGAACATTAGCCGCAGCAACAGCCTCGCGATCGACCTCCTACCTCACCGCTATTACTATTGGACATTCTCACCACTTGCGCACCTCGTACCGACGTTACAGCCACTCATGTAGTTCCTCAAATTCGACCCAGTGTGCATGTTGAATCTTCTGGGCCAAATAGTGCACTTCCCCACGTTAAAGTGGTGACTCCGCCACTGCAAGTCTTCATATCCCGCTTAGACTACAATACTTCAGCCGAGACAATTAAACAATTTGCAGCTGCTAAGCTTGGCTACATGCCACCACTTCTGGTCTGCAAAAAACTGACGCCTGACAACTTACCAAACCAGGAAGTGGCTTCGTTCCACATAACTGTCTCTGCTGGCATCAACGAGCTTCTACGAAAGGACTTCTGGCCTCCTGGTGTTCTGGTCAAAGAATTCACTAGAATTCCTCGTAAGAATTTTCATCGAGAGGATCAAAGAGCTCCAGAACTTAGGATTAAGACTTTACTATCAAAATGTCCGCGTTTGAGGACCAAAACTAATGAGTTCAGGCTCTCTGCCACTTTAGCTTCGGACGACATAATATGTCTTACAGAAACCTGGCTTACTGCTGATTATCTTCGATTCGGAAATCTTACCTGACCAAACGGTTTTCCGTAAACACAGAGACCGTTTGAATAGCGGTAAATCCGATGGTGGAGGTGTTCTCATCGGTATTAATAAGACGCTCAATGGAACACTCTGTCGTGATGCTCCTTTCTGTCCTCCTGTTGAGTGTATTTTGTGCGTATTTCTTTGCCTTCTGCCAAAACCTTAGTCGTCGCTTCGATATATATACCCTGTAACCTTCCTCTGTCGATTTATGAACAATTCCTGGCGGAACTCTCTTCTACCTTAACAGTCATTTTTCCACCGCTTACGTTCTGCTATGTGGTGATTTTAATCTCCCTACTCTAGATTGGGATGTTAACTATTCGGTTATCATCTCGACTAGTAGTGTTTCTTTAATAACGTCTTCGTTTCTCTCACTTTGTTCCCTCTCTCAGCTCAACAATATACCAAATGCCCAGCAATAGAATTCTGGATCTCGCTTTGTCCAATATCCCAAAATCATCACTTTCTTTAAGCGCTGCTCTTTTTTCTTATGTTCCTCTTGATTCTCATCACCCCCTATTATTCTGGAAATTTCTAATATTCGTTCTATGAGGAATAAAGTCCCATCCTTATTACGTTTCAACTTTCATAGGGCTGGCTTCACCGGCATGGCAACTGAAATAAATAGAATTAACTGGTTTTCTTTTTTCGTGGCCTTGACGTTGATGATGCTCTGTGCAAGTTGTATTACTTCCTATCTAACCTTATTCCACTATTCACCCCAACTAGTCGTCCTAATAAACCGAACGATGCTCCATGGTTCAGCAGTGAAGTTTCAATCGCACTTGAAGCCAGAAATGCAGCTCGTTACTTATATAAAAGATCAGTTCACCTGTTGACCTTCTTTTGTATAAGGATCTTCGCTCTAAGCGAAAGAAGTTGTCAGGCAGGCGATGCGCTCCTACATTGCTGGCGTTGAAGCATCAATTAGAACCAATCACCCGAAATCCTTTTGGTCATTCATCCGTTCCTTAAAAAAGAGTCCTAGTATCCCCAATGGTATGCACTTGGGTGATACAGCTGCCTCCAATCCACAAGAAATGTGTGAGCTTTTTGCTTCTTATTTTTCCAATTTTTTCTCACAACAATCTTCTTCTAATTCCTCAAATCTTCCTTCCACATCCTCTCCTGAATTGCACTCATTTCGAACGAACCCTCTTGAAATTGAACTTCTGTTGAACGATATCGATGCCAATACCGCTAGTGGTTCCGACGGTATTCCAAATATCCTGGCTAAATCTCTTTCATCATCTCTCTGCGTCCCTCTTTCTATCTTGTTCAACTTAAGTATATCTTCTGGCTCTTTTCCTTCTCGCTGGAAAATTGCCAACATCTTTCCTATACATAAAGCCGGTGATCGTACATGCGTCTCAAACTATCGTCCCATTTCCCTTCTTCCTTGCTTTAGCAAGATCCTTGAAAAAGTGGTTTAAAAGCGGGTCTACTCCTTTATCCAGCCTACTCTCGCTCATGAGCAGCATGGTTTTTGTCAAAGGTAAATCCACTTTAACCAACCTTCTTTCCTTCACACACACGGTCGCATCCGCTCTTGACCATCAAAAGCAGGTTGATGTACTTTATACCGACTTTTCCAAAGCCTTTGACTCCGTCAACCATAGCCTCCTTCTTTAAAGCTAAGGTACGATGGCATTGCTGGTTCTCTTCTTTCCTGGTTCAACTCTTACATCCTCGACCTACCTGTATTGTAACTGTTAATTCCTCCTCTTCAATTCCTTTTTATCCTGCATCAGGTGTTCCGCAGGGATCTATCCTTGGTCCTCTTCTCTTTCTTTTGTTCATAAACGATCTCCTCCTTTAATCCATTCTTCTTGTCTTTTGTATGCCGACGATTTCAAGATGTTTCGAGTGATTGAGTCACAAGATGGACTGTATGGTTTTACAAAACGATCTTAACATCCTACAGAGTTGGTGCGCTTCCAATGCTCTCACTTTGAACATCGTGAAATGTCACAAAATGTCTTTCTCTTGAAAATTTCACCTTTGATGTTCTTCTACTCTGTTTGTGGCTTTCCTCTTAATGTCGTTGATAATTTTAGAGATCTTGGCGTAATATTTGATCCTAAGCTCAAATTTGTTAAGCATATTTCTTATATTACCGCCTGGGCCTCTAAACTATTCGGTTTTATTATAAGATCCTCTAAGCTTTCGTTAATATCTCCACCTGTGTACACCTTTTCCTCTCTTTTGTACGTAGTAATCCTTGAATACTGCTGTCAAGTTTGGTGTCCTCGTTTTGTCTACTTAAATACTGCGTTGGAGTTGGTTCAACGCAGATTTACTCGCACCCTGTTTTATAAATTTCAGCTCCTTATCGTCCTTATAGTGATCGTCTGTCGTTCCTTCATCTCCCTTCCCTCGAATCACGGAGACTGTTCCTGGATGAGTCCCTACTTTTCAAATTAATTCATAAGTTGGTAGATTCAGATATCAGCAGCCACGTTTCTGTCCGTGTTGCAGTGCATGGCACCCGCTCTTCGTTTGAGTTTAGTGTGCCATTTGCGCGCACTGATATCTTTTTTTATTCTCCGCTGTTGCGATTACTGAGCCAACATAATGATCTGCAGTTTGGTCCTCTACCGCTGACATTATATGCATTTAAAACTTTTCTGAAACATAATGTTTTGCTTACTACTAATTCAATGTAGTCTTTTTTCCTTTTCTTTTTTTTTCTCTATTTTTCTTATTTTGAATTTGTACTTTTCCACTTTGATTTTGTTTATTTTTGTTTTTTATTTTGTATCATTATCATTTCATTATTATTTCGTTCATTTTTTTCATTCTCTCGTTAGTGAATTATTTGTATTTGATATTTTCTATATTCAGTAATTGGATTTTATCTGTTGAATAATAGTAATAGTAAATAAATAAATAAATAAACGGAGCTCACAAATCTTCGAACTTAAATTGCCCGGATCGATTGGAGTACATCGATATTAAGCAAAGACAACAAAAGCGTCTATTAGCTAAAACATCTTCAACTTCACATCAAAATAACCAGGCTCGGAACATCGCTTTCTCGAGCTGCGATTTTCCTCCCTTGCGCACACGAAACTCTAGATTATTAACAGAAGCTGAGAGTCAACTAAATTCAACCGGTTTGACATACACACAGCAAGTCAGACGGACACAAAATGATCTTTTTAATACAAGCCAGCTGTTGCTGATTACAAATGAGCTTCTCCAAAGTTTAAAAGCTGCCCGCTCCAAAGAAGAACAAATTTTAGCAATAGCTGGTGTAGTTTCTAAGTTTCTCTATGGCCCGTGAAAGTTTAAAGTGCATATTTTGGAATGCACAAAGCGTTCATAAAAAAGCCTTAGACCTCGAATATTTCTTAGAAAATAGTTTAGTAGACATAATTTTACTATCTGAA
Organism: Nemotelus nigrinus; assembly: GCA_947369275.1. NCBI lineage: Eukaryota > Metazoa > Arthropoda > Insecta > Diptera > Stratiomyidae > Nemotelus > Nemotelus nigrinus. The sequence goes on along the minus strand of OX376372.1, from coordinate 122,262,441 downwards.
ACCTGGTTGAAGCCTAAGACTAATTTCAAAATTAAAAACTCTAGCGCACCTGAACCGCTAGAAACACTAATGTTCGAAGAACGGTAGAAGAATCATGAAGGTTTTGAGTGCATATTCCACCACATGTGCTGCTTATTACGGCCAAACTGTTTCAAATGCCACGTTTTACTTTGGTCTCAAGAATGCATTATAACTCATATGGTGGAAGGTTTCAGATATACCACTGGCATGAATTTCAACGTTTATGAGAGCAAAAACACGGGTTAATTATATTCGTTATCAGTTGCTTATTTCACATAATTTTTGAAAGCAGCATCTCATATAACATCAATGAAGAAAATGCTCAGTGCCTGCAGCACTGTAACTGAAGTTGGTGTTTGGGGCTGCGATCCGAAAAATTTGCAGAACTTTGGAATTGAAACATTGGTTATTTATTTTCATTGTAAATGTTTCCGGTATGAATACTAACTGTAAGCATTTATTGATACAATAGTAGCACAACCGACTCGTGCTTGCAACCTTCTGCCAGTATCAAAGCCAAGAATATATCACATCTGCTTCACGCTGTTTAATTACATTCGAAGTTATAGGAGTATAAAGAAATTTAGGGTTACCTGCAGCGATTTTTTTCAAATAATCGAAAACTTAATATTTGCTGTTTATTGTCACTACAATATCATTACCATTTGAAAAATTCTACGATAAAACCGCTTAATAAAGATATTGCAAACAAACACAAAACCAACAATAGCTGGCAACCCTATCATGGCTTTTCAACCAAATTTGGCTTGAATAATGTTTATGATAGGTTCATTAATTGTATGAAATTCGTATTGATTTCATGACTGCACTGGAAGTTATAGGGCAAAAAGTTTTATTTTCCTGAGCGAATTTTCAAAACCAAAGACACACAAATTACCATAACTGGCAGCACCAATCAAATTTTTCAACCAAATATCCACAAACAGAGATTAAAGTAAGGTTCAGCTACTGTGTCAATTTCATGAAAATTCGGTAACTAATTCACATTTCATAGGGCAAAAAGCAGTTTTTTTTCTTTGTAATATTTCAAGATGACACCACTGGCACAGAGCTGCCCACAATTCAAAATCGCTTCTATCAGATCTGGTCCTACTTAAGTGCAATGCATTCTGTAAATTTTAGCTGTATGTGATTATTGGTTCGTGAGTTCCCGTGAACAGAAGTTTTTTATGCTAAAAATATAGGTTAACTGGGAGAGGGTTACCGTTCTTGTCCGACATTAAATTTTCAAAGTTTTACTTTGAACGTGTAGGCAAAACATAAGATTTATATACAGATTGGTTTTATTGTAAGAAACGGACATTTTTTTGAATATTCGATGGTTTGAAAGTTTTCACTTCCAAATTTTTTTTTTTTTCAAATTTAAGACACCAAAATTATTATAGTTGGCAGCTCCAACCGAATTTTTCCACCAAATTTCTATCAAACGTGGTTTGAAATAAGGTCCAGCTACGGTGTGAATTTCGTCAAAATCGAACGATTCAATCAGAATTTATAGGGCTAAAAGCAGTTACCTTTTTTAGTGATTTTTCAAGATGGCACCACTGGCACAGGATCGCCTGCATTTCAAAATCACTTCTATCAGACCTGATCCTATTTAAGGCCATTACATTCTGCAAATTTCAATTGATTCGGCTCATCGGATCGTGAGTTTCCGTGAACAGAAGTTTTTGATGCTAAAAATATAGGTAAATTGGGCAAGGGTTACCAGGCTTGCCCGTTATACCATATCAAATTTTATTTCTTGCCTTTGTAAACAAAACACAAGATTTACATATGAGTGGCTTTTTTTGAAGAAGCGGCATTTTTCCAAGAGAAAGGAGGTTTTCACTTTCAGTGCCTGCCCTAGATACATGGTTGCCAGCACGCTCATTAAAAGCTACACAAATCTACAACTAAGTAATACCAATATGTCCTGAAAATAACGTAATGATTGAATGGCTCTGTCAAAAGTTATCGCAATTGAAAATTTTTCAAATTTCCCCGTTTTCTTTTTAGGCACCCAGCGCACACATGGGGTTAAAAAATTCCAAAACATTATCCGATTCACATGTAAAACACATTCGAAATTTATTTTGTCAACTTTATTTTTGCGAAAATTATTTGTGTACGAAATAATAGGTATATTAAAATTATCACTTAAATGGCCGCCGGTGCCAAAAGGTTAACAATAACTGACATTTAGTCAGACCTGGACCTATTCTGTATATGCACCAATGAATCCTGAAAGTTTCAGCTCAATCGAATGGCGCGTTCCCGAGATTATCTCACTGAAATTTTTTGATGATATATATATATCTATATAAATATATATATATATATATATATATATATATATATATATATATATATATATATATATATATACATATATATATATATATATATATATATATATCTATATATATATATATATATATATATATATATATATATATATATATATATATATATATATATATATATATATATATATATATATATATATATATACATATATATATATATATATATATATATATATATATATATAATATATATATATATATATATATATATATATATATATATATATATATATATATATCTATATATATATATATATATATATATTATATATATATATATATATATGTATATATATATATATATATATATATATATATATATATATATATATATATATATATATATATATATATATATATATATATATATATATATATATATATATAGATATATATATATATATATATATATATATATATATATATATATATTTATATATATATATATATATATATATATATATATATATATATATATATATATATATATATATATAAATATATATATATATATATATATATATATATATATATATATATATATATATATATATATATATATATATATATATATATATATATATATATATATATATATGGAAATATGAATTTTGGGCCGAATCGATTTTAATACTAATGTTCTTCGAACATTAGTAAACATTTTACAGTTTATAGAAATGGTCGTCTTCATAGCTCTGGTGGCGGGGTTGCTATTTTGATCAGAAATGGTCTGGAGCATACTGTTTTGCCTGATATTACTACTGATGTCATAGAAACAATTGGTGTCAAAATAATGCTCGATGGTGTTATTTTCCATTTCATTTCTGTATATTTTCCCGGTGGTATTTACAACTCAAACAAAGCTCTTCAATATAAAAACGACATTCGTAAACTCATTAAGGCGACATAGCACCTTCAAATTGAAAAAAAAATTTTATTTTCAAAGGCTTGTTTTTAATTGAATAAAAAGACATATCTTAATGAAACTTTTTACACATACTTTATATGTCTTAGACTACATAAACAAAATTGTTAAAAATGTTTTGTGGCCCCCTGTCGCCTGTTACAATTTTTTGGAAAATACACCAAAAAAACCTGGCGTGCATGATAACTGCCCTCAGGAAAGTCTGAAAAAAAAAACAAAAACGGGGTTTTGACCAGCATCAAAGCGGCCTTCGAATGAGCTAAAAAAAATTTGGTTGAAAAGTAACAAATTGGCTGCGTTTTTTCGAAAATCGAGTTTTTTTTCCCCCAAAAATCGGCTATAACTAAAAAAGTTTAATGCCGATTTTTTCATCCGAGGTTCATTCTGAGCATTAACATGTGCAAATTAACGTGTTAAAATTTCAAAACGATTGGATAATATTGTTTTTCTTAATCATGCACGCCAACTTGAAAAACGTTGTTTCGAGAAAATCGCATTTCAAGTTAAAATTCAATATTTTTTGCAATAAATCTTATCGAAAATTAATCTGCGATGCTTGGACCATACAATACACCTTCTTCTTGCTCATACTCCTCCTCTTCTAAAGATTTTTGCTCCCTTCGAGCAGTTCTGGCCTCTTTAGATGCCTCAGTCGAGTGTTTTTCCGCCTGGTTAATTCTTGCAGCATCTCTATGCTCTGCATGTTCCAGCGCACATTGGCCAATTGTAATTCCCATGACTTGCATTTTTTTCAAGATAGCCATAAATCCTTCACTAAATGTACATACAGAAATATTTGCAGCCATATTTAGTACGTTTTTCCCACAAAAAGTATGTTTGGGGGCCAAATTCCAAACACAAGAATTATAGCTTTCGTTATTATTCTGCGAAAAATTGCCCAAGCAACGCTTTAATAAATCTTCTGATGATAAGTCATCATAAATAGGCTTTAAAATTTCTTGTACCTCATCATCTAAAGGTGGAGGATGCTTGAAATTGTTTAATGCATTATCACCCGCTGCCTCCGCCTTGCGCCAGTTACACCAAGTCGTTTCTCCAACAGGACAATAACAGTGTTGAGGGTTCTCATCAGTTGAAATTGTGTGGTAATATGCTGCCCAAATTTCCTTGCGCATATTATCAACTGAATCGGGATTTCGTCGTATTGTTAAGCCATAATGCGTGGCTAAATTTTTCATTAACTTTAGTGTCAGGTGAACTTTTTTCGGACCTTTTTTTGGAGATTCTACACTTTTTTTAGAAACATCTTTTACAGCTATTTTTTTATTTTTTTTGCCAAGGCTAGCTTATTTTTTGCTTCTTTTAAAGGAGATGACTCATTTATCTTTGTCTACACTTTGGCTTAAGTCGATGTAGCGATATAGAGAAGTGAACGAAAATCATAGAAAAAATGATCTTGGGGCGCTTCGCTATATATACTCATAACATTTTTTTGTTTTAGAATTTCAATTTTATATTATTAAAATCATGTTTTAAAACCTTCATTCTAACATATTCAATCAAAAAACAAAAATCGATTTTTTAAAAATTTGGAGGTGCTACGTTGCCTTAACATCAACCATAACTACTTAATATGTGGTGATTTAAACGCTAGGCACTCTTCTTGGGGCTATATAAGGGGAAACAAATGGGGTGATATACTATACAACAGCCAGCTTCTAAACGGTTTCAACATTCTTTTCCCATCTGAACCTACTTTTATTCCACGCCAACGACGTTTTAGGCCCTCTACACTTGATCTAGTTCTTACAAATGTTCAGTCCCTTTGCTCGCTTCCTATTGTTTGCAATGAATTCAGCTCCGATCACCTTCCTGTGCACTTTGTAGTTTTTGGGAAACCGGTTCGTAATGAAACTAAACTTTAAGATCTGAGAAGTACTAATTGGACTCTCTATAGAAAAATTGTAACTCAGAAAATTAATGAGGTGAATATTTCAACTTCGAGTATCGACAAATGCATTGAAAAGTTTACTGGCTGCATTTTATCCGCGTTCGAGGCTTCTACTAAATTGTTAAATATTAATAAAAGCTCCTCGGACAGTCCCCCGTCACTCAGACTTTTGATTTCTGAAAGACGACGTATCAAACGTCTCTGGCAGAGGACACGAATCCCTTACTTTCTAACAAGATTCAGTGATATCAGCAAATTGATATGCGACGAATTCTATAGGCTAAAAAATATTAAATTCAACTGTATGCTGAGTACTTTTGGCAAAGGCTCTAAGCCGTTTTGGAAGTTGACGAAACTTTAAAAAAAAAGCAATTAATTCCACCTCTAAAGTGGGAGAGCCGCTTATTTACTTCGGAATCTGAAAAAGCTAACATTCTTGCACAGCATTTTGCTACAGTTCACGAATATACGTTAAACATATAACATGTTCATATTGAAACTGAGGTTTCCAATAGCTTAAATGAACTGGCTAACGAAAACAGCTCCACGTCTACAACGTTCAAACGAAAAGACTTGCTATACTTCATCCACTCAATTAAAAATAAGCAATTGCCGGGTGCTGATCAAATAACCTTCCTCTCAATCGAAAAACTTACCAAGTAAACCAGTAAATTACATATTAATAATATTTAATAAGTGCTTCGTTTTCTCTCACTTCCCCAGTAAATGGAAAATAACAAAGATTGTCCCTATGTTAAAACCTGGGAAAGACAATAGTGCTCCCGAAAGCTATAGACCTATTAGTCTATTGAGCGTCATGAGCATATTACTGGAAAAATTAATCAAATCCAAAATTCAGAATTTTCTAGAAACTCACTCAATCATACCCAATGAACAATTTGGATTCCGGAGAAACCATAATGCGGTGCATCAACTTAAAAGATTTCCCAACTATGTCCAGCAAAACTTGGTTCTTAAAAAGTCTACTTTAGCTATTTCTCTTGACATTCAGAAAGCTTTTGATTGTGTTTGGCATGATGGACTTGTATATAAAATGATTCAATTAAATTTTCCAATTAACAGAATCAAATTAACTCTCTCCTTCCTTCTAGATAGGACTTTTTATGTTCAACTTGGTCGCACCAAGTCTGATGCTTACCATGTTGTGGCCGGAGTTCCCGAAGGATCAGTACTTGGCCCTCTATTGTGTCTTATCTTTACTAGCGATATTCCGAAATGCCCCGAAATAAATTTAGGTCTTTTTGCCGACGATACGCTCTTGTACTCTGCAGGTGCCAACGCGCCTGAATTGATATCTGCTACTGAAAACTACCTGCTTGCACTGTCCTTATACTTCAAAAAGTGGAAAATCAGAGTTAATGCTGAGAAAACACAATGCATGTTCTTTACTAGAAAAAACTCACCCAGAAACCTCCCACAGAGAAACATTAGACTCGAAAATCAAGAGATACAATGGTGTCCGGTTTTAAATTATCTGGATTTGATGTTCGACAAGTTCCTAACTTATAAACACCATATTCAAAATAAAATATTTAAATCCAATAATCTTATTAAGATGTTATACTCATTGATTAATAGAAAAACTTTCCTTGGCCTCGAAAACAAATTACTTATTTACAAAACTATATTCCTGCCATTCTTAACTTACGGAGCTCCAGTCTGGTCTACGGCCACCACGTGCCACATAAAAAAGTTGCAAATACAGCAAAACAGAGTGCTCAAGATGATTTCTAATCTCCCTAGATACTACTCCACCTTTAGGTTGCATATAAATATGAACATGCTTATGTTTGCAGATTATTGTGATATCTTAAACAATAAATTTGAAGAAAAGTGTCGAGTTTCCGAAAATCTGCTGATATCGGCACTTTATTTTGGATTTTAACAGTTAAAAATCAAATTCACCTATAAGATGATGCTTTGAATTACTTAATTGGACAGTTAGTTATAGCGTAGTTTTTAAGTTCCTAGTTTTTAATCTTTCTTCTTTTAGTAGGTTTTTGTAATTTTTATCCTACAGTAATTATATTAATATTACTCATAGTTTATACTTAACTTATAGATGAAAAACAGGCTAATTTTTGAGCTGTGGAGCGCTGCTGATCACTCTATAATTAAGGGTGTACATTGTACTACTATTGTTATATATTATATTTAGTGCAGAATAAATAAATAAATAAAAATAATATTTTGCTTTGCTGCTGACACAGCGCAACCAGCATTAGCCTTTTTCGTAAATATTGCACCAACAGATGCTTCAAATAACGTACTCATATGCAAAGCATTTGCAATAAAATTAAGAAACCAATTTTTAAATTTTCCGAGTTTTGAACATTTTTGGGATGGCAGCCTTAAACAATGTTTAACCGCTGAAACTTTCGATGAAATCCTCCGATGAGAACGAAATTCAAAGGATAAGTTCATTTAAGTATGAGCTTGTTATGGGAAACTTATTGCTGCTTCGTTGGGAAAGTGTTGCCAGCACTGAACATTTTCATCATTTGTGTTATTGTTGAGTTTTGTTTCCTTTGGATAAGGAATGGTCGATATGATTCTACAAGAAAGTGTATAACGTCTGTCAACATTTTTTTGTCACTCAAAGACAATTTCATCGAAAATTAGTTTTCTAGCGGTTCTGATGCGCTAGACTTTATCCCTTTAACTTCTGGTCCAGTCATGAAATCAAAACAAAGTTCATGCATTAAATGGACCTTAATGTGAACCAAATGTTGTAGGAATTTCGTACAAAAATCATGAAAGAGCTCCCAGCTATGACAATTTTTGTAATTTTTTGGAATTTCTTTGCTAAGTCATTAAATCATTAGCTTTGCAAATGGGAATCATCCTGCAATGAAAATTAACAACAAATATTAGCGCTCTAAAAATTTGAAAAGTTTTGAGGGTGGTAGCCCGAAAATTCTTTTCACCCGTATAACTTCCAGCGCAGTGATTCAATCGAAACGAAGTTTACTGGTTGGGTTTAACTTAGCTTGAAGCAGATTTGGTGTACATTTTTCTTTGCTGCTTACACAGATAACCAGCATTAGCCATTTTCGTAAATATTGCACCAACAGATTGTGACGGAACAGCCTTGCCGCCACCACGCACACGCACACACACCTACAACCATTGCGTATGCAATGCTGCATTCGATGGTCAAATGCATTGCATGGCCTTCCAAAAACAGGCTATGTATAGGCGTTTGGTTTTCGAATGTTGCAATGCATAGCATAGGATTCACTGGCCTGAGCGCAGCTGATTTACAACGAAACTTGAGTCAGTCGCGTTATCAGGCCAATGAAACTGGTATTGTTGGGTGTTGGCTGCGTGTGCTGTGCATCAGGTGCATAGCTGATAGCGGCTGCTCAGCAACGATACGTGGCGGAATCAAAGCTCAAACCTCTTTGCTGATCAGTCAAGCAGTGAGTTTTGAGTTTTGATTCGCGGCGGCAACCGCGGCTGCTGCCGTAGGATTTCGCCGTAAGCATTTTTTTAAGAAGTTAGTTTTTTGGCTTTGGCTCGAGAGGGCTTTGGAGATTTGCATTGAAGAGTGCATTGAAGTGTTGTTTGGATTAACAGTTTCTGCGAACCAACAAGTATGTGACCCTTGCCACGAAAATAACAAGAAAAAGTTTTTGCGCGAGTTTCTAAAGAAAATACAAATAAAAATGAAAGCCATAACTGCAGTTTGTGCGACAGGTGCATCCGTTACGGCAGTTATTAATGGTCATCTTTCGCGACATCGTGTCGGCGAAAATGCCGAAATCCAAATGTATTTGTCAAAACTGAAAGACCTCGTACCGTTTATGCCGAAAAATCGGAAACTATCCAAGTTGGAGATAATTCAGCATGTGATCGATTATATTTGTGATCTTCAGAAGGAACTGGAAACTCATCCGGCTGTTAATAGTTTTGATCCTGCAGCAGCTTTCAATGGGAAGTCGCAAACGCAGCAAATTGAAAATGTTTTAGTCGATAGACCAATACATGTAATGAGTCCAAACTTGGTTTTGGCACTGGACCGTGAAGGTCGTGAAGGTCGTTGAAGTGTTTTTTTTTTATGTTTTTTGCTTGAAGTCGTGAAGTTTGATTTGGACTTCTGTGAAGCGAATTGAAGAATTGGAAGTGTGCGCCTGTTCGAATAGAGGAGTGGGTTCACCAATTTGAAATCTGCGTTCATGTGAAATTCTGCCGCAAACATTGGCTAGAAAAGACGATCAGCGTGCTGGAGTTGAGTGAAATTTGAAGGAGTGAGTGGCACAGTGTTTGAACGGTGTAGTGGATCCTTGAAGTGCTAAAGCGGCTTTTCTCTGTGTTGAGATTTGAAAGTGTTGTGATTGAGACGTTTTTTTTTCAATTACCGAACAATTGGGTAATTAGGGGATTTTTTTTATCCATCCCACATCTGGATAATTGGGCGTGGTACCGACTTGGGACAGTTTTTGGAGGTACAATTTACCCCGGATTGATGATAATGTCGGCCTTTCTATAGCAACAAAGTTGTTACTGAGCATAACGATTTATTTTTATTTTATTATTTTATTATTTTCGTAACATCGATCGTGTTCTGACGTGCGTTAACTTGCTCTCTGATACCTTTTCGTTGTGTACGGCTTTGGCTTGGTATAGCCCTCTGATCTTCGCGCGAGTTCCCCCTTTCACGATTTTTCGCTTGAAATCAATCGGTTTCTTCACGTAGCGTATTTACATTTAGAGTTTTCTGACAACTTTTTCCCCCTGAAAACTGAAAACTGTTAAGTGAAAATAACAGTCTATTTTTATACTCCAAGACATTTACCTCTGGATAGTACAGTGTAACGTGTATTACCTTTACCACTAGATAGTGCAGTGCACCTTTTATAAATACATCAACCCATAGATAGTGCAGTGCGGCTTCGGTTACTATTTAATTACATTTACCTCTGGATAGTGCAGCGTAACTCTTATTACCTTACCACTAGATTATGCAGTGCACCTTTTGTAAATTCATTAACCCATAGATTGTGCAGTGCGGGTTCGGTTCTTTATTATCGCTAGTGTTCTGCCATCGTTTTAGTGTGGTGATATATTTGAGCTTGCGTGAACTGGTGTTTTGTACATTAAACTGAAGTGGTGTGAAACTTTGATTAAACTGTGGTTTATTTAACAATTAAGCTTCGTAAACTTCTGCAGCATCCAAGCTTGTTAGTTCACTTTAAATCTGAAACACTAAGCACTGTGGTGTATAGTCCGGACTCTTACCATAAGCTTGCCGGAGTGCTGCCATTGCGCATATTTTGACAATTATTTTTCTTTTTGCGTGAATTATTGTTTTTCATTATTTTTGAATTTTTATCTCTATTTTTCTAACTTTTTATAATGGCCTAGTGCTGTGCCTCCGCGTGTGACAACAAGTCCGATAACACTCTTTTCGTGGTTTACTCGGATTTTTGTGAAAAAACATTTCACGCTGGATGTGTAGGCCTAAATGTCCGTATTGGCGACGCACTCAATAGTGCCTTAGGGCTATACTGGTTTTGCTCCCGCTGACGTCCTTCGTCAATGGCTCATTTTGTATCTAAATGACAAAATTCCAAAACGTGCCTCGAAGACGTTGCAAAGGTCTTAGCTGCTTCCGAGGAAAAAGTAAAACTCTTACTTAACGCTATTAATCCTCTACTAGATTCTGCGATGCCTGCCGCTGCTCCTACGTCATGTGTTTCTGGTGTGGCTGATGTTCCTTTGGTCGGTGTTACAACGTGGAATAAAGAAAAGGCTCGCGCACAAGCTGCTTCGTGTACCGAGCCTGCTTCTTCTGTTGCCTCGACTGTTGGCTCACTTCAGCCGTTTCTTCCTCTGCCACATGATCTTCCTGGATCTTTTAGGGGACCGCTGGAACGTTTTCGGTCTCCTCGTGCCTCACCAGTCCCTCACCTTGACGTATCTGCTAGGAACGCTGATGCTGCTTGTGTTGCCTCATCTATTGCTTCTTTGCAATCGATTCTACCTACATCCCAATTACATGTTGCTGTTAACGACTCCGTTGATGATCTCGGTTTGCATGTAGTCGCGCCTCCTCTCCAAATTTTTGTATCACGATTTGCTTCTGAAACTTCTGTGGCTGCAGTCGAACGCTATATCTGCAAGAAGCTCGGCCTCACTCCTCATATATTAGATTGCGTCAAATTTACGAAAGATAGCCAGGCTAGAAGATATGTGGCTTCTTTCAAAATAACATTGCCTGCCAACCTCAATATTGTCGCTGACTCCAAATTTTGGCCTCCCGGGACGTTAGTCAAAATTTTTGAAAACCGGCGAAATTTTCGATCATCAAACAACCAGAGAGCTCGAACCTAGTTCTTAAGCGTAAACAATTATCTCTGTATTACCAAAATGTTCGCGGCATGAGGACCAAACTTGATGACTTTAAAACTGCTGCTTTTCTTGAAAATGATCACCTGATTTGCTTGTCGGAAACTTGGCTGTCTGACGACATTTTTAGCTCCGAGTTCTTCCCTGCATACAATGTTTACCGTTGTGATAGCAATCGTTTGGTATCTAATAAGGTGGATGGTGGTGGCGACCTTATTGCTGTGCTTAGGGCTCTCAACAGTAAACTTTGCGCTGATTTTATCCCTAGTCCTCCTGTTGAATGTGTTGCTGTTTCTATCTCTTTGTCGCCTACATCCTCTTTGTTTGTTGCGTCCTTATATATTCCCTGTAACTTGTCCTTCACGACTTATGATAAGTTCTTTTCTGAACTTTCCACTTACCTTAATAGCAACTATCTCTCGTCCTCAATCATTATCTGTGGCGACTTTAATATGCCTTCTGTTCAATGGGACTCTTCTTTTCTTCGTATTATGTCCACCAACAACATTTCTATTGCCTTATCTTCTTTTCTTTCTTCCTGTTCTCTTTCTCAATTTAACTGTTTCTCTAATGCTAATAACAAGATCCTTGACCTCATCCTTTCTAATGTTGAGTCCTCTTCGATTTCTTTATCTTCTGTTCCAATACCTTACACGCACCCAGATCCTCATCATCCTCCCGTTTCAATTAATTTGTCTGTTAGCTTTTCGAATCGTATTAAATCATCCACTGCGCGCCGGTTTAACTTTAAAAAAACTAATTTTGACTGCTTGCCTAATGACCTGAATTCAATTAATTGGTTTGATTGCTTCCGTGGTCTCGACATTGACTCTGCTGTATCCAAATTTTACGGTATTCTTACTGATTTGATCTCGTCGCATACTCCTGTCTTCAGTTCTCGTCGCTCCCGTGACCCCCCTTGGTTTACTGCGAGGGTAAAGTGTGCTCTTAGAGATAAAAATTCAGCGCGTTTGAAATTTTTGATTTCTCGGTCGGGTGAAGATTATGCTATCTTCTCCCGTTTACGTTCCTCTGCCAAGAAAGAAATTAGAGTAGCACTACTCAACTATTCCTCGTCTGTTGCATCTTCCTTAAACTCGAACAACCCTTAATCTTTCTGGTCTTTTGTACGCTCCTTAAAAGCTTCCTCCTTTCTTCCTGACTCCTTAGAGTTTAATGCCTTTACTGCTTCCAACCCTCCTGACATTTGCAATCTCTTTGCTTTATTTTTTCTTCTGTTTACACTATTCCATTGATTTATGCTAATGACTGCTTTTCTTTTGATTTCCCTGCTTGCCTCTCCTCAATCGTAACTAACCCAGTAGAGGTTGAATTGCTTTTGTCCTGTCTTGACTCAAACTGTTCCCCGGGCCCGGATGGAATTCCCAATTTCTTTGTAAAAAATCTTGCTTCTTCACTTTGCGTCCCTTTAGCAATCTTATTCTGTCAGTCTCTGTGCTGGTCAATTTCCATCCTCTTGGAAGCTCTCTAACATTCTTCCCATTTTCAAATCGGGAGATCGGAACCTTGCCTCGAACTATCGCCCTATCTCCATTCTTCTTTGCCTTTCCAAAATTTTGGAACGCCTTGTTTACAATCGTATCTATGATTCCCTCTTTTGTGTCTTTGCAGCGCAACAACATGGTTTTGTAAAAGGCCGGACCACCTCTACGAACCTTCTTGAGTTTACTCATGTAGTCGCTTCTGCAATTGACAGCAATAATCAAGTTGATGTCATTTATATTGATTTTGCCAAAGCTTTTGACACTGTCAATCATAAGCTGCTTTTTATCAAACTGAAGCATTATGGCATTCGTGAACCTTTGCTTTCCTGGATTTCTTCATTTTTAACTGATCGCACTTGTATTGTCTCTCTCTTTGGCTTCTCGTCCTCACCTTTCTCCCCTTCTTCTGGTGTTCCTCAAGGTTCCATCTTAGGACCACTTTTGTTCAATCTATTCATCAATGACCTTCCCACGGTTTTTAAGTCTTCATGTCTTCTATATGCAGATGATTTACAAATCTTCCGGGTAATCGAAAATACTGATGACTCTCTCCTTCTTCAGGATGATTTGCATGCTCTCTCTGGTTGGTGTAACATTAACTGTTTGTCCCTTAATGTTTCCAAGTGTTTTTCTATGTCTTTCTCCCATAAGCTTCACACTCATGTCTTTCCTTATGCTATTAATGGTACTTTCCTTTCTTGTGTCGATCATTTCTCAGATCTTGGGGTCACATTTGATCGTAAACTGAAATTAGACGTTCATGTCCTTACTATCACTAGAAAAGCTTCTCGAATTGCTGGTTTCGTGGTTCGTTCCTGCCACAATTCATTTAGTATTTCTACTTATGTCCACCTGTTTATTACCCTAGTCCATCCTGTACTTGAATACTGCAGTCAAGTGTGGTGTCCTCGTTTCAAATACCTCGCTGACGCTGTTGAATCAGTTCAGCGCAGGTTTGTACGTACTTTACTTTTTAAATATAGTCTGCCGTATTTACCTTATAGTGAGCGTCTATCTCTTCTCAACATTCCTCTCCTTGAGCAGCGCAGAGTTTACTTGGATGGTTAGGTAAGGTTAGGTTAATGTGGCTGCCGGTCCACAGAGGTCTGCCGACCGGCCCACATAGGCACAAAAGTGACCCGTTGTGATACCACAATAATTTGTGACTCTCTCCTACTCACTGAGTTCGGGAAACCATCTGCTTCCCTTATCAAACCGCGTTATCCCCTTTAGATTGACCAGGGACCACTCAGTCAGGTTTGAGAGGGCCGGGCAGCGACACAAGAGGTGGAGGACGGACTCCTCTTCATCCTCAGAGCCACAACTCCGACAGAAATCGTTAAACTGCACTCCCAATCGTTGTGCATGTCGTCCTATGAGGCAGTGGCCTGTAAGAACTCCAACAGTGCAGTGTAGAGCACTTCGAGTTAAGCCTAAAACCTGCCTGGTGCGATGTGCATCCATGGATACCCAGGACTGCCTTGTTATTGCACAGGATGATTCATTTGCCCAGGACCTCCTGGCATTCTCGAGATATTTTTGCCTGATGGCCAGTTTGACCGATGTCATCGGTATACGTATTGAGGGGGAGCAGGAGACCTCTGGCAACAAGGTTCCAAGCCGTGCTAGCTCATCGGCCTCACAGTTGCCCTGAAAACCCCTATGTCCAGGTACCCAAATCAACTGTACAACCGAATGTCTCGACATCTCCCTAAGAGATGCACGGCATTCAGCAACAATCATGGACACTGTACAAGGACTAGCGAGGGATTTAATAGCCGTTTGGCTATCTGTGAAAATGCCAATATTAGCCCCGAATATTCGATTACACAGAAGCCAGTCGATTGCCTGTAAAATAGACGCAACTTCCGCCTGAAAGACACTACAATGGTCTGGTAGACGGAAAGACAGCTTAAGATTCAGCTCATCTGAGTATACACCACCTCCGACTCTATTGTTTAGCTTTGAGCCGTCAGTGTACACATGCATAAGCCCACTTTCGAGGGCGACTCCATCACGCCATTCATCCCTACCAGGAATGCGAGTTGTAAACTCCAAATCTAGTAGGCACTGCGGAGCGATATAGTCAACATCCGCTGGAGCGGGAACTGCCTCGACCAAAAACCTCACATGGCCGAAGTCTGTTCTGTTCCATGCCGAGATACAATTTAGTCTCACAGCAGCAAGATTAGTTTGCTGTAAGATAAGTAGATTGGTTGGCAACCAATGAAGTAACACGAAGAGTGCCTTTTTGGGGGTGGAGCGGAGCGCACCAGTTACAAGTAGTGCAACAATTCTCCGCACTTTTTCAATCTGCCGTTTGCAGGTAGCCTTAATAGCACCTTGCCACCGGAACGCCACCCCAAACAGTAGAATTGGCTCAACCACAGCAGTGTAAAGCCAAGCAATAGTACGAGGTTGTAGTCCCCAATTCGCTCCTATGGCTCTTTTACAGCAGTAAAGTGCGTTGAAGGCCTTCCGCGCTCTTTCTGCTACATTGTAAGTCCATAGTTACTTCGAGTCAAGTATCAGCCCTAAGTACCTGACCCTCTGGCTCAAGTTAATGGAGACCCCATTCAATTTGGGTAACTCAAAACCAGGAACTTTATACTTCCTTGTAAACAGCACTAGTTCAGTTTTATTAGGATTCACATTCAAGCCGCACTCACGACTCCAACGTGAAAGGATGTCAAGAGAGTGATTTAGCCTCTCCGATAGCGTAGATAAATACTTTCCGACACTGCTACAGCTATGTCGTCTGCATAAGCAATCACTTTGCAGCCGGCACGGTCCAGCCTCTTTTAGAAGAGTATTCGCCGTGATGTTCCACAGCAGGGGAGAGAGGACTCCACCCTGAGGTGTGCCCATACTGACTCCTCGTCTTACGCTGGCACTCCCCAGGGAAGAGATAACCACTCTACTTTTGAGAAGCTGTACAATAAAAGCAATCAGCCGCTCGTCCACATGCAGCACCGAGAGAGCCTTAACAATAGCGTTAAAATTTACGTTGTTGAAGGCACCCTCGATGTCCAAGAAGGTGGCAAGCGTATATTCCTTAAGAGCAAGAGATTTCTCAACTTGCTCAGTAAGGACGTGAAGAGCAGTCTCCACATACTTGCCTTTGGTATAGGCGTGCTGTGACTGCGAGATCAACATAGGATCGATTGATCGTTTAATATGGTAATCAATGATCCTTTCCAAAATCTTAAGCAGGACTGAGTTAAGACTTATTGGACGATAGTCCTTTGGCTTAACATGAGAGACTTTTCCTGCTTTCGGAATAAACACAACTCTAGTTTCCCGCCAGCTGGTGGGATCATACGAGAAGTGTAGGCAAGCGTTATAAATCTCCCTGACCCATGGTAGCGATACTTCTATGGACTGCTGAACGTCAGCCGCAAGCACGCCATCAGGACCCGGGGATTTAAACGGCTCAAAGGAGTTAATAGCCCACCTCAGCTGAGAGTTTGATATTTTGAAAGGCAGCTCTCTACCGTAATTTAGTTCCGTTTGGTGCACTGTCCCTATAGGACAATTTACCCGGGAAATGTGCGTCCATAAGAACGTTTAGAGTATCTGCACTCGAACTAGTCCAAATGCCCTCAGGGTTCATTATGCACCCCATAGCCTTCGGTGTCGTGCTTAAGACCTTACGAAGGCGATTTGCCTCGCTGAGACTCTCTACATTTCCACAGAAAGATCTCCATGAGGACCTCTTAGTCTTGCGTATGGCATACTTAAAAGCCTTCAGCTTCGTTTTATACACCGACCAGTTATTAGATCTTTTCGAGCTATTAAACTCCCTCCTACATTCTCTCCGCAGGATGCTGATTTCCAAACTCCACCAGGGAGGCTTAGGATTGCCTCTGGCCGAGGGTGGCTTACATGCTTCTCTAGACGCGGAGTTGAGAGAACTAGTAAGGGTGTCAACCGCCCGATCATATTCATGGTAGCAGTCAATGCTCCTAGGAGCAGTTTCCAGTGAGGATCGTACCCGAGACTTAAATAGCTTCCCGTCCGTCCTCTTTCTGTTGATAAAGGCTGCCTGCATAGCAGAACTTCGGCCAGCCATGTTATACGATATGTACCTATGATCAGAGAATGAGCATTCTTGTAGAACCCTCCAGTCACGGAGAAGATGCGAGTGCCGCCCACTAATCAAAGTAACATCAAGAACCTCCCTGCGGTTTGAGGTAAGGAAGGTTGGTTCACTACCAGTATTGGCAATAAAAAGGTCGTGGGCCAGGATGAAGTCAAAAAGTTCCTCACCTCGGTCATTAGTGTTGGAGCTACCCCATACTGCATTATGAGCGTTGGCGTCAGTCCCTAAAATAAGAGGCATACCAATCTTTGTGGCTTCAGCCACAACACTCTTGACAATGTTGCAAGGTGGGCTAAGGCCATGATCGTGTGCCATGTAGCAAGAAACAAACCAGTATGGTCTCTGGTCGATTTCCACTGCAACAGCCATGTTATCCTTGTCACTGAAATTGTATAGTACAAGGACGTTTATGGTTTTCTTGACAAGAATGCAGACACGTGGCTCATATAAGCCATCGGGTACCACTAGTCTGTATCCCTCAGTGCGTAACCCGCAAACCCGGTTTTTAGCAACCCATGGTTCTTGGATTAGAATCAGCTCCTCCTCTGTCTTAGACAGTCGGAAGAGCAGGGTAGCTGATGCTACTTTGGAATGGTGAAGGTTGATCTGCAATACCTTCACCATCATTTATTTTCGACGATGGTTCGATCCAGGTCCTCCCCGTCTGACATAGATGTCTGCCCAGCCTCTTCCTCTACTTCCAGAGTCATGAGGTCCAGGCACCCACCCAAATCGGAGGTAGTCCCGACACTAACCCCGTCTGCGTAGAGGGATTCCACATCCGACTCATCCTCAGATGTCGCTCGAACATGTGTCCAATCCCTTTTTAGGTGGGTCCCCCGTCATTTGAGTCACCTGTTTAGGTTGAGGTTCCTCAGGTGTTGGATCTCCCGCAGCAGAGCTCTTTGGCCTGTCGCTTCGGTAGATCCGCAGGGCTAGTTTTTCGACCCCATACCTGATAATGCCTTTTCGGGCATCTAAGACCGGGAGTGCCTCTTCATTGATGATGAAGAGGGCCTCCCGCCGATTATCGACTGGCTCTCCAATTTTCGCAATCCTCCAATTTTCCGTTGGAAGATCCGGGTTGAAAAGTCACACTATTTCCAGGACTTCCACTGGATCCGAGTGGAAACTTGGAATCCAAGTCCTGCATCTAGGCCGGCTGGGAATCTAGTCCCTGTGCACCACCTTAAGCTTGGCGCCTGGCCAGAGTTCCCCCAGCTCGGAGATTGGCTGCTTATAAAAATCGGCTGATCGTTGGTCCCCACACGCAACCAGCGTGATTCCTTTGTACCAGCCCGCATCGTTCACCGTAGGTGGTGGACCCGAGCTGGCCTTCTGCAGTCTGCAGCAGACTCCAAATAAAGCCTGCCTGATCTTAAGCCAGTTTTCGGGGGAGATGGTTCTATCTCCCTTGCTGGCATCAATCACGGCCCAAACCAGGCACTCTTTGGCCATTTCACTAAATGGCCGAGTTATCCCTGTAGGAGCCGTCACTTCTTTCTGCTTTTTGCAGTCTTGTCTGCCCTGATTCATCTGCTCAGCTGACGTTTGTCGTTTCTGAGCTGAATCTCCAGGGTGTAGAGGGAGCGGATTAGAGTGCTCCGCAATTTGTGATTTTGCCCACTGAAGGGACTTTTTGTCCTTGTCGGGCATAGTGTTAGGAGGGACTTTTCAAACTTCGTCAGAACTTTGAAGGCTGCCCTTCTAGTTCCCAAGATTTATTGGCGGAGGAGCTTTGTGTGCCTGAAGAGGAAGCGGCACCGGAAGTAGCGCTTGTTGATGGTCGGGCTGACTCATTCACCGAAACCTTCCCATCACACTGGCCACAAACGGACTTCTTGGCATTCGCAGGGCCAGGCTTGGAGACCTCAGCCCTGGAACCGCCTGAAACAGGGTTGAGGAAGATTTAGAAGGCATAGGAGCTGACCCATTCGTCATGTCTCCACACCTTTGCTTAGCCACTGTGCCAGGCAATGGAGCTGACCCACTCGTCATGTCTCCATAGCCTTGCTTGGCAGCTGTGCCAGTGGTCAGTGGAGCTGACTCGAGCCTTAACCTCAGCCTTAACCTCAGTCCGCAGAGCTGGCTTATTCACCATGTCTCCACTTCCTGAAGCTTTAACTGCAAGCAACGGCGCAGCTAACTTAGCCCCCTCCTCTACATTAGAGGATGAGTTTGGTTGATTGCCAGGCTTGTGCCTGACGAGTTTAGGTTTGGTTTGATACTTTTTCATGCTATAAGGGTCCCCACTCAGAGCCGCTATCTCAAGTTCTAATGTGTTGTCACCTTAATGATCCCATGGTTATATATGCAAAGCAGGGAGGCCATGCGAGGGTTGCCACCAGCCCTTATGGGGACAAGTAGTCAGAGCCGGATCGGTGTTGATCAGGAGTCCACCTCAACTGAACCTACACCACCAACTTAATGGCGACGAACCTGAGAACGTACTCTGAGGCCTGCCAGGGTTTTAACGGGACGGAGATGATCGTATTAACCCGGAGTCGTTCACGAAGCGGATTTCACTCCGTCGCTACCGCGCCTGAAGGTCCAGAAGACTAGGTCCAGAATGCTACGATCACCAGCCCAAGTGCAACAAATGAATCGTAAGTCGAGAAAGGTCCAGAGACGAAAGCGGTCGTGAAGAGAGTCTAGATCATTTAGCGTTACCCAGGATGCACCGTAAGTAGGCGATCTAGTTACATCCCTGGATGAGTGGATGAGTGGATGAGTGTTTCCTGTTTGAAATCTGTCGCGGCTACCTTTCATCCTCATTAGCATTTTTGTTCATTGCGCGGGACTCCGTAGGGCCAATCAGGTCCTCTATTTTATTTGAAGTGCCGTATGCTCGTACTGACACTTTCTTCTACTCTCCCGTTTTGTGACTCTTACGTACTTACAATAGTCCTCTTCCACAATCTATTGCCATTTTCAAAAATATGGTTCGTAGTAAAATTTTTGATCCTATTTAATTAGTTTAATTTTCTTGTTTATAATGGATCTTTCTTTTCTTTTTTGCTCTACTTAACTTTACTTTCTTATTTATTACTTGAATTTTTTGTATATTTTTATTTTTATATATAGCTATATATTTTTCTAATTAGTTTTATTTTCTATTTTCTTAATTTTCTTCTTTTTACTAATTTTCGAAGAAAAGTAGTATTAAACTCGTTTCGTCGAAAATTCATATTTCTTTATATATACAGTGCCGAGAAGAAGTGATGCAAAAAGATGAAAATATACAAAATTTCGGCTTTGCTAGCTTATTTGCGAACTCTCAAAAGTAATATCGGCAAAATTGATATTTCGGAGTATGGTTCTACGTGCCATAGGTAAAATTTCTTCATCATTTTCCCAAGAATCGGTTTATGAAAGTTTGTTTACGCTTCCAGATTAACCTCTAGCTCAAAACATATCGAGAAAAAGTGATGCAATAATTGCTTTTCACTGAAAATTTGTCATTTTATGAGCGATTGCAGTCCATTGTTAGTTGTTTTCATCATTGAAAATTGATTTTAGAGGCGATTGGAGGAAAACATTCTTAAAAGCAAGTTATTTATGAATCCTCAGGTTAAGGTTTTCATTAATATTACTATTTAACCAATTTTCAGTCGATGAACATGAGAAAAGAGACTTCTTTGGATGAAACAAAAATTATTCTTCGGCTTCATAACCAGACCGTTCCATACAAGGAAATTGCATTCATCGTTAATAGACCCATTTCCACTGTTTGGAGGATAATAGACAGGTTCTGTAATAATAAAAGCTTAGAAAATAATAAGCGCTCAGAGAGGAAGAAAATATTATCAAGACGTGATATGCGAATAATCGAACAAAAAGTTAAGAAGGATCCTTTTATACCGGCGACGAAAATCAAAACAACACTAAAATCTATTTATAAAAAAGTTGTTAGCGTTCATACAGTCAGAAATCATTTAAGGCAATTGGGTTACGTGTGTTTTATTCCACGAGAGAAATTCGCGACATAAACCGTGAAAAAAGATTAAATTTCGCCAAAGAACATTTGAATAAGGATGTCGAATTCCGGAAACGCGTTTTATTCATGAATGAAAGCAAGTTTAATGTGTTTTCTCACGATGGACGAGCAAAGGTGCGCAGAAAGCCTCTTACGGATATAGATACGAAAAATATGATAGAAACTGTGAAGCATGGTGGTGGTTCTATTTTGGTATGAGGATGTGTAGCTTTCAATGGAGTTGGCGAACTTCATATAATAGAAGAAAAAACGATGGATCAAAAAGTCTACATCTAGATTTTAAAGGATCGGCTAGCAGCTAGCGTTCAAAAGTTGAATTTGGGAACAAACTACATACTCATGCAAGACAATGATTCTAAGCATACTGCCCACCAAACTCGAATGTGGATACTTTATAATATTCCAAATTACTTGAAATGGCCCCCACAATCACCTGATCTCAATCCAATTGAGCATATTTGGTAAGAACAACACATAACATCCGCAGCAAATCCGCACTTAAGGAAATAATAAAAGAAGAGTGGGGCAAGATCACTCAAGAATACTGCGCTATGTTGGTTTCATCTATGCCAAGAAGGGTTCAAGCTGTCATAGATCGAAAAGGAAATCCTACCAAACATTGAAAACCATTGATTGCTATCAGTTACCCAATACAGTTGGTAGAATATGATGGAGGTTTAATTTTTGCATCACTTTTTCTCGGTAGCCAAAAATGAATTGATTTACTTTTTAATTTTTTTCTAATAGAAAAGTCATTTTTATATTTTTTAATATTTAATCACTGTTTGGAGATATATTAATAGCAAGAAAAAACCAACGGACTTTTTATTCACTACCTTTAAAAATATGAAAAAGTTAACCCAAAGAATTTCTTAAATATGAGCTTTTGCATCACTTTTTCTCGGCACTGTATATATATATATATATCATAAAAATGATTAAGGGAGATAATCTCTGGAGTGGCCGCTCCGATTAAGCTGAAACTTTCGGAGAACGTAGATGTATTTAGTAGGTAGGTCCACGACTTGCTAAAATTCAGATATCCTAAACCTTTTGGCGGCGGCGAGCGTTTTAGTGAATTTTGAGGTACTCCTATATTTCCAAGCAGCGTGAATTTTTGTTCAAAAAAAGTATTGGGAATGAAAACTAATTATGTTCTAAGCTTGTTTATGGTAAAGAATTGGAAATTTTGAGCCGTGTGTGGGTGCAGCGTGCCTAAAAGTAGGCAAGGATTTTTTTTCAAATTTTGATTTGTCATTACTTCTAACAAAAACATTGGATCGTCATGAAATTTGCAGAGCGTATTGATGTTAACTAAAGTTTAATACACATGGACTAACAAGGTAGTGCGGGTACGCCTGTAGCTGCGGAAGGCTCTTGAAAAAAAATCTTTCAAATCATTAAACTAAAATCCTCCTAAAATTTTTTGATTTTTGACAAAAAATTCAAATCAGTGATAAATCTTGACTTTTGTCCATCATGTCAAATTAAAATTTTTAAAATTCCGATTTGCACAAGAACGGTAACCCATCACTAAATTACCTCTATTTTCAGCACTCGAAAGTTCTGTTCACGAGAACTGACGACCCGATTATCCGATCATAATGAAATTCACAGAATATGTTGGTATCAACTAGGACCAGGTCTGATAGAAATAATTTTGAAATGCGGGCAACCCTGTGGCAGTGGTGCCATCTTAAAAAATAACTGAGAAAAAAAAAAGCTTTTTGGCCCATAACTTCCGATTCAGCCATCAAATTTAAACAAAATTCACACAATATTTGGATCTTACTTAAGGTAACATTTAATGGAAATTTGGCTGAAAAATTAGAAAAGGGTTGCCAGCTATGGTGATTTTTGTCTCCTAAATCTTGCAAATTTGCTCAGCAAAATAAAGCTTTTTTCCCTATAACTTCCGGTGCAGTCATGATATCAAAATGAAGTTTATGCAGTAAATAGATTTTAATGTGAGCCAAATGTCGTAGGAATTTCGTACAAAAATCGTGAAAGGACTGCCAGCTATGACCATTTTTGTAATTTTTTGGAATTTCTTTACTGCGCGATTATGTCATTAGATTTGTAAATGGGAACAATCCTGCAATGAAAATTAACATTAAATATTAACGCTTTAAAAATTTGAAAAGTTTTGAGAGTGGTAACCCTAAAAATTTTTTCACCCGTATAACTTGTAGCGCAGTGATTCAATTGAAACGAAATTTAATGGTTGGGTTTAGTTTAACGTGAAGCAGATTTGGTATATATTTTGCTTTGCTGCTGACAAAGGGTAACGAGCTTCAGCCATTTTTGTAACTATTGCATCAACAGATGCAATAGTTACAAAAATTAAGCTTATGAAGGTTAACTTAATGCTGCTTCGTTGGGAAAATGTTGCCAGCACTGAACATTTTCATCATTTGTGTTTTAGTTGAGTTCAATTTCAGTGAAAAAACTGTTGCTTTGAACAAGGAATTATTGATATGATTCTACAAAAAAGTGTATCACGTCTTTCCACATTGTCACTCAAAGACAATTTCTTCGAAAATTAGTTTTCTAGCGGTTCAGGTGCGCTAGAGTTTTTTTTCTACTTAATTTTACTTTATTTAATTTACCACTTTAATTATTTGTTTTTTTTTACATACTTATATTTATATTTACTCATTTACTTACTATTTTTTATTAGGTCGATTATTGTAGAATTGGAGATTCGTGTTTGTAATGGATTTTTTTTTGTCTCTCTTTTTTACTTTACTTTATTTTTCTTACTTTTATTTTTTATTACTTTATTTTATTTTAACTTTAATTATTTTATATACTTATATTTATATATTATCATTTAGTTCTTGTTACTTTATTTCGTTCGTGGTATCCAATCTGTAATTGGGCAGTCTTGCTTTTTGTATTGAATACGTACCAAATAAATAAATAAATAAATAAATAAATAAATTTTTTGCTCCGTTTTTCTCGTCGCTTGCTACGGTAGTTATTCACTTACTGACAAAGAAGATGCATAGTACTGATGATGTATTGGTTGGTGCTGCTATGATAATTTTTACACCAATTTATATTTTGCGATCTGTTGGTGGATCGTATGTATATATCTATTGTAGCAAATAGATATTGGCCAAGGCCAGGCGAGCCGAAGTCAGACGAGGCCGCCAACATGTGGACGGCATTTGACAGCTCGTCACGAATCGCCTTGGCTCGTGCTCAACATCCATTCCGATCGGATGTGGCACGAGCGCCTGTGACACCTGTCAAAGTCGCTCGTCTGGACCGCCCACACACTCGGCTCGCCTGGGCTCGGCCAATATCTATTTGGCACACATGCGTATATTTGGAGAAGTGATAGGAATATTGTGGCGATTGCGGCACTTTCGATAGCGTCAACGAAACAGATATTTTGGAACAATTTACAGAATTGGTGCCTGTGGATTTGACGAGTATTTAGATTGCGAAAATGAGTTGGATATTAAAATTCATTAATAATTTCTTATATAATATTAATTTGAATAAAAATGAATTGTGTTAATTTAGAAAAACAAAACAATAAAAAATAGCTTTACTGTGGTTCCAGCAACGTTACCGTCGTACCGGATTCCTCTGGTAAGTAAGTTTATTCTTTATTATTTTGTTGTATTTATTAAAATTTAAATTTCATTTAGAAGAAAGAAATCATTATAATTTTAATTTTCACGTTTACATAATATGTTGTTTTTACTAATGTTCGAAGAAGAACATTAGTATTAAAATCACTTTGGCCAAAAATTCATATTTCTATATATATATATATATATATATATATATATATATATATATATATATATATATATATATATATATATATATATATATATATATATATATATATATATATATATATATATATATATATATATATATATATATATATATATATATATATATATATATATATATATATATATATATATATATATATATATATATATATATATATATATCATCAAAAAATTTCAGTGAAAAAATCTCAGAAACGCGCCATCCGATTGAGCTGAAATTTTCAGGACACATTGGTGTTTATGCAGAATAGTGCCAGGACTCACAAAAAGTAAATAATCTTTAACCTTTTGGCGCCGGCGACCATTTTAGTGATTTTTTTAATATACCTGTTATTCCGTACACAAATAATTTTTGCAAAAATAAAGTTGACGACATAAATTTCGAACAAGTTTTACATGTGAATCGGATAATGTTTTGAAATTTTTTAACCCCATGTATGCGCTGGGTGCCTAAAAAGAGAACGGGAAAATTTGAAAATTTTTAAATTGTGATAACTTTTGATAGAACTATTCCATGATTACGAAATTTTCAGGACATTTTTGTTGTATTTAGTTGTAGATTAGTGTACGTTTTAATGAGCGTACTAGCAACCTGAAAGTGAAAACCTCCAAATCATCGTCTCTCTTGAAAAAATGTCGTTTCTTCAAAAAAAGCCACTCATATGTAAATTTTGTGCTTTGTTTACATAGTAAAAAAAAAAATTTGATATGGTATAACGGGCACGCCTGGTAACCCTTGCCCAAGTTACCTATATTTTTAGCATCAAAAACTTCTGTTCACGGAAACTAACGATCCGATTAGCAGAATTAATTGAAATTTGCAGAACGTATTGACCTTAAATAGGACCAGGTCTGATAGAAGTGATTTTGAAATGCGGGTGATTCTGTGCCAGTGGTGCCATCTTAAAAAATCACTAAAAAAGATAACTGCTTTTAGCCCTATAAATTCTGATTGAATCGTTAGATTTTGACGAAATTCACACCGTAGCTGCACCTTACTTCAAACCACGTTTGGTAGAAATTTGGTTGAAAAATTCGGTTGGAACTGCCAGCTATGATAATTTTGGTGTCTTAAATTTGAAAACATAAAAATTTGGAAGTGAAAACATTCAAACAGTCGAATATCCTAAAAAATGTCCGTTTCTACAATAAAACCAATCTGTATACAAATCTTATGCTTAATATACACGTTCAAAGTTAAATTTTGGAAATTTCATGTCGGACAAGAGCGGTAACCCTTTCTCAGTTAACCTATATTTTTAGCTTCAAAAACTTCTGTTCACGGGAACTCAAGAATCAATAATAAGATAGAATTGAAATTTACAGAATGCATTAGACTTAAATAGGGCCAGGTCTGATAGAAGCGATTTTGAATTGTAGCCAACTCTGTTCCAGTGGTGCCATCTTGAGAATTTACAAAGAAAAAAAAATGCTTTTTGCCCTATGAAATGTGAATAAGTTATCAGATTTTAATGAAATTGACACAGTAGCTGAACCTTACTCTAAACTCTGTTTGATAGAAATTTGGTTGAAAAATTCGATTGGTGCTGCCAGCTACGGTAATTTTTGTGTCTTTGGTTTTGAAAATTCCCTCAGGAAAATAAAACTTTTTGCCCTATAACTTCCAGTGCAGTCATGAAATCAATACGAATGTCATACAATTACTGGAACCTATTATAAACAATATTCAAGCCAAATTTGGTTGAAAAGCTTCGATAGGGTTGCCGGCTATTGTTGGTTTTGTGTTTGTTTGCAATATCTTTATGAAGCGGTTTTATCGTAGAATTTTCAATTGGTAATGATATTGTAGTGACAATAAACAGCAAATATTAAGCTTTCGATTATTTGAAAAAACTCGCTGCAGGTAACCCTAAATTTCTTTATACTCCTAAAACTTCAAATGTTATATAACAACGTGAAGCAGATGTGATATATTCTTGGCTTTGATACTGGCGAAAGGTTGCCAGCACGAGTCGGTTGTGCTACTTTTGTATCAATAAATGCTTACAGTTAGTATTCATACCGGAAACATTTACAATGAAAATAAATAACCGATGTTTCAATTCCCAAAGTTCTGCAAATTTTTCGGATCGCAGCCCCAAACTCCAACTTCAGTTACAGTGCTGCAGGCACGGAGCATTTTCTTCATTGATATTATATGAGATGCTGCTTTCAAAATTTTGTGAAATAAGCAACTGATAACGAATATAATTAACCCGTGTTTTGCTCTCATAAACGTTGAAATTCATGCCAGTGGTAATATCTGAAACCTTCTACCATATGAGTTATAATGCATTCTTGAGACATAAGTAAAACGTGGCATTTGAAACAATTTGGCCGTAATAAGCAGCGCATGTGGTGGAATATGCACTCAAAACCTGCACGATTCTTCTACTGTTCTTCGAACATTAGTGTTTCTAGCAGTTAAGGTGCGCTAGAGTTTTTTTTTATTTTTATCTATTCTTTGTATTACTTTAATTTGGGAATTTTATCTTATAGTAGAGTATTTGTATTTTGATTTGCGGGGATTTACATATGCATATTATATTGAATTATTTTATTCCTGTAAACTTTTGTTTTTTTTATTTGTATGAATATTGAGATAGTATCAGATATGTTGTCCCCAACAATTATATAGGTTCAGTGGAGCCATGATGAAGTGGGCTCCTTTACTCATTTCCCGATAATTTCTTTGTTGGTCCGCGTCCACAATGCGTGACCCAGCTAGGGCTTGGCCTGCCCCTCAATTAACCCACGAAACCGGTGAATAGCCGGCACAATTAGTCGCGCGAGGATAGCAGGCCAGGCTACAATTTCTGTTGTGGTGGCGGCTTGTCACAGCTGTCCCGCAACAAGATGCTTCAAATTACATATTCATATGCAAAGCATTTGCAATAACAATAAGAAACCAATTTTTAAATTTTCCAAGTTTTGAAAATTTTTCGGATTGCAGCCTCAAACAACGTTAAATCGTTGAAACTTTCCATGAAATCCTGCGATGAGAACAAAATTCAAAGGATACGATGTTTTAAGTATGAGCTTGTTATGGTAAGCTTATTGCTGCTTCGTTGGGAAAGTGTTGCAAGGTCTGAACATTTTCATCAGTTGTGTTGTAGTTGAGTTTTGTCGCTTTGGATCAGGAATCGTTGATATGATTCAACGACTTTCCACATATTTTTGTCATTCAAAGACGATTTCTTCGAAAATTAGTTATGTAGTGGCTCTGATGCGCTAGAATTTTTTTTTGAAAATAGATTTGGTGATACCTGAAGCGTAGTGATGACTTACAGTATTGAATGTTCTACAGCACATATTGATGGATTCATTATACCCATCAACTGTAAGGTGCTTAAGGAGGGTTGTATGCCTAGTCCGTCTTATTTGATTAATGAAAGTAATTCGGTTAGAGAGAGAGAGCTGCTATACTTACTGTTCCGTTAATGATATCAAAAACTAGGCATGCGCTAATTATGGTTCTTCTTGATGAAAGAGTCATTAGGTTTAAAAGACCAAGTCTGTATTCGTAAGAGGGAAGATTACTAAAGTCGTTTGGATTATAGAGGTCAGATCAAGGCAAAATGCAAAAATTGTTTCTGAACCGATTCGAGCCTTTCGCTGTGTAGTTGAAAAGCTGGGCACCAGACTATGCAGGCGTATTCCAGTAGAGGCCGCACTAGTCATGTATATAGAGACTTAGTAACCCAAATGTTTTTGTTGAGAATATGTTTACATAAAACACCTCCCAATATTCGTTAATGTAGAAAAACATGTATGTCTAGTATGTCATGAAAATTAAAAAGGAAAAGAACCATTCGCATTCATTCTTCTCACGCTGGTTTTTCTCAGACGTTGTCGTGTGCGGACGTGTCTTTCCTTCTTGCTGTGGTCGCCATGTTTTCCGCATAT
The DNA here is from genome assembly GCA_947369275.1 of Nemotelus nigrinus. Taxonomy (NCBI): domain Eukaryota; kingdom Metazoa; phylum Arthropoda; class Insecta; order Diptera; family Stratiomyidae; genus Nemotelus; species Nemotelus nigrinus. Next base: position 122,233,514 of record OX376372.1, on the reverse strand, counting down.
TTCACATATTTTTTTAGTGAATAAAGATTTTCGTTCTTCTTGTAAAACTACGAAACGATTTTTTCTAACAGGTTATGGGCCCAGAGTCGTGACTGCCTCATCGTAAATTTCATTAATAACATTTTTTTTACTGCATGACTGACGATAAAGACTTCAAAGCCGAACAAGAGATATTTATGGAAAAAATATTTACTGAACATTCGAGTGGCTCTGGTGAATTGCGTGTGGGCTGGCTGAGTCGACAATCGCAAACGATATGGCAGAAACGAGGACGTACCACATACATAGATTCAACGGATCCAATTTTCAATTGTGGAGACGTCAAATGGAAATTTTCATGGCTGAAAATAAAATGAAGCCCTACATTTTAGGCACATTAGTCCGTACTGCAGAGAATGCCGCTACTTGGGAAGAAAAGGACGCTGAGGCACAAGCCTTCCTCATGCGTGGCCTTGAGTTAGAACAGCTGAAGTACATGTCGGACTGCACTACCTCTTCTCAAATGTGGGCAAGACTCCAAACTGTTCATGCAGAGAAAAGCGACCAGTCTGTGCAAGTTCTGCTTGATCGTTTCATAAATGCAAAAATGAACAGCGATGAAAACATAAGCGACTACGTGGCAAGAGTGACGTCACTAGCTCACCGACTAAAGGAGATGGAACTAGAACAGCAAACTCCAGTGGTAATTGCTAAAATTATGGGAAGTCTTCCTGCTAAATACGATCATGTGAGAACGGCCTGGTATGCAGTTTCCAAGGGCGATCAGACAATAGAAAGATTAACGGATCATTTGGTAAACGAAGAGTCACTTTAAACATCACGTTTGAATGAAGAGCACTTCCAAAGTTCGGAAGCGTTCCAAGCAAGAGGATATAAAAAATTCAACTACCAACACAAAGTCACTACGGGGAACAACCAAAGAAAAAGCAGCACACGAAAAGGCAACTGCAACTATTGTGGGATAGCTGGTCATTGGGCGAGAGAATGTAGGAAGAAATCACGCGACCAGCAAAATCGAAACAACACACAATCTAACGCCGCTCAAGGGTTACTTTTACAGAGCCGAAATCGGCAGCGCATACAAGCAGAGAACGATACTAACGGAGCTTATCTACTCAACGTGGAGACACAACATCAGAAGTACATACACCCAGATGATGCGTGGTACGCCGATTCAGGTGCGACAGAGCACATGAGTTTTCGTAAGGAATGGTTTAAAAATTTGAAGCTTTTTCCTGAGCGAAGCTATACTGTACGAGTGGGAGATGGAGCATTGATCGATGCCAGAGGGAGAGGCAATATTGATGTTCAAATAAACACAAACGGTGAAAGATATATACATACAATCGTCGATGTATTGTTTGTATCAGAAATAAAGAAAAATCTCTTGTCCATCGCAAAATCAACTGAAAGGGGAATAACAGTCATTTTTGAGCGCGGTGGAAAACGTGTAGGGTTCGAAAAAAATCATAATTTTGTACTAGATGGTGAAAAACGACATTCTATACAAATTAAATCTAGTAACCATTCGCGGCGGTGCTGAGGCTAATAATGCGAACTCGGAATCCATAAAAGCGTGGCACGAAAGACTAGGACACGTAAATTACAAGACTTTAAGACAGATGCGAGATAGCGAATCGGTCGACGGCTTACGATTCGATCCAAAGGGAAATGACATTTTTTGCGTGGGATGCGTATATGGTAAACAACATAGAAATTCATTCCCGAAATCCGGTGCAAGAAGAGCTGTCAAACCAGGTGATGTTTTTCATGCTGATTTGTGTGGTAAGATGAGCACTTCTTCGCTGGGAGGTCCAAAATATTTTTTATTACTAAAAGATGATTATTCCCGATATTGTTTTGCATATTTTTTGAAAGAGAAATCAGACGTTCTACAAAATCTAAAGCAGTTTATAGTAGATGTACGAGCTGATGGACGAAGCATCAGAAAATTGCGGACAGATGGAGGCAAGGAGTTTTGTAGCGCAGCAGTTACTAGGCTATTGTTAGCTAATGGGATAAAGCATGAAGTCACAACTCCACGAGCACCTGAGCAAAATGGGTACATCGAGCGCCAAAATAGGACAATAATTGAGCCAGCAAAAGCAATGTTACATACATAAGATTTACCTCGACATTTGTGGGCTGAAGCAGTAAATTCAGCAGTTTATTTCAAAAACCGTACGGCATCTGAGACTCTTCAGGGTTTGACACCCTTCCAGAATTGGTTTGGAGAAAAACCATCGGTGAAACATCTAAAAATTTTCGGCTGTGACTTATGTACATGTCCCAAAAGATCAGCGAACAAGGTGGGATGTTAACTCGGTGAAACGTATCATGGTTGGATACAGCGAAGGAAACAAGGCATACAGGGTGTTCGATCCTCAAAAACGAAAGGTCTACGTGCGCAGAGATGTGATTTTTGACGAGAGCTTCGAACCACAGATTGTGACGGAATCTCATGGAATCTCAGTTCAAGTATCAACACAGCAAGAAATTACGCAGAATCCACAAGATGGTGAAGAATCCCCAACACCACAGGCAAGGTATAGGAATCCACGATTTCCTATTCCAAGGAGTCCATACCCAAGGCGAATGAAATCAAACGAAATAGACACAAGCGATGCAACAATTGCGGAAACTTTTATGGTAAATGCAGAACCAGTTAATATAGAAGAAGCTCTACAGAGTGATGATGCAGATAAATGGTTGGAAGCTATTGACACTGAGCTTTGATCACTTGCAGACAACGAGACCTGGTTACTTACTGAACGGCCAAAAAATATTAACATCGTAACGAATAAATGGGTTTTCAAGAAGAAATTGAAAGCAAATGGACAAGTTGATAAATACAAGGCAAGGCTCGTAGCCAGAGGATGTTCACAGAAAGAGGGATTTGATTACACTGAGACCTTCGCACCAGTGGTCAAGTTTAGTTCAGTTTGCACTTTACTATCTATAGCAGCAGCTGAGAATTTAGGAGTTCACCAATTCGACGTGAAGACAGCATTCTTACATGGGGATGTGGAAGAGCAGATATACATGGAGCAGCCCAATGGTTTCAAAAAGGACAACAGAGTTTGTCTATTAAAGAAAAGCCTGTATGCTCTTAAACAAGCTTCTCGACAATGGAACAGAAGAATAGCCAATTTCTTAATTAAGCGAGATTTCGAGCAATCTCAAGCAGATCCGTGTGTATTCATCAATAAAGATAAAACACTTTATATAGCGATTTATGTTGATGATGGGTTGATTATTGGAGAAAATGAAGGAGAGATGAAAGATCTTTTGAGTGAGCTCCACACTGAGTTCCAGATAACGCATTGTATCGCCGAATTTTTCGTTGGTCTTCAAATCGAAAGGAATCAAGGATGTGGTAAATTGAAAATTCACCAAGAATCATACACCAAAGAAGTATTGAGACGATTTAACCATGAACATTGTACACCTGTCTCTACTCCCGCCAATCCAGGAGTTAAATTTTGAAAGTTAACTGAATATTCCAAAGAGAGGAGTGAATTTCCATACAGACAAGCAATATGATCACTTATGTACTTAATGATTGCAACGAGGCCTGATATCGCATTTATTGTTGGAGTTTTAAGCAGATATATAGAGAATCCTTCTTTGAAGCATTGGCAAGGAGTCAAACGAGTGTTTAAGTATTTAAAAGCAACAAGCAATCACGGAATAAGTTTTGACATCGACTCACAAAATTGCGTTCTTACAGCATACAGTGATGCTGATTTTGCTGGTGACAGCGATACAAGGCGCAGTACTACTGGTTGGGTTTGTTTACTAAATGCAGGGCCTATAGCTTGGGGCTCAAAGAAGCAATCTGTCACCGCAACCTCAACAACTGAAGCGGAATTTGTAGCCTTATGTACGGTGACAAAGTAGCCCACAGTATTGTATTGCGATAATCAACGAGCGATTACTATTGTTCAAATCCCAGAATCAATCAAAAGCACTAAATATTTTGAAGTGCAATTCTTCTTTACGTGTGAAAAACAAGAAAAAGGCGAAATTAACGTAAAATATATTTCAACTCACGATCAGTTAGCTGATATACTGACAAAGGCATTGACCGCAGATAAATTTAAAAAATTTGCATTGCGTTTTGGCATTAATTGAACTTTTATTAATATAAATAATCTTTTCTTGAATATTGTGAGTCGAGAGGGAGTGTTGAGAATATGTTTATATAAAACACCTCCCAATATTCGTTAATGTAGAAAAACATGTATATCTAGTATGTCATGAAAATTAAAAAGGAAAAGAACCATTCGCACTCGTTCTTCTCACGCTGGTTTTTCTCAGACGTTGTCGTGTGCGGACGTGTCTTTCCTTCTTGCTGTGGTCGCCATGTTTTCCGCATATTTCACATATTATTTTAGTGAATAAAGATTTTCGTTCTTCTTGTAAAACTACGAAACGATTTTTTCTAACAGTTTTTGAACTCTTTAGCGCGCCTCTTAATGAAACCTAATTGTTTGCTCGCTGTCAACAACACTTTGTCGATCTGCAAGTTAAAGCGCAATTTGGTATCTAGGGCTACACCTAGGTCTAAGATATGTTCTACCCTAATAAGTTGGTTGCTATTAAGATAGTATGAATTGGCCATTACATTATTTTTCCTGGAGAAACTTATCACTCGACACTTGTTGACGTTGAGATTTAGTTTATTCAGGAGGCACCACTGTTCGAGAGATACAAGTTTTGATTGGAGAAAATCAATGTCGGACTGCGTTGTGATAGTGTGGTACAATTTCAAGTCATCAGCGTAGAAGAGGTGTGGGGTATCAAATAAAATCCTAGATAGATCCAAAATGAACATATTAAAGAGAAGAGGGTCCAAATGACTGCCTTGCGGCACCCCCGACAGAGCAAAAACTGTGTTTGAAAATTTTCCTTGGAATTTGACAATCTGGGTTCTGTCATAAAGATAAGAATTAAGGCAGTTAAATAGGCAGCCAGATATACCGAAATTAAGTAATTTCTGTGTCAAAATTTGATGGTCGACTCTGTCGAAGGCCTTACTGAAATCAGTATAAATCGCGTCAACCTGGTTTCTCTTTTCCATCTCACACAGGACATCCAAAACCAGGATCATGAGATTTATAGTAGTTGACCTGCCTTCTCTAAACACATGTTGCTGTGCGTTGGGAAGGGGATTTATTATGAAAGTAAGTTGATCGCAGACGAGCTTCTCGAAGAGTTTGGGGATTACTGAGAGAATAGCGATGCCTCGATAGTTGCCAATCGATCGTTTATCGCTGCTTTTGAAAATAGGCGTAAGATGGGAAGATTTCCAAAAGGATGGGAATACGCCTAATGACAGCAACTTGTTAAAAATGATATACAGAGGTGTTATCAATTGATTGATACACTGTATCACAAAGCAGGGAGGTATTAGGTCAGGGCCAGGTCCTTTGTTAATGTTTAGCTCTTGGGTAGCGTCGGCAATTGCCTCTTTTGTTAGAATGATTTCTTCAATGAGTGGTGTGGATACAGTTTGAGTAGGTTAGACAGTTGAATATATTATAGGGATCGAAGGAGGACAGAACGAATCTTGAAAGTGATCTGCAAATAAATTGGAGATTTCCTGTGGAAGCGAAGATATAGTGTTCCCTCTGAACATAGAAGCGGGATTGCCAGTCGTTTTTCATTTCATATTAACGAAATCAAAAAACTTTCTCGGGTCATTTACAGTTTTGTTACCCATCAAAGTCACGTAAATCTCATATGCTTCCCGACACTTAATTGAGAATTCTTTGGATAAAAGATCGTAGCTTTCCTTTAGCCCCACGGTGATATTGCGATCATTTTTAATTGCTTTATAAAGTTTGTTTCGTCGGTTCGTTAATTGTCTCAAATTATTGTCTAGCCATGACTCAGAACGTTTATTGCGTTTTTTTATCTTTGTTACATAAGTGTAATTGGCTTGAAAGATTTTTTCGTAGAAAAAAGAAACAAGTCCATCCAAATCTAACGTTGAGATGGACCTTGACCATTCTATGGTATCCAGATAATTTTTAATGCTTACGTAGTCAGCATTATGAAAATCAAACACAATTTCATTATTGTATGAATGGTTAAAAGCAATATTGATAGTGGAAAGTTCAACGGTAATAGCGGAGTGATGAAGAGAAGAAAAGATTCCACCGCCACCTCGTCATAAAAATTGGTAAACATTAAATCTAACCACTTACCATTCTGTTTAGAAGTCGATATAACTTGCTGTAAATCATTGTCATAGAATGAACTGATAAGTCTGAAATCAATGGCGTCAAAAAGGTTGAACAGGAGGAGTTGGTTATCATTTTCATCAATAGTAAATCTGATGTTTGGATGGTTGAAGTCCCCGAATATGATTATTTTGTCTTCCTCAAGAATAATGGAGGATACAGTGTCATTTATATTATTGTAAGCAATTTCGTTAGAGTGGGGTGGTACATATAAATTCCAATGTACATATAATGACAGTTAAATAGAACTCTGACGAATTTATGTGCAAATAACTTGCACTGATTAGTTAAAATGGGTTCGCTAGAAAAGGAGTTGTATTTGGCGATAAAAACACCAGCTCTTCTTGTGGAACCAGTCTGAATATAATCACGATTAGCTCTGAATATGGTCGTTAAGAGTCCAGAATTTCCTCATTAAGATGTGATTCGTTCAACCACGTCTCAGTTATGGCCAGGATATTGAAACGGCAAAATTTAGCGTCAGAAAAAAGTTTGTAGAGTTTGCCTCTCATACCATCGCAGCTGTGGTAGAGAAATCTTGGTGATGTGGTAGGGGATTTCCGGTTGACTTTCTCGTTAGGAATAAAATTTCTTTTGATTTTCGCGTGACTTCCGTAAAAGTGAAATATATTTGGAGCTCACATATGAACGATATGTTTTCAGATCGCTTTCGACTTGTTCTGGAGTCATTCCCAGTTCGACATGATAGCGAGTAAAGAATGAGCGAAGAGAGTCAACTTAAGTGGAAAGACCTTCTTGATGGGTCAATAATTTGAGGTGCGTCTTTGTTTTACCCTCAAAACAGATAGCATCATTCGCATTATGCATGTATGCAAGAAAAAGGCGGACGATATCATAGATCTTATGGTCTCTAAATCATGATAACAAATATCTATTATCCGTATCATCGTTTGAATCTATCGTTAGCTGGTACAAGTGGATCTATAAATTTTGTAGAAGACTGTTGAGAGGGTGATAAGTTTGGTACATGAATCGAGCCAGATGTCAGTAGTATTTGGTCCTCGCCACGAACGAAGCTAGGGTATTTTAAACTTGCTACTATGCCAGAATTACAAAGTTCCTTTTTTGGTTTTAGAACATCATAACTATTAGTATCTTTGTTCTGAGAAAGAGTAAGTGTAAGTTTCTGATTGGAGGTAAAGTTTGTGGGTGATTTGGGTGTAAGTGTATTAGTCATCTTTGGAATGGCGTTATTTGTGGAAGATAATAAAATTTCTCGGTAGAGAGGAGGTGAATTTCGGGAAACTGTATAAAGGGAATTGCCTAAATACCTGTTAGGTTTCTGTTGAGAATACATCGAAAGGTTGGTTGCAAAGTGCCTGGGTTTGGTGGTGATGCGTTTACTAGATTTATTGTTCCTCCACTGACTGAATGTCATTCCGCGCCAAGTATAGACATCTGCAAGGCGTTTATGGTTAGCAAATAGCCACCCATATTTTGCTGGAACAGTTAGTTTGAAATAAGTTTGGGATCTGTCCTGGTGTCCTCGCCGACGGGTGCGTATAGTTTCACATTTACAATCCACGATGCACAACTCATCCTTGAGTACTCTGTATAACCAGGTGACATCAGCGGATCTAGAAGCTCCTTTTACAAAGAAAGTTTTGTTGCAATGACTGTCGTGCTTACTGCCTGGTTGCACATTGTGTTGTTGATTGTGTTGTTGAACAGCTTGTTCTTCCTAATTCTGGCATCCCATTCTTCACGAGACCAAGATGTGCCAAATTTTAAAATCGGCCAACTCGAGGAATTGTCTGCAGCTTTTGAAATTATTTTCACGGAGATTGGTCTCAGCTGCTTAATGGGGATGTTGAATTATCCACCATAATTGGTACTTCTGACATTACTGGCAAGTCTTCAGAAACTTCTCATATCGTTGCTTTGATGGCATCATCATTAATCATTTCAACAAGAGTGTTGAGATTTTTGTCAAGACTCTTAACTCTGCATGTCAAGCTATCAAATAAGCCCATACCAGCATCCATTCCTCTAGCTAGAGACGATTAACCGCGATTGGTGGTAGAACTTTCAAGCAACATGGATTTCTTCTTATCGAGATTAGATAAAGCTTTCTCGATATTACGTATGTGGTCGTTGTTGTTGTTTTTCGTTGTTATGCTCACTAGTTCATCGAAACTTCTGGCCATTTCGGTAAAACTGTCACCGTAAGCCTTGGCCTGTGCAAGCTGTTTGGCGAGTAGGTCATCTTTGTCTTTTATTAAGTTGTCGATGTGTTGTATGATATTTACGAACATATATCTCAAACTCTTTCTTTATCTTGACAATCAGAGCATATAAAATGCTCAGCAAGATATGATGAACACCAGTCTCTAGGGGCATCCATACATGCACCATGTAATCTGCGATAACAATAGCCTTTACACACGACAAACTTGAATTTACTATCATAGGCTGTACAACTCACAAAGCAACATTTATAGCTCAAGGCTGTTTAGTGATTTAAGGAAAAACAATCACGAAAATATTCACCAAAAAAAAAATTATTATGATTGAGATATGAGCGTCTTTAGTTTGATTGATTTTGGTTTTCAACAGCACAGCAGATTCGAATCGGTCAATTTGTGATTTTAGACAAGAAAATGGTAACGCTGCCCATTATCAAGCAGCACTTGCGACACACGATTAATTATTATTATAGTTTTAAGTAGGTCACTTTGAGATTGTATACAAGAATTGGTTACACTGCACAATTTATCAAGCACCACTTGTAACCACGATTGATTATTATTATTTTGGTAATGCACAGTCGCGGAAACACTTGCGTATTAGAAATGGGTCACTGTTTAGATTGGCTTAATTTGAAGGGAAAACAGAAACGCGTCCGCACTGTTCGACGGTTGTATTGTAAATGGGGCAGTAAACAATGAAAGGTAATGTCTCACCATCATTGTAAGATTCTTGCGACGGCCATAGGCAATAACATTGCAAAATATCTCTGCAGATACGATAGCAAAGGCGTTTTATTCAAATTGGATAGCTAGATTCGTTACACCAAAGAATATATCGACGAATCAGGGTATTCAATTTGAGTCATCTCTATTCCGCGCCTTAACGAATCTAATCGGTACTAAAAGGATATGAAGCACTCCGTATCATCCGGCCTCAAATGCAATGGTAGAAAGATGGCACCGGACATTCAAAACTGCACTGATTGCCCATCTTTGTGAACAGTTGACTCCATGGATCGAGCCTCTTCCAACAGTCCTGTTAGGCTTACGAGTAGCACTCAAACCAGACATGGGGGCATCACCTGCGGAACTCCTATATGGAACCTCAATAAGACTACCAGGAGAGTTTTTTGCAAACGGAGCCTCAGCAACTGAAACCACCACATTCGTCGAGGACCTCAAAACACATTTGCGCAATCTTCGACTGCAAGCAACTGCTCATTACATTAAGAGAAATCTGATTGTTTCACACAGTCTCGTTACCTGTTCGCATTTTGCCTCTGAGCAGATTCGGTTCGCAGACCTTTAGAGCCTCCAAATACAGGACCGTTCGAAGTCATCAGCAGACCCACAGATCGTGTCATGACAATCAAAATTAAAAACAATCAAGTAAACGTCTCGACTGCAAGACTGAAAGACTTAAGCCGGCTTACATAGCAAATGATGACTCTAGCCAAGGATTTCACAGCAACGTTTCACCTGAAGGAAATTTTACTCGCGACCAAAATATCGACAGCATGTAGACCAATTCAGCACCATCCCATGAGCAGCAATTTCAACATTCGTCAGTCGCAAATCCTGCGGAGGCCAGCCAACAAAGAACACAACATTTATCTCAACTAGTATCAAATCCTACGTTCCCGAATCTACCTCAAAACACAACTATTTCAGTCAGAGATCTCCGTCAGCAGCCAACAATCCATGGTCATCAGACAGCAAGGTACATCCTATTCAACTTCTTCAAACCAGCCAAATACATTTAGTGCCCCTCGTTTTTGGAATTACCTAACAAGAACGTACAGCCGGAAAAAAATATCAAATGTTGACGGCGGACAACAATTAAACAGCATCGTGACATAAGCGATTCCTCATCTACAGTTGCCTCATCGCCGACTTTGTCACTAGGAAGGAGGTACTGTGGCGCTTCATTTCGTTCTGAAATTCACCACCACGAGCGCTGCGATCAGAGTGAAGACAGGTTGTCGGAGACAACTTCAGTCAGAGGCGAGAGACCACCATCTTAAGAAGTTTTAGCCACTGGTGCCTTTATTGAGTCAAATATATGATTCATGAATTTTTACAGAACTGTTTTATTGCCCTTGGTCATCAGGCAAGTGCACTTCAATTGGTGACCCCAAGTTAGAGCAAAGAGATTCGATAAACATTTCATATCTAAAAGAGTTTTGTCTGAATAACAGTGCCGCGACAGTGTAGTGTCCTGAACTTAAAAACGCTGTCGTGATCAATTCACAAATCAAGAGTGAACAGCATTTGGTTTGAAAATTACGATTAGCCACTGCACCACATTTTCTGCCATTCACGCGCAACAGTTTTCTTCACCATGGCGCACCACTGCATACCTCAAAAAGACATGAACACTACGTTGCTGCACGTGGCTGACGAAACAGCAGATGGATCTGTGCGAATATCCATGACTATAAAGCAAACTGAGATCCCAAGAGCCAGGAGCATTTACATAAATCAGGGCAACATGGCTACAATACACAATGTTAAGCCACCGCCTTTTTGGCAAAATGATTCAAGTACTTGGTTCATGCGAGCAGAGGCTCAATTTTATGAAAATCATACCACAAGCGATAATCTAAAATTTTACACCATCTTGTCCGCATTGGACAGAGATACATTCCAGCAAATACGTGACATTGCGCGGGCACCACTCACTACGGATCGATACGAATATTTGAAAGCTAATCTCATCAAGCGTTTTGACTCTTCGAACGAGTATGAAATCAATCGAGTAAAAAGTGGACTGGACCTCGAGGATTAACGCCCGTCACAACTTTTGAGAGATATGCAAGCTCTTGCACCGAAAGGTTTAGTAGAAAATATTCTGCGAACGTTATGAGTTGCTCGATTACCTGTCAATATTTGCAACATTTTGGCTGCCAATGAATACCTTTTGCTCTACAAACAAGCTGATATAGTAGATAAAATTCATGAAAGCAGCCCAACACCACTAATCATGGTGACCACACAGCAAACTGCGTCTAGCGATTCTCTCCAATTCCGTGTAAACAAGCTAGAAAAACAATTTGGAGAACTTAGCTCCATGATGAAAGAGATTCGGAACGAAATTTCTCCTGACACTTCGGAACGTAAAACGAAAACATCGGAGGAAAAACAAAACCCCACCATCTGCAATTACCACCGAAGATATGGCATTCCTGCTAAACGCTGTACACAGCCATGCAGGAATGTGACAACATCGCAAAATTCAAAAACTTCAAAAAACTAAATATGACGTCGCCTTAGAACACGCACTTAGGCGACAACCTCCTATGCAACATTCAGGCAACGGAGATCAGACTCCACATCCAAGACCGATTAACACAAATCAAATTTTTAGTTGACTCCAGATCGGTGACATCTGCCCTACCTGTCACAACAGTTACTTTATCACGAACCAAAGGCCACACCACGCTTTACGCAGCCAATAAAACTGTCATTAATACATATGGTGAGACGAATTTGTAATTGGACTTAGGAATCGGCAACATCTTCCATTGGAAATTCGTTGTTGCTGACGTCAATATTGCAATTCTGGGGGCAGATTTTCGTTCTCATTTCAACTTGTTAATCGACCTAAAAACAAGCAACTAGCAATCAAGGCACGCTCCGTACGAACACGGGAGGAAGTCTCCATCCTAATACGAAAGGCCTATCCTCTGTAAGCAGCAAGAATGACATTGACTGCAGTACAATGGGGTGTAATGTTGGGCCGCCTCCTCGCGGTGCACCCCGGGTAACGCCAAATGGCTCAACAACTGGTACGGCTCGGGTTTTCTAATGGCTTTTGCGATTTGATTGACGATTGGAATTTGTGGCTATGGCAATAACGACTTTTGTGGCAAGACCTGGCTTAGATAAATGGTTTACGGCACGACCAACGATTGGGAAATACGCATCCGGGCTGGCGGTTATGGCATTCTGGGCCTAGTCGCTTTATGCGCGGTACCGCCGGAGTGAAATCCGAGCGCGAACGGCTCCAGGCTAATGTCATGCCGTCTCCGTCCCGTTAAAACCTGGCAAGTCTCAGAGTACGTTCGAAGCCCGCACCGCTGAGTTGGTGGTGCAGGTTCGGTTGACATTGTTCCCGATTAGCGCTGACCTGACTCTGAGATCCAGCCCCATGAAGGCTGGTGATCAACCCTCGCGTCAGCTTCCCTGCTTTGCATAGATTGGTGACTACACATCCGGGCGGAGATAGCGGCTCCGAGTTGGGACCCATAAGCATTGATGACGCAAATAACAAAATTGACAGACAAGACACAAGACAAGACAGACGGACAACCAAACGTGGAGACGACAGTGGCGACGCAGGGCGAAGGAGCCATAGACCGTTTTGCGTTTGCGAAGAGGCCGAGCGTCCAGAGGACGCCTCTTCTGCCGAACATTCAAACGCGAAGCGAGGGAACGATCAGCTCCGTATGCGCAACAGATGCGCAAGGTGCTAAAAATGCTGATCTCAGCAGCAGTGCTCTGGAGACTTCGAGGAGTCACACGCGTGAAAGTGCTGAGACGGGAGTGGTGGAGGAAACGGCACCGCAACAACTCGCACCAGAACGTGCGTCTCCCAAGAGGGAGTACATTAAGCGAGAGCGAGTGGCTGAGGAGGATATGTTGAGGAAGTGCCAGCATATCCTTCGAGAAATGTTTCAGGCCGCCAACGTGCAGAAAAACATATCGAAGCACGTTAAGGACGGTATGCTGGAGCTGGAGGAGGCATTTGAAGTCATCTTCGCCTGCAGAACGAACTGGCAGAAGGCAGAACTGGAGTATCAGCGAGTGTTGGAAGACCAGACTCCTGAGGCAGCCACTCCTGTAGGGGTCCTGGGACTGGATCGGCCACGGCAGAATAAGCACGTGGCCGAGTCTAGTCCTGAAGGCACACAAGAAATCCGGGTCAGGAAGGAGGTGCCAGCATCCGATTTAAGGAGGTGGGTGACGGTCACCCACAGAAAGAAGAAGGTGAACGTCGCTAAACCACCGGTGGTACCTGCGGGCCCAGAAAAAGCGCAGAAAAAGGGGGTCCAAAAGGGCGAAAACAAAGAAATGGTGGCAAAGAAAGAGAAGAAAAGAAAGAATAGGCGGAGACAGCGGGGAAAGAAAATTGATGCTGTAATCGTCAAACCAGCCCCGGGGAAAACCTACGCGGAGGTCCTGGGGGCCATCCGTCAAAATGTTTCCCCAGATGAAACTGGTACACAAGTACGACGCATAAGGAAAACTGCAGAAGGGGGGGGGGGGGAGTTCTTCTGGAAATTGCGCGGACGAACGATCGAACGAAATTGCAGGACTCGATCCGGGCTGCCATAGATGGCCAGGGGGACGTGAAGCTTGTGATCCTTAAATTCAAAATCGAACTTCTCGACCTCGATTGCCTCACAGTCAGCGAGGAGGTGACATCGGCCATGAATCGCGAGGCTGGCGAGGAAGGAGCCGGCGAGGTGAAAATCACTCTATTCCCCCCTAACATAAGGGAGCAGAGGAGAGCTGTGGTGGAGCTGGATGAGGCACCAGCATCCAAAATCCTCAAGTCTGGTCGAGTCCGGGTGGGAATGATTAGCGCCCGGGTACGAAGGTGGGCTGAGCTTACACGCTGCTACCGGTGCCTAGGCTATGACCACATAAGACGTAGCTGCAAGGGCCCGGACCAGAGTGCCAGCTGCTGAAAATGTGGACAGGTTGGCCACCGGGCGGCAGACTGCTCTGCGCAGGCTCAGTGTATATTATGCACTGAGAGGCATGGTGTGAATGGTGCCAAGCATTGAATTGGATCGAGTGCATGTAGAGTTTTCAAAGACGCACTTGATGCCAAGAAAAAGCAGGGAAGGATTTGAGAGTCCTTCAAGGCAACCTACAGGGCTGTAGAGCTGCAGACGACCTCCTCACGCAGCTAGTCTGCGAGCATAAGGCTAAGATCGTACTGATCAGCGAGCCTTATAGGGGGAGGCATTCGTCCGTTTGGCTGGCAGATGCTACGGGGTACGCGGCGATTTGGATCGCCGACGGGCAGAGGGCCCGTATCGGCAGCCACGGCTCAGGAAATGGTCACGTGTGGGTGACATACGGAAAGGTCACCTTTGTGAGCTGCTATTTGTCCCCGAACGACTCAATGCAGGAATTCGGAGATAAGCTTAGCTCACTGGAGGACTCTCTCCGTGGCATCGTCGGCAACGTCATCGTAGGGGGTGACTTAAATGCAAGGGCGTTGGAGTGAGGCATGCCCACCGAAAACACTCGCGGGCGGTGTATAGTCGAGATGGCATCGAGGTTGGGTTTGTTGGTGCTGAATACGGGTTCAACGCCAACATTCAGAAGGCCCTGATTTGGTGAATCTATTCCCGATGTCACTATGGCATCGAAGAGACTAGCGGCACTCGTCAGCGATTGGCGGGTCATGGAGGATTACACTGCGAGTGATCATAATAACATCACTTTCCAAATCGCTGAGCACAGGCAAGGACACCACCGATGGCTAGGCTGGAATGCCACGAAACTTCACAGGGACGCGATGACCGCATCGCTCGCTTCGAGCTTGGAAGGGGAGCCTCTAGCATCTGGGACCCCAGTGACCCGTGCAGCAGCAGAGGCCGCTGCTGACAGAACCATGGGGTGGATTCGCAGGGCATGTGCGGCTTCAATGCCCAAACGTAAACCCTTCCGTAGGAGGCAACATGCATTCTGGTAGAACGATGAAATCGCCGAACTGAGACGCATCGCTTTGGCGTGCAGGCGCAAGGCGCAGTGAGCCAGGAATAGGCCGGGAGCGGCTGAGCTATCTGCTGCTTACATCGCGGCAAAGAGGGAGCTGACCACGGCCATCACGAGGAGCAAACATGCCAAATGGCAGGCTCTTTGTGAGGAGGTCAACTCAGACCCCTGGGGAGATGGCTACAAATTGGTCACTCATAGACTTGGCTCCATGCGGCCTAGAACTCTCATGGATGCGATATCCATGGAGCGTATCGTTGATTGGCTGTTCCCGGTGCATTCGTCAAGGGCTGACGGTCCCATCATCGTTAACCAGGCGGATATTCCTCCCTTTACAAACGAGGAGCTGAACAGTGCAGTGTCCAGGATGAAGAACCGGAAGGCTCCGGCTCCATGTTAGCCCCAGACATAGTCTAATCGCTGAAACTTTCGATGACATCCTTGGATGAAAACGAAATTCAAAGGAAAGGTTGATGAACCACGAGCATGTTATGGTAGATTTATTGCTGCTGTGTTGGACAAATGTTGCCAGCACTGAACATTTTCATCATTTGTGTTATAGGAAATACCGTCAGAAAATGATATTTGTTCCTTTGAGTAAGAAATAGTTGATATAATGCTACAAAGCATTGTATAACGCCTTCACATATTTTTAAATCTCTCAAAGATAACTTCTTCGAAAATCAGTTTTCTAGCGGTTCTGATGCGCTAGACTTTTTTTAACATTTGACTATTTGGAAACCTTTATGCATAAACCCACTTTTATTTTCTACTCATTTTCATTCATTTCTTGTATACTTTACATACATATCAAATTAACATTTGTGGCGCTTCAGTTCGTTAAGAAATTCACCACCACGAGCGCTGAGATCAGAGTGAAGGCAGGTTGTCGGAGACAACTTCAGTCAGAAGTGAGAAACCATCATCGTAGGAAGTTTTAGCCACTGGTGCCTTTATTGAGTCAAATATATGATTCATGAATTTTTACAGAACTGTTTTATTGCCCTTGATCATCAGGCAAGTGCACTACAATTGGTGACCCCAAGTTAGAGCAAAGAGATTCGATAAACATTTCGTGTCTAAAAGAGTTTTGTCTAAATAACAGTGCCACGACAGTGTAGTGTCCTGAACTTAAAAACATTTGGTTTGACAATTACGTTTTGCCACTGCACCACGATTTCTGCCACTCACGCGCAACAGTTTTCTTCAACATGTCGCACCACAGCACACCTCAGAAAGACATGAACAATACGTTGCTGCACGTGGCTGACGAAACAGCAGATGGATCTGTGCGAATACCCATGACTATTAAGCAAACTCAGATCCCAAGAGCCAGCAGCACTGACATAAATCGAAACAACGTGGCTACAATGCACAATAATAAGCTACCGCCTTTTTGGCAAAATGATTCAAGTACTTGGTTCATGCAAGCAGAGGCTCAATTTTAAACAAATCATACCACAAATAATAATCTCAAATTTTACACCATCTTGTCCGCGTTCGACAGAGAAACGTTCCAGCAAATACGTGACATTGCGCGGGAACCACCCACTATGGATAGATACGAATATCTGAAAGCTAATCTCATCAACCGTTTCGACTCTTCTAACGAGTATAAAATCAATCGATTAAAAAGTGGACTGGACCTCGAGGATTAACGCACGTCACAGCTTTTGAGAAATATGCAAGCTCTTGCACCGGAACGTTCAGCAGACAATATTCTGCGAATTTTATGGGTTGCGCGATTACCTGTCAATATTTGCAACATTTTAGCTGCCAACGATAACCTTTCACTCTACGGACAAGCTGATATGGCAGATCAAATCCATGAAAGCAGCCCAACAGCACTAATCATGGCGACCACACAGCAAACTGCGTCTAGCGATTCTCTCGAATTCCGTGTAACTTACTTCCTAAATGAAACAGATTTTGAACGAAATCTCTCCTAACACTTCGAAACGTGAAAAGAGAAGATCGGAGGAAGAACAAAACCCCACCATCTGCTATTACCACCGAAGATATGGTATAAATGCTAAACGCTGCACACAGCCATGCAGTTTCGTGACAACATCGCAAAATTCAAAAAATTCAAAAAGCTTAATATGACGTCTTCTAAGAACACGCACTTAGGCGACAGCATCCTTGGCAACATTCAGGCAACGGAGCCCAGACTCCACATCAAAGACCGATGAACACAAATCAAATTTTTAGTTGACAACAGTTACTTTATCACAAACCAAAGGTCATGCTTTACGTCACGTCATGCTTTACGCAGCCAATAATACTGTCATTTAGACATATGGTGAGACGAATTTGCAATTCGACTAAGGAATCGGCAGCACCTTCTTTTGGAAATTCGTTGTTGTTGACGTCAATTTTGCTATTCAGGGGCAGATTTTCTTTCTCATTTCAACCTGTTCTCAGCTCATTTCAACAAGGCACGATCCGTACGAAAACGGGAGAAACTCTCCATCCTACCACGAAAGACCTATCCTCTGTAAGCAACCAGAACGACATTGACTGCAGTACAAACCGATTAAACAGTCCAGTTACCACCACCGCAAACAATAAGATTCAACATCATTATTACAGGACCACCGGTTGTTTAAAGGCCTCGCCGATTGGCAGGAGAAATGCTGTCAGCGGCCAAATCCGAAATCGTAGTAATGTTAAACCAAGGTATCTGCCGCCCTTCTTCCAGTCCATGGGCATCGCCCATTCATCTAGTCCAGAAAAAAAACTGGCAAATGGAGACGTTAGGTCTGTTCGCGCACTTTCAGTCACTGAATTTTACTGAATTTTCCTGAACCATGTGGTGGGGGAAATTCAGGAAAAGTACGAAAACACTCTCATTGCATTTCCTGAAAATTGACAAACAAAGGGGTCAGTTGTCGGTTTTTGGGAGACCAAAAGTTATTATAAAGTCATCCTAAGCGGCGATAAACTATCGCCACAAAAATAATCGTCTTTCATAGTAACATTACGCCAAAAACCGTTTGACAGTTTTCAGTATTTTTCAGTAGCTCAGATCCTACTGAATTTTAATGAAAGAGGGGAAATTTTCAGTATTCAGTAAAACGGAGTACAAAAATGGCTTCATTGCAATTAATTGCAATTAATCGTAGTACGTGCACAGACTTTTTGCGATGATTACCGAAAATTGAACGCACAAACAGTTCCAGACTGGTACCCTATCGCAAACATTTACGACGTCACGGATCGTATGCATGGGAAAACGATATTCTCCACCTTGGATTTAGATAAAGCGTATTATCAAATCCTCGTAGCTCCAGCAGACATACTGAAAACTGCCATCTGTACACCCTTCGGGTTATTTGAATTCACACAGATGCCATTCGGACTACGCAACGCCACACTGACGTTCCAACGTCAAATGGATAATATCTTGCGAGACATTGACTTTGTTTTTTGTTTGATATTGGGCAACCGTATAGGATAATAGGCTGCATCGCGGATTTGTATATTAGCAGTTTATTGTGTAGTGACAGCTTAGACTTCCTGTTGATAAGTGGGTATAAGGAGCGTATGCTTTTCAATATTTTAGATTTGATGCCTTCAATGTGCGAATGGAACGTTAATTTTGAGTCTAGATGGATTCCAAGTTAATTAATGTCTTTTGACCAATTAACAATTGATCCAAGAACATTTATTTGCGAATTCGGTAGGTTTTTTCGTGCACGTTTTTTTGTGAAGAAAATTGCTTGAGTTTTATTTGAGTTTATTTTAATCTTCCACCTTTTACTAAATTGATCTATCAGAGATAATTGCTCCTGGAGATTGTTAATTATCAACGCTGGGTCAGCTTCGCTGGCGAAGATTGCAGTGTCGTCAGCATACATAGCAAAGCTGCAACGTGGCGATTTTTCGAGGTCAGACATGAAAACATTATACAGTGTGGGACTAAGAACTGAGCCTTGGGGAACTCCGGCAGGTAAACCACATTTTCTTGATAATCTAAGTGTCTTTACATTAAAAGTGCGCGAGTCTAAAAAGGAATGGACAATTCTGCATAAGTAGGTGGGCAGTAAGCATTTAATAAGTTTGAAAACTAGGCCGTCATGCCATACTGTGTCAAAGGTTTTTTCAATATCAAGCGCTATGAGACCAGTTGAGCGTTTTGATATGAAATTATCATTAATGTGGTGAACAACTCTGAGTAGCTGATGAGTGGTGGACATACCAGGTTGAAAACCGAATTGAAAATCCGGAATAGTGGAGGTAGCTTCGAGCTCTTTTCGAATACGGGAAAGGATAACTTTTTCAAAAAGTTTACTAAAGGAAGGAAGTAAGCTGATAGGGCGGTAGCTACTGGGGAGTCTAAGATTTTTACCTGGCTTTAAAATTGAAATGACGATTGCGTTTTTCCACGCAGAAGGAAAGTATCCTAGCTTTAAGCAGCAGTTAAAAATAAATGTAGCTAAAATTATGGCCTTCCTAGGAAGGTTTTTAAAAAGGACGTTCGGCAAGCCGTCATAACCAGGCGCGGATTTCAATTTCAAGCTTTTGAGATGGGATCTTGTTTCTGCAGGAGAGCAAAAATCACTAGGTTGGAAATGGGTTCTGGCTTCTAATAGTTTGGCGA
The DNA here is from genome assembly GCA_947369275.1 of Nemotelus nigrinus. NCBI lineage: Eukaryota > Metazoa > Arthropoda > Insecta > Diptera > Stratiomyidae > Nemotelus > Nemotelus nigrinus. The sequence continues at coordinate 122,213,718 of OX376372.1, read as the reverse complement.
TTTCAAGGTCTACTTGGAGACTGGTGTCGGGGTCACTACAGAGAAGCGTAAGCTTATGTGAGCTTTGAAAGGAGTCAGCAAGTGCATCAGCTTTTTCTCTTTCAGTATAATTGACATCCCCATTAGGAAGGAGCAACGCAGGAAGTAAACGTTTTTTGTTCTTCAGTAGCTTGAGCAATTTCCAGAGACGATTTGACACAGGTGCGTGTGCGCATAGTAAGTCATTCCACCGTTTATTACGAAGTTCAAGAAATGTTTTACGTATTTGGATGTTCAGAGTGTTTAGGTGGGCTTTTAATTGAGGACAACGAGTTCTTTGCCACTGCCTACGAGTGTCGTTGCGGTGTTTGATTAAAGCAGCAGTGGCGTTGTTTATATGAAATTTGGAAATCACTCGCTTTGAAGTGGGGGTGGAGTTGTTTCGGGCTGATGTGAGCTTGTTAGAGAAAGTAGAGATTAGATTGTCAATTTGGGAGACGTTTACAATTTTCGAGAGGTCATAATCGTTAAGGTTAATATCATCTTCCAAGAATCTACGATAAGCAACCCAAGAGGTTTTATTGTAATTGAAACAGGAAAAGGTCGAGAGCTTTAAGTGTTTGTAGATGTCAAATCGAACCGGCAGGTGAATAGAAAATAGTTCGTTAATCACTGAGGGCTGCGACAAGGGAACATTGTTGTTGGTTATAATAAGATCAAGAGTTGAGGGATTTCCTCTTGGAGGAAAGCAGGTTGGATCATCGGGGGTGTGTATAAATGTGTTATTCTCTAATGAAAGCTCAAATAAGATTTTTCCGACCTTGTTAGCTTTCAAACAGTTCCAATGCCGGTGTCGGGCATTTAGGTCACCACCGATAATGTAGTTTGTTTTCAAGGAAAAGAGCAATTTTAGATCGTTATGGAACTGCTTTGTCTTGTGGGAGTTCAATTTAGTGCCACTGAAGTAAACTAAAATAGCAGTGATGTTGATTTTTTCGATGTAAACTGCTACCGTTTCAATAATTTGGGTGGGTAGGTTATATAATCGTTGAAACTTCATGCCTTTTTTAAGAAATAGTGCTACACCACCACCAATTGCATCCTTTCTGTCGTTTCTAATTATATGATAGTTAGAATTATTCAGTACGTCATCTTCTCTAAGCCAAGATTCGCTGAGAAAGAGAATATCGATATTCTTTTCATCTAGAAAAGCAAAAGTTTCGATCGATTTGTTTCGAATGCTTTGAGCGTTCCATGTAAGACATTGAATTTTATGTTTATTTATAAACAAATTTGGTCGCTAGTTCTACGATCACATTGAATTGATCGGTGCGCGTTTTACACAAAGAGAGACGTGTATTGAGCTCTCGAGACAAGTTAAGTAACTCAGTAGCGGAAAATAGGTCTCCAGAGCTTGGAGAAGACGATGCACCAGTAACATTGTGTAGGCTAAGAGTAGTACTGTTGTTGCTATTGATAATGGGAGCATTGCGGACGATCGCACTGTAAGTTTTATTTGTCTCAGGATTATTGTATTGATTACCAATACGACTGCCTCTGGAAGGTAACGACGGAAAATTAGCACAGTCAAGAGCTGGCGGCTATCGAGAAGATGTTGGATTGTTGTAGCTTTGAATAGTGTTTGGGCGGCGGGAAGAAGCAATTTTACGTATTTTCAAAAATTCTTCCCGTTTCGGGCAAAGCACGTGATTGCTCAAATATGAGCCACCACAGTTGGCACAGGCTATTTTCGATGTGTTTTTGGCAGGACATTTTGATTTGTCATGGTCTTTGCCGCAAATTAGACATTTCGTCGGAAGATAACAGAACGATGTTCCATGTCCCCATCCTTGGCAGTTCCGGCACTGAGTAGGATGCTGTGCTTTTCGTTGTTGGACGCTCCACTTTACTTTGACGTGACTTACGGAATCAATTTTCTTGAGATCAGATAACTTGATTGTTCCGCGCGAGAAGTACAGTAGGTACAGAGTTTGATCGCTATAACTTCGGGATTCTGCCGCTGGGGAGATTTTCTTAATTTCGTCACATTTTAGATTGTGCTCTTCGGCTAAGAGTTTTTTCAGCTCAGAGCATTCGATGTTGTGTAAACCACTTAAAATGAATTTGAGTGGTTTTTGGTCTGCACGCGCGTACGTGTATAATCGCACTTTGGTTTTTACCATATGTTCATGTATTTTGTTGAAGCACTCTAGGTTGGTGAGCAGTAACTTTATACCCACACTGGTATACTGGAGATTGTAAGCGGAGATGTTGAGGCTGTTTATTATAGCTACGATCGACTGACGGTCGAGGTTGGGAAGAATGGGGGGAGGAATTTTAATCTTCCTGGGAGGCTGAGTGTCTTTATCATTACGGGCGACTTCACCATCATCGTCAGCAATGTTCGACAGCAGATGAAATGGGTAAGGGTTTTCCATGGCAGCAATGAGTGAGCGGTATGGGCCTTTGGGAGCCTTAGCCGGGCTCGTAACAGAAGGTCGGTGGGAGATTCCTCCCGTTTGCGTTTCGAGCCACTAGCAACGGAACTAATTTTCACTGCACTTTAGCAATACGAATGAAATCACAACGACAAATGAGATCCGAGTTTTGTCAGCTTTTATTGAACACTAGTTGTTGCTGCCAATGGCTAATGACTCGATTGGTATTGACATTCTTAGATGATATAGCAGTGCCATCTGGGAGGATAGGAATTTTGCACTTAGAGTGTGGAAGAGAGACGTATAGCTATTGAATTTAGTTGGACCCTGGGACATGCTTGTCAGAATATTAATGGAAGTGCTTCATATCGGATTCAATAAAGGTCGGATCATTATTACTTGTAGTAATCCATAGTGGGTGAATATAAGTTACACGTGACAAAGTGACATATACTAATAACATACAAGTATATAATATTATTGAAGATCTCTCTAGTAAAATTACTTTCAATAACCGACCAAGACGCACCAGATTTGCAAATCTGCTCAATGAATTCATTCATCACACTACTTATCATATAATGAGCCCATTAATAGGGGCTGTGGAATATTCATTTCTATAAGCAGCCACTACTTTTCGGGGATTACCAAATCAAACTTCAAAAATAACTGATCCAAAGCCCATTCCACATCCGATCCCGCTTAACTTCCATCTTTATTAGCCTAAATTTAATTAAAATAATGTAGAGTAGCTACTACAAAATTTGTGATGTATTGAAATATTTTTTATGGACAATTTTTATTTTATATTTATAATGATTAATTGTATTTTAGATTTATATTATGTTTTCTTGTTGTGTATGTTGCCTTGTTTCGTAAAATAAATATATAAAGAAATAATATATACTATTGTTTGTTTGTCAAAACTTTGCGTAGAAAACGACCCGTTTCGAGTTCGAGTCGCCGTCGCTTCGATTGCATGTCGACCCGTGTGCGGATGCAATTGTCTCCTTCGAGTGTGACGCCTATGACGTTTCGAGTTCGAGTCGCAGTCGAGTCGATTGAATGTCGACCCGTGTGCGGAGGCACTAACTAATACATTATGTGTTTATTAATTTATTCTTTGCTATTTGTTAATGCATAATGCATTATCCAATAAGCTTCTTGTCTGTGAATACGTATGAGCTACTGCCACATGTATATAATGTGAATGGCAGGTATGAACTACACATGAATTATTTATTACCGCTAAGAAATGAACGCCTGCATGCATTATACGGGAATAGAATGGAAATAATTAAAAATATAAGACTATTTTTTCGTTTAGAAGCTGAATATATTTCAATTGATACTCGAAGAAGAGGATAGCTTACTTTCAAAATATCTTGGAAAAAATCAGAGTATATTAAACTTACAAGGAAGGAATTGATATCTTGCTTCGATTTTTTGTTACCTAGAAAACCTAAAAAAAGCATATATAATTTGCTAGGGTGAAAAGCGATATAACTTACTATTTTCGAGCCATTTGGCTTGCAGAGATGTCTTTGTAGCCCCAACTGCGTGTCCAAGGCTAAAGGAAATATCAAAACCTTACAAACTAGTACTTTTTGCTGTTTTCCGTTTTCGTGATTCTCTGGGAAACGTGAGATCCAGAAAGTGTTTCTTTGCGAATGATTTAATTTTTCCCAAACTACATAATCGCTCTATTAGTAGTGTTTTAATCGTTGTATTCACAAGATCTATCCCACCTCTAGGAGTCGCATTTTTAGTTTGGAAATATGTGCTTAACATGTTCGCTATAGAAAGAACATAGTGAAAGATGAAAAGATTTACTGCAAACTTAAGATTACTGATTGAATGAAAGATCCCCAATGCATAAACTGAGTCGTTGTATTTTCCTTCATTCATTTCTTTTTCTAAAGCCTTTTTTTATAGTCCACTAGCTATCGATCACATATTTGCAATTGTGAAATCTCATTGGCTAATAAGTCAAGCTTCAACTTCTCATTTCACGCCTTGTATTTAGACTAACTGCCTCTTCAAGCTGCTTCAACAATTGGTGTTTTGATGGCTTCGAAATGTGTAGGTAAAGGGATTCGAAAAGGTTGTACACGTTTCGATTGTGAAAGGGTGTCCATCACAATAAGGATAAATTTATGAGCTAGACAGTGTACAAATGTCGCTGCAGGGTATTTCATCTTAATTTAAATTTGTACACCACCTTTTTGTCCTGGCATGACACTACCACCATCATAGGCTCAAAATTATATCTGCTAAATACGAGGCATTTCTAGCTCTAGTCTTTTCTTTCTAGCTCTAGTCTACAAAGCTTAAGAACCTTTCTTCGACTGCTAGTTCTTTGGCAAATTTGACAACCACGAAAAGTTGTCCCTTTTTGTGAACCCTTGCTTCGTCTGTCATAATGGATTTCAGTCCGCATTCTTGGTCAAGACTGGTCAAGCTCCATATCTCTTACTGTCTTCCAAGCATTATTAGAGTTTTATTTTTGTGGTGTTTTTTTTTTGTTATTATATGCAGTATGTCCTTCAACACATTGTGCGTGAATTTTACTATCCGGAGAATTTATCCGAATCGCGAAGTTTCGTCGAGCTGAAATTTTGGTGTATTTTTGGCGACAATAGAAATTCTATGGAAAATTTCGCATTGTGATAATTTCACACCGAGTCATCATATCATCACAAAATTTACAAGACTCATCAATGGGCATAAAAATTAAGTTTCTGCCATTTTTAAATAATGTCTGCGCAACTTTGTAGTCACCATAAGTACGTAAACACAAATCTTTCACACCACTGACTCCCTGGTATTTTTTCGGCTTTTAGAAATGCAAATGATGTACAGTTAAATTTAAACTTGTGAAATTCCCAACCACCTGGTACTTGCGTGTACGGCGTATCGCGGCCGTATAACATTCACAGGATATATTGGTCTTGAGTAGATACAGGTCTGACAAAAGCTTCATGCATATGATAGGAATTATATGACGGTTGTGTTACCATGAAAAAACGCTTGGTGAAATTGAAGTGCTATGCCTTTTAACTTCTGATGCAGTTATCAAATTATAATGAAATTCACACTCATTTAACGTGATTGTAAGCCAAGTAAGTCAGAATTTTGGTCGTAATGTTAGGTCCGCGCTGCCAGCATCAACGATTTGATTCATTTTTGTCCTGGAAATTGGTACTATTAAATTTTCAAATAATAATGATTTCGTAGTGAAAATAAGCCGAAAATATTTCAATTTCAAAAAATTTAACACATTCGTGGAAAGTAGCTCCAAACACCCTATTTTTTTATAACTACCAACGCTTTCAATGGATCAAAACCAAAGTTATAGAGTCAGTTATTTTACTGGGATGCAAATTCGGTGTAGTCTTTGTTGTGGTGGTGTCAAAAGGTTTACAGCAGCAATATTGGGCTTTCCGAGCTGTCCAGTATGGACTTTTTGACTCAAAGCTAATAAGTATACTTTATTATACGCAAAAGTCAAAGAAACATGCTCTCAAGTATGGAATAAGACTGTGTTCGGTTTGCTCAATGTTATGTATGAACGTGCTAATTGTACATGATCCCATCAAGAAAGAGTAAGCGCAGCGGAAATTGTTCGCAATAAACAACATTGTCTTGAATAGGTAGCATAAAAATGGAAGGGATGCGAATTTTGTTCTCCAAATGACTTCGAAAATTGTATTCTACGTTAATTACCTTATTGCTTACCATTTTAATACTCAGATTATGTGTTGTGAAAAACATAATTGCATAAAACACCAGTTTATAAAAGAGTTCTTATTTAAATACCCGTATATTACCTATGAATGAACAGATAATCTTAATAAAAAAGTGATGATTGGCGAGGCGCTTTTAAACTTCACGCGTTAAAACTGAACGTATAACTTGTCGAAATTAAATATTGCCGTCCATTTCTCGAGATAAGTCCCCATAACACGTAATTAATACCGCAAATAACACATGATATAAACTAGTGTGCATGCTTTGGTATAGGCTTACACTACTGGCACTACTCAACTCTTGCTGTAACCACAAAAACCCTAAGAAGTGAAAAGCAGACACTTATGCTGTTGGAAATATTTATTTTTCTGGGGAGGCCAACCTAGGGTCTGGGGTGGTCCGGTTCTCTCTGGCCCCCCCTACGGCCACCACCCAATATGGTTGGATATGAATATCTGAAAGCTAATCTCATCAAGCGTTTCGACTCTTCTAACGAGTATAAAATCAATCGGAGTACTAAGTGGGACTGCACCTCGATGATAAACGTCCCGTCTACAACTTTTGAGAGATATGCGAGCTGTGTCAATAGTTGCAACATTTTGGCTGCCAACGAATACCTTTCGCTCTACGAACTAGCTGATATAGCAGATCAAATCCATGAAAGCAGCCCAACAGCACTAATTATGGCGACCACCACAGCAAACTGCGTCTAGCGATTCTCTCAAATTACGTGGTAAATTACTTCCATAATGAGAAGAGATTCGGAACGAAAACATCAGAGGAAAAACAAAACCCCACCATCTGCTATCACCACCATCTGCCACCGAAGATATGGCATTAATGCTAAACGCTGCACACAGCCATACAGTTTCGTGACAACATCGCAAAAATTCAATAACACTGTCACTAAGACATATGGTGAGACGAAAATCGGGCAACACCTTCAATTGGGAATTCCTGGTTGCTGACCTTAATATCAATAATGGTGCAGATTTTCTGTCTCATTTCAACTTGTTAATCGACCTTAAAAACAAGCGACATGCTAATCAAGGCACGCTCCGTACGATAACGGGAGAAACTCTCCATCCTACCACGAAAGACCTATCCTCTGTAAGCAACCAGAATGACATTGACTGCAGTACAAACCGATTAAACAGTGCAGTTACCACCAACGAAAACAATAACATTGAACATCACATCATTACAACAGGACCACCGGTTGCGGAAAGGCCTCATCGATTTGGCAGGAGAAAGGCTGTCAGCGGCCAAATCCGAATCGAAGTTATGTTAAAGCAAGGTATCTGCTGCCCTTCTTCCAGTCCATGGGCATCGCCCATTCATCTTGTCCAGAAAAAAACTGGCAAATGGAGAATTGGCGGTGATTACCGAAAATTGAACAAACAATTAGTTCCAGACCGGTACCCTAACGCAAACATTTACGACGTCACGGATCGTATGCATGGAAAACGATATTCTCCACCTTGGATTTATTGTTGCGATTCTCTCCAATTACGTGTAAATTACTTCCATAATGAAAGAGATTCGGAACGAAATTTCTCCTGACACTTTGAAACGTAAAACGAAAACATCAGAGGAAAAACAAAACCCCACCATCTGCTATCACCACCATCTGCCACCGATGATATGGCATTAATGCTTAACGCTGCACACAGCCATGCAGTTTTGTGACAACATCGCAAAATTCAATAACACGGTCATTAAGACATATGTGAGACGGAAATCGGCAACACTTCAATTGGGAATTCCTGGTTGCTGACCTTAATATCAATAATGGGTGCAGATTTTCTGTCTCATTTCAACTTGTTAATCGACCTTAAAAACAAGCGACATGCTAATCAAGGCACGCTCCGTACGATAACGGGAGAAACTCTCCATCCTACACGAAAGATATATCCTCTGTAAGCAACCAGAATGACATTGACTGCAGTACAAACCGATTAAACAGTGCAGTTACCACCAACGAAAACAATAAGATTCAACATCACATCATTACAACAGGACCACCGGTTGCGGAAAGGCCTCGTCGATTGGCAGGAGAAAGGCTGTCAGCGGCCAAATCCGAAATCGAAGTTATGTTAAAGCAAGGTATCTGCTGCCCTTCTTCAGTCCATGGGCATCGCCCATTCATCTTGTCCAGAAAAAAACTGGCAAGTGGAGAATTGGTGGTGATTACCGAAAATTGAGCGCACAATCAGTTCCAGACCTGTACCCTATCGTACACATTTACGACGTCACTGATCGTATGCATGGGGAAAACGATATTCTCCACCTTGGATTTAGATAAAGCGTATTATCAAATCCTCGTAGCTCCAGCGGACATACCGGAAACTGCCATCTGTACACCTTTCGGGTTATTTGAATTCACACAGATGCCATTCGGACTACGCAACGCCACACTGACGTTCCAACGTCAAATGGATAATATCTTGCGAGACATAGATTTTGTTTTTTGTTACATCGACGATATGATAATTATGCCAAGTTCTTGCCGAAGAGCACCAAATCACTCGAACTCGAACACCTTCATATAAACGGGACTGTTCATAAATAAAAGCAAATGCTGTTTTAACTAAGCGGAGGTATCATATTTGGGATTCACCATCAATGCTCATGGTTTGCAGACCTCCTAAAGATAGAATGCAAGCAATCGCAAAATTACAAGCGTCCAGAATGCAAGCAATCGCAAATTACACCATCTTGGAATTGCGTTCGTTTTCTCGGCATCGTAAACTATTATCGCCGACCAATACATAGTGCAGCCCATGTTCAGGCTCCTTTGACCATGCTCCTAAAGGACTCTCGGAAAAACGACAAAGAAAAAATTATTTGGACGTCAATTTTACAAACGGCGTTTCGGAAGACTGTAAAAAACAGTATAATTCAAGCAACTTTACTAGCGCATTCGGGCATGGCAAAAGGTGCTGGTTTGAGACACAACATGTTCAAAATGAGTGGGGCAACCACTTGGGTTTTTTTTCGCGATAACTAAGCGAAACTGAGGCGAAATACGAGCAAATACGACCGTGAGCTGTTCACCATCTACGCAAATATTCAATTCTTTCGATATATTTAAGAATCACGCGTTTTCGTTTTAAAAACTGATCACAAGCCTTTAGTTTATGCTTTCACAAAGAAGCTCGAAAAAGCACCGCCAAGACAATTGAACCAACTAGACTATATTTCGCAATTTACCACCGAGATAGTCCACATTTCTGGTTCATCATCCACTCTACAGCCCTGATATGGCTCCAAGCGATTATTATTTTTTCCCAAAATTGAAAAATAGTCCAGCGCATCAGAACCGCTAGAAAACTAATTTTCGGAAGAAATTGTCCTAGAGTGACAAAAAAATGTGAAAAGACGTAATACACTTTTTTGCAGAATCATATCAAAATCCAAAGAAATAAAACTCAACTATAACACAAATGATGAAAATGTTCAGTGCCGGCAACACTTTCCCAACGAAGCAGCAATAAGTTTACCATAACAAGCTCATACTTAAATACTCTTATCCTTTGAATTCGTTCTCATCGGAGGATTTCGTCGAAAGTTTCAGCGGTTTAAACGTTGTTTGAGGCTGTCATCAATGCCTTCTAGATGTACGGGCCGTAATGCAGAATGATGACGTCAGAGCATCGGGACAAATGTCGCGAAAAACACACGTAGTCTTATGGACGTCCGCGCGGGAAAATGTTAACTGTACGGGTTGTGTTAAAGTGAGTGAAATGAAAACTTAAGTGGTTTATGCAGAACAGTGCCAAGTGAACAGCTTAAACACAAATTAATGCGGTGCGTGCGGTATAATGTGGAAATTCGCTACGAAATGTTTATCGGTTGGTGTTAGGTTATGTGATGGATGGTGATCGATTTACTGGTCGCGATACAATTAATTGGTACAAAGTGTACGTTATGACTAAATATTATTATTATAACGCGTCCACGCACAAAAAACTAACGTTTTATTCATATTTTAACCAAAAAACCGCAAGTGAAATCTCCGTGTACATCGGCACTGCCTCGTGGAAATGTCAAATTTCCTAAACTCATGACGTCACGGCGAGAACAATTACGTAGCCTGACGGCCCGTACTTCTAGAGGCATTGCTGCCATCCGAAAAATGTTCACAACTCGGGAAAATTTCAAAATTGGTTTCTTATTTTTATCGCAAATGCTTTGCATATGAGTACGTAGTTTAAAGCATCTGTTGGTGCAATATTTATGAAAATGGCTAATGCTGGTTACCCTGTGTCAGCAGCAGAGCAAAATATATACCAAATCTACTTCAGGTTAAGTTGAACCCAACCAGTAAATTTCGTTTCGATTGAATCACTGCGCTGGAAGGTATACGGGTGAAAAGGATGTTAGGGTTACCACCCTCAAAACTTTTCAAATTTTTAAAGCGTTAATATTTGTTTGTTAATTTTATTGCAGGATAATTCCCATTTGTAAATCTAATGACATAATCGCTCAGTAAAAAAATTCCCAAAAATTACAAAAGTTGTCATAGCTGGCAGCGCTTTCATGATTTTTGTACGAAATTTCTACGAAATTTACTTCACATCAAGATCCACTTACTGCATGAACTTCGTTTTGATTTCTACACTGGACCGGAAGTTATAGGGGAAAACTTTATTTAGTTCAGCAAATTTGCAAGATTTTTTAAGAGACAAAAATTTTCATATCTTTATCATAGACGAGCTAAAAACATAATTAGTTTTCATTCCCAATACTTTTTTTTTTAACAAAAATTTACACTGCTTGGAAATATGGGAGTACCTCAAAATTCACTAAAACACTCGCCGCCGCCAAAAGGTTTAGGATATCTAAATTTGAGAAAATCATGGACCTACCTACTAAACATATCTACGTTCTCCGAAAATTTGAACTCAATCGGATCGGCCACTCCAGAGATTATCTCCCTTAATGATTTTGCTGAGCTGTATATATATATATATATATATATATATATATATATATATATATATATATATATATATATATATATATATATAGTATATTATATATATATATATATATATATATATATATATATATATATATATATACTAATATATACTAATATATATATACATATATATATAATATATATATATATATATATATATAATATATATATATATATATATATATAATATATATATATATATATATATATATATATATATATATAATATATATATAATGCGTATCTTTATATTACTGTATCAAATTACAAAATTGCGTTTCTCTGTAAACAAAGTATTTTAGTAGTTATTTAATCAAATACAAATAATTTTAATATCTAACTTAATATTAATCATACAAATCTTACCTGTAAACAAAGAAACAACATTTACTGTTATCTGTCCACAGTGTATTTTCTAACGCACAATAATTCTTTCTTATATGTCTTTCTCAACTGAGTTCTGACCTGCAACTCACACCTCCTATCGTTTTATGACGACGCATCGACTTTATGGAATTCAGTGACGTTTAGTCATTCGGTCGATGCCCGAGGTTGCGAGATGCAAAGTCAGCAAACTAAAGTAATGCATACACTACAATACTGGATGTGTTACTTTACACTGTAACAAATACACTGTAAACAAAGAAACAACATTTACTGTTATTTGTCTACAGTGTATTTTCTAACGTACAATAATTCTTTCATATATGTCTTTCTCAATTGAGTTCTGATTTGCAACTGACACCTCCTGTCGTTTTATGACGACGCATCGACTTTATGGAATTCAGTGACGTTTAGTCATTCGGTCGATGCCCGAGCTGCGATATGCAAAGTCAGCAAACTAAAGTAATGCAGTACACTACAATACTGTATGTGTTACTTTACATCTCCCTCCCTCAAAGAAAATTTTACTTATAAAATTTTTTTCACAATCATATTCTTAAGCTAGTATTATCATCTAACATTTCATTTCAACCAAAATCTAATTCCCCGTCTATATCTTATGTAATTTTAGGAGCTGGAATGAGTTTTGTAATGTGAAACCAAATTCGATTCCGCTTTTTTATATCCTGTATCTACTTTATAAATTGAGTTTGATATTTTTTCAATTATCTTAAAAGGACCTATTCTTATCTCATCTAATTTTTTTCTATTTAGTTTATTGCCATTTCAACATATACCATGTCTCCACTGTTAAATGTTACATATTTTCGATTCTTATCAAAGATAGCTTTGTTGTTATCATGTGATCTTTTTGTATTTTCTAAAGCTTTTTTCCTATCTCTTATTAGATTATTACAATTCTTAACTTGTTTTAATTCTTTAGGTAGAGTTGTAATATCTATTCCAAATAATAGATACTTGGGTGTAAATCCAGTTACTGTGTGTTCTGTTTCATTGTATTTTTGTATGCATTCATGTGCTACTGTTGTCCATGCTATTTTATTTTTATTTTCATTAATTCTACATCTTATCTTGTTAATAATTGTTTGATTCAATCTCTCATTTAGACCATTAGAGAATGTGTATTAACAGAACTGAAAATCAGTTGAATCTGTTTGTCATTTAAAAACTTCTTCAATTCTTTAATTAAACCAATTCTATCGATATCTGTAGCATTTTCTATCAATTTTATGAAATCATTTGCACTTTGAGTTTTGGAGGTTAAAATAAATGCATATCTAGTGAAATGGTCAACTAAAAGATGTAAATATGTTTTTGTGGATCTAGACCCACCAAATCCTCCAATAGTATCAATTGACATTATCTCAAAAGGTCTTTCTGCTGGTCCTAAATGTGACATTAAACCGAATTTATGTTGACTTCTAGTTTTATTCTTTATGCATATATCACAATTTTTCAAATTTTCTATATATTCTCTACCAATCGATTTGCTGTATAAAATGGCGTTATTTTGTTTTGTAGTTGTTTCACCCCTATATGACAGTAATCTTCATGAATTTGTTTGATAAGTTTTCTACCCATTTTCTCAGATAAGATTATTTTTTCTTAATTTTTTGATTTTTTGTAATATATTCTATCTTTATTTATCATTTTGTTCTTTCTATCTTGGATATACTCATTGTTTCGTTGATCTTCAATAATATCTTGTAGTTTTATAAAATTTACAATTTTCAATTGTTCGTCTTCATTTTCATTGGATTCTAGTACAGGATTTCTGCTTAAACAATCAGCTTCTAAGTTAATCTTTCCTGGGGAATATTTTATTTTAAAATCATATTGTGAAAGGTTATATGTAAGATCACCTAGTTCTTCATCTGTTCTAGATTTTATGTTCAAATTCTCTTAAGGTTTGTGATCTCAAAAAACTGTGAATATTTTTCCTATCAGCCAGTATTGCCAATATTTAATAGCCTCTTTTATGGCTAAACACTCTAAGTATATCGCTTTCTTTTTCTTTTGACTATTATTTAGTTTTTTTGAAAAATAAGCTACTGGTTTTTCTTCTCCGTTTGGTTGTTTTTGTTTCAAAACAGCTCCTATACCCAATATGCTTGCATCTGTATAAATGTATATTGGCAAATTTGGATCATAAATTTCTAAGATTGGTTTTGAGCATAGCATATCTTTTATTTTCTCAAATGCATTTTGACATTCTTTTGTCCAAATAAATTTTTGTCCTTTTCTCAATAAGTTATGTAGTGGATCCAAAGTTATAGCAATATTTGGTATATATTTGTTGTAAAAATTTATCTTTCCTAAGAATTGTCTAATATTTTTTTGAGTTTTTGGTATTGGGAAATTCCTTATCGAAATCAAATTGTCTTTGAGTGGACATATCGAATTATTGCTTATTACATGACCTAGCTATTTGACTGAACTTTCTGCAAACTTGCATTTTGTAAATTTTAATCTGAAACCTTCTTTTCTTATTGCTTCTAATAATTGTTCTATGTGTTTCATATGTACATTGAATGATTCAGAAAATATCAATATATCATCTATATAATTTACTGTAAAATCTGATAGTTTATGTTTTCTGATTATATTGCTCAAAATTCTTTGAAATCTGATCTATTCATATTCTCATTAAAATTTATAGAATTAATATTCAAAATATTTTCCTTTGAAATATCAAGTTTGTTTTGTCTAATTTTTAAATTTTCATCTTGAATAAGTTTGAATTCCTTAATCATATCTAATCCAATAAGAAAATCATATTGAATATTATCTCCATCTATTACAAAAACGTTCATTATCTTTTCTATATCGAATATTTTTATCTTTACAGATATCATTCCTTTAGTTCTCTTTGCACCATTAATCGTTTCAAATTTTGTTTTCCATATGTTTACTAATTTCTGATTTTTTATGTTCAAAAGTTTTGAATGTATCAATGATATATTGGAACCTGAATCATATAATCCAAAAATTTCAATAGTATCTTCAACTAAGACTTAAATTTTGATTAATGGTGGAGTTACTAGTTTTTTGGAATATTTTCAAACAACTCAGTTTCTATCTCTAGATTGTTAACGCATTTTATTTGATTCTTATCTCTCGCGTCTTTCTCATTTATTTTATACCAACATGAAGCTTCAGGATGAAAACGATTCAGCTTACCTTTCTTTTCACATATTTTGCACGGACGTTTTTGTTGTTCTTTTTCTGCATCATCTTTCACGTTTCTGCTTATTTTCTTTTTTTTCATTAGATGTTCTAAACTTCCCAATTCGGTAAATAAATCTCTGGGTTTTTTCAAGTTCTTTCTGTTGATTCTGTCCATTATAAATTCTGGTAAACCTACTGCAATAAGGTTGATCATAGTGCAGTCATCGATATTTTCGTTCATTCCCAATAAAATTCTTTCTTTTTTCAAAGCATAGTCTAATAGTGATCCATTCACATATTTAAAGAGAATAGCATATCTGATTGAAGACCAACCTTTGTTAGCATATGTTTCGATAAAATTTTCTTTCCAAATTTTCCATTCTGATGTTAATGTATTCCTAATAAGCATTGAATTGTACCAATCTAAAACTGAACCTTCTAGAAATAATCTTAACACTTCAATTATCTCTTCGTCTTTGTTAATTTGTAAACGAGTGCATTCTTTTTCAAAAGTATCTATCCATTGCAATGCATTACAGTTCTTACTTGAAAATTTTTCGATGACAAAATTATCCGTTATCTTCTTCAAATTTCTGTTTGTTTCTTCATTTCTAGATCTAATTGGTTGTTCTTCTATATTTTTAGTGATAATTTCTTCTGGATAATAATCACCTATAACTACATTATCACTGTCATCCAGAAAGCATCGTAAATCTGCCGTTACATTAATCCATATTATCCTATATTGATTTCTTACTTTCAAATTTTTGATCACATTTTTCACAATACTATTCTTCAATAATACTTTATGATCTGCTAAAGGTTGATATTCAATTGGAACTTGATAAATTCTTCCATCTGGTGTTCCGATTTCAGTTAAACATATAATATTCGTTTTTGGATCCGTCGATGCTTTCACTTCAATTTTAAATTGTAATTTTTCCATTTTTATAACTAAAATGTTGTTTTATAATGCGTATCTTTATATTACTGTATCAAATTACAAAATTGCGTTTCTCTGTAAACAAAGTATTTTAGTAGTTATTTAATCAAATACAAATAATTTTAATATCTAACTTAATATTAATTATACAAATCTTACCTGTAAACAAAGAAACAACATTTACTGTTATCTGTCCACAGTGTATTTTCTAACGCACAATAATTCTTTCTTATATGTCTTTCTCAACTGAGTTCTGACCTGCAGCTCACACCTCCTGTCGTTTTATGACGACGCATCGACTTTATGGAATTCAGTGACGTTTAGTCATTCGGTCGATGCCCGAGGTTGCGAGATGCAAAGTCAGCAAACTAAAGTAATGCATACACTACAATACTGCATGTGTTACTTTATACTGTAACAAATACACTGTAAACAAAGAAACAACATTTACTGTTATTTGTCTACAGTGTATTTTCTAACGTACAATAATTCTTTCTTATATGTCTTTCTCAATTGAGTTCTGATTTGCAACTGACACCTCCTGTCGTTTTATGTCGATGCATCGACTTTATGGAATTCAGTGACGTTTAGTCATTCGGTCGATGCCCGAGGTTGCGAGATGCAAAGTCAGCAAACTAAAGTAATGCATACACTACAATACTGTATGTGTTACTTTACATATATATATATATATATAGATATATATATATATATATATATATATATATATATATATATATATATATGTATATATATATATATATATATATATATATATATATATATATATATATATATATATATATATATATATATATATATATATATATGTATATATATATATATATATATATATATATATATATATATATATATATATATATATATATATATATATATATATATATATATATAAAGCTTTGAAAGCGACAAAAGCGTTGAGACGTGTGTGAAGTTTGTCTATCGAAAATAATATTTTGAGTGAATAATACAGTGATTTAGTGCGAGTTTTTGCTTTTAAATTGAAAACCTGTCTAAATGTTATTGAAATTGGAAGTGATACAGTGCACCCGAAGTCAAACGGATAGGATTCGGTGAAAATTTTCCTTTAAATTTTGATTTGAATTTAACTGTTTGCAATTCTGTGTGAATGTTAGACTGTTCAATCTGAGTGGACCCTAAGTACTTTTTCGGAGTGAGCTTTGTGGAACTTGTGTGCCTGTAGGAACTTGTATTGAACGGAGTGGGTAAAGCTTCTTCCCCTGTGTGACTGGTAGACTGTTTTGCGCTGAGTGGATGCTAAGCTACGCTTTTCAGAGTGAGCTTGTAAAACGCGTGTGCTTGTGTGGGTGCTAAGCTTGTTGTTTGAGTGTGATTGTAGAACTTAGTAAACTGTTCGAAGAACTTTGCACTTTCCTAGTGGTGTAGAGCTTAAGACCATAGGCGCGCCGTAGGGGGGGCCAGGGGGGACCAAGACCCCCCCAGACCCTAGGTTGGCCCCTCCCAGAAAAATAAATATTTCTAATAGCAGACACTTAAGTTTTCGCCTCTTTGGTTTTTGTTGTTACAGCAAGAGCTGTACAGTGCAGTAGTGTAAGCCTATACCAAAGCATACACACTACTTATAACATAAAAACTGTGTTATTTGCTGTATTAGTTACGATGTTATGGGACTTATCTCGAGAAAATATTAAATTTCGACAAGTTATACGTTAAGAAAAAGACGAAAAGCGCCTCGCCAAATATCCTTTTTTAATTAAGATTATCTGTTCATTTCTACTAGGCAATATACAGGTATTTAGATACGAATACTTTTATAAACTGGTGTTTTATGCAATTATGTTTTTCACAAAACATAGTCTGAGTATTTAAATGGTAGGCTAACGTAGAATACAATTTTTGGAGTCATTTGGAGAATAAAAATGGCATCCCTGTTACTTTTATGCTATCTATTCAAGACAATGTTGTTTATTGTGAGCAATTTTTGCTGCACTTACTCTTTTTTGATGGGATCATGTACAATTAGCATATTCATACCTTACATTAATCAAAACAAACACAGTCCCATTCCATATTGAGAGCATGTTTCTTTGACTTTTGCGTATGATAAGGTGTACTTATTAAGTTTGAGTCAAAAAGTCCGTACTGAATAGCTCGGAAAGTCCAATATTGCTGCTGCAAACCTTTTGACACCACCACAACAAAGACTATACCGAATTTGCATCCCGTTCAAATAACTTACCCTATAACTTTTGATCCATTGAAAGCGTTGGAAGTTATAAGAAAAAAGGGTGTTTGGAGCTAACTTCCGCGAGTGTGTAAAATTTTTTTAAATTGAAATATTTTCGGCTTATTTTCACTACGAAATCATTATTTTTTGAAAATTTAATAGAACCGATTTCCAGGACAAAAAAGCTGTGTCACGGTTCGATTTGTGAAAATAAGATACACCCGCGCGGCGAAAATTATTGTATCATAGCGTAGAGATGTTTCGGGCCACGACTCTGGTGGCGATACAGCTGGCCGCAGTTAAGTCATAAGATCCGCGGTTGGTTTTGTGTATACAACCGCCGTTCCTCATGGCCCCGACGCAGACCAACCCTTGTAGGTTCCGGAGTCGCCACAACCGAGTTAATTTAAAAAAAAAATCACAAAAGGCAAAGAAATTACCAATGGATGTTTTGGGCCTGTTCTTCTGTGCCGCCTGCCTCATCCGCAAATTAAATGTCTTCGTTTTCCTCATTAGAAGCCTTTGCGATTGAATCCAAGTTATCCGATAACTAATGTCGAGAGCTTGTAGGACAAGTTACTCTTGTCCCAGTATAGTTTTCTGCCATAAGTGCCGTGCAAAACACAAATCAGCAAATCCACTAAAACAAGGTGTTGACGTTGTGTCAGATCGAATTGTCACCGAAGTAGCAGCGGGGCGGTCGGAAAGATTGGAAATGAAACGAGACTCGAGACTACCCGGAGATGGTAAGGCCTCATGTGCCACCTATGAATCAAGGTGAATGCCCGAATGCTAAGTGCATTGACACGGGTATATGCATCACATGCCGCTAAACTGGAAAGAAGTGCATCACATGCCGCTAAACTGGAAAAGTACCGCAGAAGCGGATTCAGAAAAACCTTCGTCGTTGGTGTCGAGACGATCTTGAGCTCTCTTTTTCCTGGACTGCGGTAAAAGTCGGATGTGGCAAGCGATTGTGGGCACTTTGAGATAGAAAATTTTTTTGATTCTTTTACATGAACGACTAGGGCGACCGAGAGAATCGAGGCGGCCGATCGAGAAATTAAAGACGCGGCGAAGTGTCTTAGAAAATTATCCACGACACAGCAGTAGAATTTGGGCGCGACGTCGATTTTATGTTCGGAACGACTTTATGTGCGGACAGGCGAAGTCAAGGCGGCTGATCGAAGAAGCAAAGCGGATTTTTATAGTCTGAACGACTGGGGCGACAGGCGAAGTCGAGGCGGCTGATCAACGAAGCAAAGCGGAGTATATCGAAGACGCAGCAGGGATTACGTGAATCGCAACGAGAAAGCCACCAGGTAGGAAATTTAAGTAATCTATGTATGTTTAGGAGGTGTTAGGATTAAGAGAACTTGAATTATATCGAGTCGTATATATTAAGTGCAGTGGAGTAACTTAAAATCGCGGCGCCGCAAAGTTTTTTTCTTGCGTTCAATATCACTTTGTCTCACTACACCAAATAAAGGTCATTTGTAATTGCAATTGTAAACGCGGGTGTATCAGTGTATTTAGCAAGGAAAGTAGAGTAGATAGATCGGTGAATTAGTAATTAACGACGACCCTTTACGCGCGACCGAATTCCGAAGTCGACAGGATCGGGCATTGAAACGAGTGGCGCCCGGACCCACCCTCTCTCCCAGTGAGTTGAGCCACCCGTCCTGTCACCCTTTGGTCCTATTAGGGGGATCTTTGGGCCGTTGGAAGACGATAGCCGCAATTCGAGGCGGTGAACGTAACAGCTGATGCTGGCATCGAGAGATACCGTAAACGCAAGTTCCAGGTGCTAAAAATATAAATAATTCGGTGAAGAATTACGATTTTTGTGCGATTGGGAATTTTAGAAGTTTAGATTTGACTGTATAAATATAGTATCAAATTCATCAATCATTTGCATTTTATTCTAAATACCGATAAAAATACCAGAGAGTCAATGGTGTGAAAGTTTTGTGTTTACGTACTTATGGTAGCTACACGGTTGTCCAGACATTTCAAAACGACAGAAACTTATTTTTTATACCCATTGATGCTTCTTGTGAATTTCCTGATGATTTGATGACTCGGTGTGTAGTTATCACACTGTGAAATTTTCCATAGAATTTGCATTGTCGCCAAAAATTCATCAAAATTTCAGCTCAACCAAACTTCGGGATCCGGATAAATTATCCGGATAGTAAAATTGATCCACAATGTCTTCAAGGACATATTGCATACAATAATCAAAACTCTACAATAATAAAACTCTTATAGTGCTTGGAAGACAGTAAGTGATATGGTGCTTGAACAGTCTTGGAATATTGTCAAGATGAACCGAAATTATTTGGAAAAGGATATCGACCTTACGACGTGTCTCAGTCGCCAAGGACTTGCTTTCAGAGGACATGCTGAAAGTGGTCCCAGTGATAACCGTGATTTTTTTTTTGGAATCTTGTGAATTATTCTCGAAGCATGATTTAATTTTTGAAAAACATTTTAAAACAAGGTTGCGAACTACTGTAGTGGCAAAACAGAAAATGAGTTAGTAAAACAATTGCTGAAATCGTTCGCGAGGCCATGACAGCTGAAATAAAAGAGTGCGGACTGATATCTATTATGGCAGACAAAAAGGAACAACTCTCCGTGTTTGTCAAATTTGCTAGATGTTTCAGGAGCTAGAAATGCCTCGTATTTAGTCGATATAACTTTGAGCTTGTTAGACAGTTACGGACTTAGCAAATTGCTTGTGTTAAACAGTCTTATGATGGTGTTAGTGTCATATCAAGTCAAAAAGGTGGTTTACAAACCTAAGTTAAGATAAAACACCCTGCAGCCACATTTGTACACTATCAAGCTCATAAAATTATCCTTGCTGTGGTGCACACATTTTTCACAATCGAAACGTATGCATCCTTTTTCAATGTCATTGAATCCCTTTACATACACCTTTCAAAGCCATCACAATATCAATAGTTGAAGCAGCTTGAAGAGGCAGTTGGTCTAAACACAAGGCGTGAAATGAGAAGTTTAAGCTCGACTCGTTAGTCAATGAGATTTCACAATTGCAAATATGTGATCAATAGCTATGGAACTATAAAAGAGGCTTTAGAAAAAGAAATGAATGAAGGAAAATACAACGACTCAGTTTCTGCATTGGCGATCTTTCATCTTTCACTATGTTTAAATTTTTTCTTCTTTCACTATGTTCTTTTTATAACGAACATGTTAAGCACATACTTCCAAACTAAAAATGCAACTTTTTGGGATGAGATGGATCTTGTGAATGGTACAGTTAAAACACTACTAAGTGAGCGAGAAAACTTTTATGTAGTTTGGGAAAAAATTAAATCATTCGCAGAGAAGCACTGTCTGGATCTCACATTTTCCAGAGGATTACGAAAGCGGAAAACAGCAAAAAGCACAAGTCTGAAAGGTTTTGATATTCCACCTAGCCTCGGACAAGCAGTTAGGGCTGCAAAGATATCCTTGCAAACCAAATGGCTCGAAAAGAGTAAGTTACAGCACTTTTCGTATTGGCAAATTATTTATGCTTTTCCTAGGTTTTCCAGGTAACAAAAATTTGAAACAAAAGATCAATTTCTTCCTTGTAAGCTTAATATATTCCAATTTCTTCAAAGACATTTTGAAAATAAACTATTCTCTTCTTCAAGTATAAATTGAAATATATTTAGCTTCTTAACGAAAAAATAGTTTATATTTCTAATTACTTCCATTCTATTCTGGTATAATTCCTACAAGCGTTCATTTCTTAGTGCTAATGGATAATTCATGTGTAATTCATACTTACCATTCACATTATATGTATATGGTAGTATCTCATACGTATTCACAGACACGAAGTTTATTTGATAATGCATTATGCATTAGCAAATAACAAAGAATAAATTAATAAACATATAATGTATTAGTAAATTATATAAGTTTTCTGAACAGTACGTGAACCTTACGGAAGACAAAATTATCGCTTGTTTTGAGCCTTTCGGTCCCTGGCCCCAGCCAGATTTTAGACCACGGCACGCCTATGCTTAAGACCGATGCTGCAATTACGTCATCGAATATATGAAATTAAATTAAATTTCTCTACATTGATTTTATATCCTTGATTTACTAAAAACAAAGTTTTTTTTTCATTGTAAAATAATGACTGAAGAGGAAAAGTAAAAAATGAATGGAAATGTAAAAACTCTAGCGCACCTGAACCGCTAGAAAACTAATTTTCGAAGAAATTGTCTTTGAGTGACAAAAAAATGTGGAAAGACGTAATACACTTTTTTTTAGAATCATATCAACCATTCCTTGTTCAAAGCAACAGAACTCAACTATAGCACAAATGATGAAAATGTTCAGTGCTGGCAACATTTTCCCAACGAAGCAGCAATAAGTTTACCTTCACAAGCTCATACTCAAATCAACTTATCCTTTGAATTTCGTTCTCATCGGAGGATTTCGTCGAAAGCTTTAGCGGTTAACGTTGTTTGAAGCTGCCATCCAAAAAATGTTCAAAACTCGGAAAATTTAAAAATTGGTTTCTTAGTTTTATTGCAAATGTTTTGCATATGAGTATGTAATTTGAAGCATCTGTTGATGCAATAGTTACGAAAATGGCTAAAGCTCGTTACCCTGTGTCAGCAGCAAAGCAAAATATATACCAAATCTGCTTCACGTTAAACTAAACTCAACCAATAAATTTCGTTTCGATTGAATCACTGCGCTAGAAGTTATACGGGTGAAAAAAATTTTAGGGTTACCACCCTCAAAACTTTTCAAATTTTTAAAGCGTTAATATTTGTTGCTAATTTTTATTGGAGGATTGTTCCCATTTGCAAATCTAATGACATAATCGCCCAGTAAAAAAATTACAAAAAATTACAAAGATGGTCATAGCTGGCAGCCCGTTCACGATTTTTGTACGAAATTCCTATGACATTTGGCTCACATTAAAATCTATTTACTGCATAAACTTCATTTTGATATCATGACTGCACCGGAAGTTATAGGGAAAAAAGCTTTATTTTGCTGAGCAAATTTGCAAGATTTAGAAGACAAAAATCACCATAGCTGGCAACCCTATTCTAATTTTTCAGCCAAATTTTCACTAAATGTTATCTTAAGTAAGATCCAAATATTGTGTGAATTTCGTTTAAATCTGATGGCTGAATCGGAAGTTATAGGCCAAAAGGCTGTTTTTTTCAAAGTGATTTTTCAAGATGGCACCACTACCACAGGGTTGCCCGCATTTAAAAATCACTTCTATCAGACCTGGTCCTAGTTGATATCAACATGTCCTGTAAATTTCATTACGATCGGATAATCCGGTCGTCAGTTCTCGTGAACAGAACTTTCGAGTGCTGAAAATAGAGGTAATTTAGTGATGGGTTGCCGTTCTTGTGCAAATCGGAATTTTAAAAATTTTAAATTGACATGATGCACAAATGTTAAAATTTATCAATGATTTGAATTTTTTGTCAAAAATCAAAAATTTTTCAGGAGGTTCAATGATTTGAAGGATTTTTTTTCAAGAGCCTGCCGCAGCTACAGAGTAACCCGCACGACCTTGAAAATCCATGTGTATTAAACTTAAGTCAACATCAATACGCTCTGCAAATTTCACGATGATCCAATGTTTTTGTCAGAAGTAATGACAAATCAAAATTTGAAAAAAAATCCTTGCCTACTCTTAGGCACGCTGCACCCACACACGATTCAAAATTTCCAATTCTTAACCATAAACAAGCTAAAAACATAGTAAGTTTTCATTCCCAATACTTTTTTTGAACAAAAATTCACGCTGCTTGGAAATATAGGAGTACCTCAAAATTCACTAAAACGCTCGCCGCCGCCAAAAGGTTTAGGATATCTGGATTTAAGAAAGTCGTGGACCTACCTACTAAATACATCTACGTTTTCCCAAAGTTTCAGCTCAATCGGATCGGCCACTCCAGAGATTATCTCCCTTAATCATTTTGATGATATATATATATATATAAAGAAATATGAATTTTCGGCGAAACGAGTTTAATACTACTTTTCTTCGAAAATTAGTAAAAACAAATAGCAGAAGAACATCCAGCACTCATTTGCGAAGGTTTTTGTGGCGACAAAAATTACCACATCGGCTGCATTAACGTTACCAAAGCGGAGTTTGAACTGATAAAAGAGCTTGGCAGTAAGGTTATTTGGTTCTGCAAGAAACGCGAAACAGCACTGCGCCAAAGTCGTGAGGACAGAATTACGCTGCAGGTGGAAAAAAATCATGAGCTTTTAAGAACAATTAATTGTAAAATTGAGCAAATTACGAAAACAAGTGTCAAGCCTGTCCCTATTCCCTCATATGCAGATGTCACCAGAGCAAAGCCATTTATTGCAATTAAAATGAAAAAAATTAACAAAGGCATCATCATTAAGCCAAAAAATGAGCAAGATGCTGCTAGTACGTTGAGTGACATGAAAAAAAAGATCAACCCAGTAAAATTGAAAACACCTGTTGAATTTACAAAACCACTTAGAAGTGGGGGTATATTAATTAAATCCAATAACCAGCAAAATACTGAGGTTCTAGTAAAAAACCTAGAAGAAAACTTAGGAGCGCAACATAAAATCGAATGTACCAAAGAGAAACTGCCTCGACTGATGATAAGAGGACTCCAACAAAAATACAGCACGCAAGAGCTGAAAGAAGAAATAATCAGTCTTAACCATAACATAGACATTAATGATAAATTTGAGCTGGTACGTATGAGGCAGGCAAAAAAAAAAAAAATGGATAGCTTTTGTGGAGGTTGGTGGGAAGCTATTTGAAAGAATGGTGAACCAATACATCAATATCAATTTCGGCTCCCATTACGTTGTTGAAGACCACAACGTAATTCGATGTTTTAAATGTCAAGGATTCAGCCATAAATCCCAAACATGCCAGGCAAAGGAAGTGTGTGCTAAATGTGCTGCTAATCATCTTACTCACGCATGTACAGTATCTTCTTAAAAATGCAATAATTGCATAATTAAAAATCATCTGCATACTTAACATCGCGCAGACAGTTATGAGTGCCCGGAATTTAAGAGAATGATTGAAGTTAACCAAGAGCATATCAACTATGGATATTAGATCAACAGCAAACGAAAAAGATTGTCTATTAAACATTTTCCACGCAAACGTTAGAAGCATTCGTAATAAAATTGGCGATATCAATATTTATTTATGTTCCAACAAAAACATTGTGATAGATGAGAATGACAGACTGACCGACGGGATATTTAATATCCCAATGTTTGGTGACAGTCCTATTAAATGTCCCATCAACTGAAGTTATTGTTCGGAACTGTACCAGAGTGGGATGGGTGATGCCCTAATTGTATAAAAAGATGTTGAATTGGAAAGAAACCGCTGTAGCGGTACCGTGAAAAAATTTTCGAACAAAGAAAAAGGGGACTTTGGGCGATTCGAAGCAGAGAGTTGAAAAGAAGAAGTTGGAGGAAACTTGGGTGTTGAAAGTTAAAGTATGATAGAAAATTGAGCGAATTTTGGCTGCGGAAAATTAAGTCCAAAATAAAAGTTTGTGTGACAACCGAATAAAACTACGAAAGTGGAGATTGCTTTAAGAATAAAGTGAAAAGAATTCGAAAACCTTTTTTTTTGGTTGATAACAGACAAAAGAAAAGAAAGTTGTGTGCTTTGCAAAGAAAAAGTGGATTTGAATTTTGGTGTTTGAAGATTATTGAATATCGAACAGACAATTGTAGAAAAGTGCAAAGCGTTTCCGAAATAAAAGTTTGTGTTACAACCGATTAAAAATGCGATAGTGGAGAATGCCGAAGAGGAGGAGGAAAATTGTTGAAATGAAAATGGATTAATAGCTGAAGATGGACGAAGGAACAAAGGCGATCGATGACTAGTGCTGCATTTGGGCGAAAAAAACTCAGGAAAACGGAACGATGGGAAGAAATTAATTGAACGTCAGCTTCTAAAGAAACTTCTGGACCCTCGGGATCATCCAATTGCTCAGACATTGCGTCACCAGATAAGTGGTTACTAATTTGATGATTATTCCGTTTTTTTATGAAAACTCTAATATAAAAGAAATCGCATGCACTATTCAAGTTGATTTAGTTTTAATAATACTAATGCAGTTATAATGAATGAGTTGAGAGCCTAAGGACATTGCGAACAATGATATTACTTATATTTAACGATATTACTTAAAGTTAATGAAAGAATGCTTGCTGCCTTTAATTTGGCTGGTTTGAGTTGCTTCAATACTTGGTTTCAAATTAATGATTGAATTAGATTTTCTTTTGGTTTTGCTTTTGGTTTTGAATTGGATTTGGATATGCCTAGAGATAATTTTAGTTTATAAGATTTCTTTTAGCATGACTAGTATTTTGAATGGTTTGTCAAGATTGGTGTGAACTCCACTCCGGCCGGGGTTGGGTGTGAAGAGACCCCACTTGATTTATTAATTAATTGATTTACTTGATTTGTTTGATTCACTGTGGGTTATATGTTTGGATTTATTTGAAGTTGATTATTGAATTTTTGGTTAGATTGCATTCTTTGGTTTTATATTTTTTTTTCTTTTGAGTTCATTTTGGGTTATACCATACATAATATATTTTAAATAAGATATTAAAAGATAATTCTGAAGGATCCTCCTCGTTTCCCTCTTCTGTGTGGCTGTCGTTGTCCAAGTGATTAATTAAATGTTTTAAGTGTTGTGTTATCTGCGTGCCGTAGCACGTAGGGATTTTTCCGCCCGCCAACCCACGACAGGCTGGGCTATTTGGCTGGGCTTAGGCACGCCGGGCAAAAAAAGGAAAAATCCTTAACAAATATATGCTGCACTGACGACGGCTCGGCAGAACTTTGTCGGTTGCAACAAATGGCGCCCAAACTAGTTTTGGCTTCCTTTTTATATAGTTTTCTTTTGGCAGATGTGCTTTCGGCTGGGATGGCAAATCTTTAATAGAAGCATTCTGTTGCCTGAGCCATTTTTTTTTTGTTTTCGTTGGCTGTGGTTGTAATTATATACCTGACATTTGCAATTATTTTACATCATCTAGTCGATCGGTCATCAATGCAGCATTGGCGCCCATCTCGTGCTACTGTCTTGTGCTATGTGTCCAAAAGAGCTTGTCACTTCAATTTATATCTAGACTCTTGTCGTTGCGAGATTATCTTCAGAAGAGAAAATAAAAATGCGTCAATATCTTCTTGTCAAAGAATGCCGCATCTGGAGCAAAATATCCATTGAAATGACCCATGATCTAATCTTGATCTTTGTCCACCTGTAAGGTGTTGTTCATTCACTAGAACTTTTTCGAGCAGGATTCAAAACATGGATCAATGGAGCGTTTCTAAGTAACGACAAGAGATCTACAGCTCCCAAATTCCTAAGTCCTATTTTTTCAATTTTATGTGAAAATTTATACCTTTACCATTCCGTATTGAATTCCCGTCTTGTAGAGGATCCGTCACAATTATTTTTTTACTAATGTTCGGAGAACAATAGTATTAAACTCGTTTCGCTGAAAATTCATATTTCTTGATATATATATATATATATATATATATATATATATATATATATATATATATATATATATATATATATATATATATATATATATATATATATATATATATATATATATATATATATATATATATATATATATATATGTAAATATACATATATGTAAATATATATATATATGTATATATATATATATATATATATATATATATATATATATATATATATATATATATATATATATATATATATATATATATATATATATATATATATATATATATATATATATATATCAGCAAAATGATTAAGGGAGATAATCTCTGGAGTGGCCGATCCGATTGAGCTGAAATTTGCGGAGAACGTAGATGTATATAGTAGGTAGGTCCATATTTTTCTCGCCTAGAAGTAGGCAAGGATTTTTTTTCAAATTTTGATTTGTCATTACTTGTAAGAAAAACAATGGATCATCGAGAAAATTACAGAGCGTATTGATGTTGACTAAGATTTGACATATATTGATTTTCAGCATAAAGCGGGTAACCCTGTAGCTGTGGCAGGCTGCTGAAAAAAAATCCTTCAAATCATTGACCTTCCCGAAAAATTTTTGATTTTGGACAAAAATTTCAAATCTTTGATAAATTTTATTCTTTGTCCTTCATTTCAAGATAAAATTTTCAAAATTCCGATTTGCATAAGCATGGCAACCCATCACCAAATTACCTCTATTTTCAGCACTCGAAACTTCTTTTCACGAGAACTGACGACCGGATAATTCGATCATAATGAAATTCACAGGATATGTTGATATTAGCTCGGACTAGGTCTGATAGAAGTGATTTTGAAATGGGGGCAACCCTGTGGCAGTGGTACCATCTTGAAAAATAACTGAGAAAAAAAACAGCTTTTTGGCCTATAACTTCCGATTCAGCCATCAGATTTTTTTTTACGCAGTACTTGGATGTTATTCTATGTAACATTTGATGAAAATTTGGTTGAAAAATTAGTATAGGGCAGGCAGCTGTGGTGTTTTTGTCTCATAAATCTTGCGAATTTGCTCAGCAAAATGAAACTTTTTTCCCTATAACTTCCGGTCCAGTGTAGAAATCAAAACGAAGTTCATGCAGTAAATGGACCTTAATGTGAAGTAAATGTCGCAGAAATTTCGTACAAAAATCATCAAAGGGCTGCCAGCTATGACCATTTTTGGAATTTTGTGGAATTTCTTTACTGAGCAATTATGTCATTAGATTTGCAAATGGGAATAATCCTGCAATGAAAATTAACAACAAATATTTACGCTTTAAAAACTTTAAAAGTTTTGAGGGTGGTAACCCTAAAATTCTTTTCACCCGTATAACGTCCAGCACATTGATTTAATTGAAACGAAATGAAACGAAAACTCTATCAATTTCACGATGATCGAATGTTTCTGTCAGAAGTTATGACAAATCAAAATTTGAGAAAAATTCCTTGCCCACTTTTAGGCACTCAGCACCCGCACATGGCTCAAAATTTCCAATTCTTTATCATGAGCAAACCTAAAACATAATAAATTTTCATTTCCAATACTTTTTGTTACAAAAATTTTACACTGCTTGGAAATATAGGAGTACCTGAAAATTCACTAAAATGCCCGCCGCCACCGAAAGGTTAAAGATAACTGAATTCGAACAAATCATGGACCTACCTACTATATACATCTACGATATCTGAAAGTTTCAGCTCAATCGGATCAGCCACTCCAAAGATTACTTCTATTAACCGATTTGCTGATATATATATATATATATATATATATATATATATATATATATATATATATATATATATATATATATATATATATATATATATATATATATATATATATATATATATATATATATATATATATATAAATAAAGAAATATGAATTTTCGGCGAAACGAGTTTAATACTATTGTTCTTCGAACATTAGTAAAAGCTATAATCTGAAGCAATGCGCTGCAGAACGAATAGCTGGAATCCCAGCTACACGCCTTTTCAGCATCAACTGGAACGCCTAAGTTTGTCACCATCTGCTGCTCAAGCCACCAGTAATACTGAGTCACATATCTTAAATAATTCCCTCTCAAGGCAATCGGATTCCCATTTGTCAGAGACCGAGGCAAGGAGACGACGGAACACAGGAGAGGAGGATTCTAGCTACCTTCAGAATCAGTCAAATCGACCAACTTCTGGCACTAATCAGGCGAGGGTAAACTTTCGCGATCAAGTAGGAGTAAGTTCTCAGTCATCAATTAAATTACCTATGTCAAAGTGGAATATTATATTTGACGGGTCTACTTCGGGTTTAACTGCACGACAGTTTATGTTTCGAGTGCTGTCTTTGGCGGAAGATTATTGCGTTCCATTCTGGCGACTGATTTCCATCTGCAGAATTATCCTCTCAAATGGAATAAATTAAGGTCGGAATTTTTGGAACGATTCAACGCATTTCGTTCTGATGTGGATATACGAAGGATGTTTGATGGTCGTTTACAGAAAACAGGAGAGCGGTTCCAGGATTTTTTCGACGCTCTCGAGAGTATATCTTTGCAGCTTAATATCCCTTTAACGGACTTAGACTTTCAATGCGTAGTATTTAGGAACATGTCCTCCGCCCTTAGAGCCCATCTGTCTGGAGTAGAATTTCACTCAACCCGTGAGCTTGTTAAACGCTGCTGTTTAGTGGAAGCAGAGTGGCGATTGTTAGGGTGGAATAGCGAGCGCGAGTGGATTCGTCGAACGCGTCCGGTGTACGAATTATATTTTGATTTGGATCGCGTTGATAATAGTCGGTCTATTTTATCTACTTCTTCCACTCGTCATCCATTGTGGGACTATGAGGCAGGCACACAGAACGAGTCCAGGCAACATGATAGGCAGACAGTGCATTCGGATTTCCACGAAATTCCTTTTGAAAATTACAACATATCCCAAACCCCCAGTCGATCAGGTCAGTCAATTTTGAGACAACCCAGCTTTGAGGAAGAAACTCGCACGTATACAAACCGTGAAACACCCGCACTTAGACATGCAGTAAAATATAGTGAATTTACACCACCTACGATCGCGTCAAGGCAGGAAGTACATGCCGTGCAATCTAGTTCCAATGAATATACGAATAGATGACAGAAATAATTTACGGGTATGTTAGAATTGTCACGATCTGGGGCATAGATTTATGGATTGCACGACTCCCATACAGCGTGTTTTCTGCTTTGGCTGTGGTTGCGAGGGAATTTTGAAACCCAAATGTCCCAATTGTCAAGCGTGAAACTTGAACAGGAATGCGCTTCCCGCGGGGAGGTTGCGTATTCCTCCAGTCACTCGTTCCTTCCGACCCGAGATACAACCTATATCGACCCGGAATTTCGCCGAACACGATAAATCCCTTAAATTTTCCTTCAAGCAAGCTCCCTATCAATTCCGTCAATTCCGAATGTGATTGTACGCGATTGACCCGCAAGCGCTCGGTATCGCGCTTTCATCGAGCATGGAAGTATTTTGCCAATAGGCGATGGCTTCGTAAAGCGTGTGTCGACACCATTCTGACACCGCAAGGAGAGAACCGTCCCTTCGCCATTATATCCATCAAGGGACGGGAACTTCAAGGGTTGCTGGACAGTGGTGCAAGCGTCAGCATCCTGTAAGCAGGAGCTTTGGACTTGATAGTGGAACTCAATTTAAACATGCATACCATGGTATCAGATGTTCAGACCGCGTCAGGTCATAGGGCTTCTATTCTGGGATATGTTGAGACCTTGGTGAAATTTAATTCGAGATCACGTCTGATTAAGTTTTTGGTCGTTCCATCGTTGACCAACCCAGTATACCTCGGAATGGACTTCTGGGACACGTTCAAAATTACACCGACTCAACAGGCGACGGTTGCATCCCTTTCTGAAGTTCCAACCCTGGCGTTTCACACTCTGTCTTGTGAGGAGCAGTCCCGATTACAGCGCGTCATACATCAGTTTCCCTCTTATAACATCAATGGCTTGGGTAAGACTACTTTAGTCTCTCATCATATTGACACCGGGTCCGCCAAACCCGGAGCGGCATTATTCGGTGTTCCCAGTCATTCAGAAACTAATGTATGATGAGCTAGATCGCATGCTGTCCTTAGGAATCATTGAGGAAAGTAGAAGCGCTTGGAGTTCACCAGTCACGCTTGTACGGAAGTCTGGCAAAGTACGGCTATGTTTGGATGCCAGACGACTGAATGAGGTAAACCTGAAAGATGCATATCCAATACCTCTCATTGAAGGCTTATTGGCACGTTTACAGCCTTTTGGCAAATACCGTTAGATGCAGAATCTAGGGAGAAGACCGCGTTTACCGTTCCTGGCCGCCCATTATACCATTTCACAGTGATGCCGTTTGGTCTATGTAACGCTCCTCAGACCATGTGCCGACTAATGCACAAAGTGATTCCTCACGAGCTGCATGACAAGGTGTTTGTATATCTCGACGATTTGCTCGTTACTAGCTCTTCTTTTGACGAACATTTGGATCTACTTTCCAAGGTGGCGCAGCTGCTTCACGCAGTTAAATTGACCATTAACGTCGAGAAGAGCAAGTTCGTACAGCGAGAGATCAAATACCTTGGATATGTGGTTAGTGATGGAATCCTCAAGGCAGATCCAGAGAAAATCTCCGGAATTGTAGGCTACCCTACACCTAAGTCTGCAAAGGAGGTCCGGCAATTCATGGGAATGGCGGGATGGTATCGGCAGTTTATCCCCAATTTTGCGGCAGTGTCATCAACCCTGACGGATTTGCTGAAGGGTAAGCGCTCGTTTCAGTGGACAGACGCTGCTAATAATGCTTTCTTAGAGATTAAAAGACTGTTGATTTCGGCACCAGTGCTAGCTAATCCCGATTCCTCCCGAAGATTTTTCATCCAGTGTGATGCTAGTGCCACCGGGATCGGGAGTGTCCTATTCCAGAAAGATGATGATGGTGGAGAGCACCCAATCGCTTTTATGTCTGTAAAGCTTAACACTGCGCAGCGCAACTACAGTGTAACTGAATTGGAATGCTTGGCTGCGGTGCAGAGCGTTAAGAGATTCAGAGCATATATCGAAGGGTTGCCTTTCACCATTATCACTGACCATGTTAGCCTTAAATGACTCATGGGACAGCAGGACCTCACTGGTAGATTGGCTCGCTGGAGCCTGAAACTGCAGTCTTTTGATTTTAACATCGAGCATTGTAAGGGAACTCACAACGTCGTTTCAGACGCATTACCGAGAGTTTGCGGGTCGATCGAAACAAGGCAATCGCTAAGAGGTCACTTGCCTGAGCACTACAGGCTTGCTGAGGTAATCGCTGATATGGCATTCCGAGCTCCTGAGTATTTGGACCTCATCGCCCAAATTGAAAAGAGCCCTGATGATTTTAAGAATGTGCACGTTAGGGAGGGACGTGTGTTCATTACTACCGAAACACACCAAGACTTGTGCACCGATATACCTCGAACAAAATTATGGGTCCCTGAGAGTGAACGAGAGCAGTTGATCATGCGGGCACATTGTGATCCTGGGGGGTCTCATTGTGGGATTCGAAAGACTTTGGAGCTGTTGCAAAGATATTATTACTGGCCGCAGTTGAGGAAACAAGTTAAAGATTAAATTTATTCCTGCAACGTTGCAAGCCTTCGAATCGTGCCATGAGGCCACCCATGGGGAATCAACGGAAAACAGATAGGCCATTGCAACGACTGTTCATAGATTTCACGGGCCCATACCCTCGTTCGAAGGCAGGGAATACTCAGTTGCTCGTGGTGTTGGATCATTTCAGCAAGTTTGTATGGCTCAAAGTCATACCCAAAGCCACATCGGAAGCAGTCGTGAAGTTTCTAAAGAACGATATCTTTTTGACGTATGGGGTACCGGAGTTCGTGCACTCGGACAACGGTGTATTTACATCTAAATGTTTCAAAACTTTTCTCCTTTAGTACGGAGTCCAGCATATCACTACACCATTGTATTCACCGGAGGCTAATGCATCAGAACATGTCAACCGCTCCATACTTAGTGCCATCCACGCCTACGTCGGTGATGATCACAGGAATTGGGATGAACTGCTGGTCGAATCATGTGCAGCATTTCGAAATGTTGTTCATGAGGCGACTGGTTGTTGACCTCATTTCTTTTTGTTCGGTTTTCACCGTATCCAGCATGGCGATGAATATAAATTACTCAGGTAAATGCAGGCATTGGATGATGGAGAGATAGAGCTCTGTCCCCACACAGACAGGATGCGGTGGATGCAGGATAGAGTGAAGGCTAAATTGACTGAAGCTCATACTAGAGGAGTCCGGGTGTACGATCTCCGGAGTCGCACAAAAACTTTTATCCCTGGTCAGGTAGTCTTCGTACGGAACTTTGCACTTAGTAGCGCTGTGGACCGACTCGCAGCTAAAATTGCCCCTAAGTTCCTAAGGGCTATTGTACGAAGGAAGTTAGGTGAAGTATCCTATGAGCTTGCTGATGAAAAGGGAAAAATAATAGCTGTCTATCATGCCAAGCACATTAAACAGTGATGAACTAACGAAAATTGCCCGGCATTTGAGGACTCTTCTCAGGGTAGGTCGGCCTCACGATTTGTGACCGATCAGAATGACAGACTGACAGACGGGATATATAATATCCCAATGTTTGGTGACAGTCCTATTAAATGTCCCATCAGCTGAAGTTATTGTTCGGAACTGTACCAGAGTAGGATGGGTGATGCCCTAATTGTATAAAAAGATGTTGAATTGGAAAGAAACTGCTGTAGTGGTACTGTGAAAAAATTTTCGAACAAAGGAAAAGGGGACTTTGGGCGATTCGAAGCAGAGAGTTGAAAAGAAGAAGTTGGAGGAAACTTGGGTGTTGAAAGTTAAAGTATGATAGAAAATTGAGCGAATTTTGGCTGCGGAAAATTAAGTCCAAAATAAAAGTTTGTGTGACAACCGAATAAAACTACGAAAGTGGAGATTGCTTTAAGAATAAAGTGAAAAGAATTCGAAAACCTTTTTTTTTTGGTTGATAACAGACAAAAGAAAAGAAAGTTGTGTGCTTTGCAAAGAAAAAGTGGATTTGAATTTTGGTGTTTGAAGATTATTGAATATCGAACAGACAGTTGTAGAAAAGTGCAAAGCGTTTCCGAAATAAAAGTTTGTGTAACAACCGATTAAAAATACGATAGTGGTGGATAAAAAGTTTTTATCCACCACCATCGAGTAGCATCTCATTTGATTAAGACTAGTAATATTATCATCTATAAACTTTTTTTAGGTGGAGAATGCCGAAGAGGAGGAGGAAAATTGTTGAAATGAAAATGGTTTAATAGCTGAAGATGGACGAAGGAACAAAGGCGATCGATGACTAGTGCTGCATTTGGGCGAAAAAAAATCAGAAAAACGGAACGATGGGAAGAAATTAATTGAACGTCAGCTTCTAAAGAAACTTCTGGACCCTCGGGATCATCCATTTGCTCAGACATTGCGTCACCAGATAAGTGGTTTCTAATTTGATGATTATTCCGTTTTTTTATGAAAACTCTAATTTAAAAGAAATCGCATGCACTATTCAAGTTGATTTAGTTTCAATAATACTAATGCAGTTATAATGAATGAGTTGAGAGCCTAAGGACATTGCGAACAACGATATTACTTATATTTAACGATATTATTTAAAGTTAATGAAAGAATGCTTGCTGCCTTTAGTTTGGCTGGTTTGAGTTGCTTCAATACTTGGTTTCAAATTAATGATTGAATTAGATTTTCTTTTGGTTTTGCTTTTGGTTTTGAATTGGATTTGGATATGCCTAGAGATAATTTTAGTTTATAAGATTTCTGTTAGCATGACTAGTATTTTGAATGGTTTGTTAAGATTGGTGTGATCTCCACTCCGGCCGGGGTTGGGTGTGAAAAGACCCCACCTGATTTATTAATTAATTGATTTACTTGATTTGTTTGATTCACTGTGGGTTATGTGTTTGGATTTACTTGAAGTTGATTATTGAATTTTTGGTTAGATTGCATTCTTTGGTTTTATATATTTTTTTTCTTTTGAGTTCATTTTGGGTTATACCATACATAATATATTTTGAATAAGATATTCAAAGATAATTTTGAAGGATCCTCCTCGTTTCCCTCTTCTGTGTGGTTGTCGTTGTCCAAGTGATTAATTAAATGTTTTAAGTGTTGTGTTATCTGCGTGCCGTAGCACGTAGGGATTTTTCCGCCCGCCAACCCACGACAGGCTGGGCTATTCGGCTGGGCTAAGGCACGCCGGGCAAACAAAGGAAAAATCCTTAACAAATATATGCTGCACTGACGAGGGCCCGGCAGAGCTTTTTCGGTTGCAACAACATCGATGTTGTAGTTCTTAATGAAATATGGATATATAGCAACGAACAGGAACTCTATACGCGGAGAGGATAAAAAGGCTATTTCTGCACAAGACAATCGGGCCGTGGAGGAGGCACAGCAATACTTGTGAAGTCAAACATTCGCTCAAATCTTGTTAGCATGTCTGATAAATATAACACTATAGTAGTTGAGCTTGCACTTAGTTCAGGAAAAATTAACATCGGCAGCTTCTATAAAGCACCAAATGAAGAAAACCATCTCTTTTTCAATCATATTGACGAATTCTATTCGACTATCGAGAAATTAATCACTATAGCAGATACAAATATTGATATTTTTACTTCTTCTACCATATGCAGCGAATATCTCGATATAATTGCGACAAATAATGGAGTCGTATTTAACAAGACAAAGCCAACACGCATCACTATGACGTCCGAAACACTACTCGATCATGTGATCATAAAACATCCAAACATGAGTGAACGTATGTCTTACAATGATGACGACTGGCCCGGATTAGACCATAAAGTAATCAACTTATCCATCAAAAATCTCGTCAAAGCTAAAATACGGCCTAAAAGAAGATCGATGAGCAGAACCAATAATAAAGATTTCTTAAGGAACTTCATAGTTAGTCTCCAAGGGTCTCCAACTTCGGACTTTGATGAGCTGATTGAGAAGATAACCGAAGCTAAGGTTAAAGCAACAACAACAAAACAACTTCGTGTACGAGTACAATCTTGGATCACTAGGAATGTAATTGATGCTGCGAATCGAAAACGAACTGCTTACAAAAAATACAAAGCAGATCCAAACTCCACGTCCAAGAAGCAGATCTATTTATCTGTGAGGAAGGATTCGAATCGAGCTATCATGGAGGCCAAAAAACGTTTCTACAGAAATAAGTTTGAAGCTTCAGCCTGAAATACCTCCAGATATTGGCAACTAGTAAATGAGCTCTTGTCTAAACAACAAAACAAATCTTCAACGTGGATAGAAGAACTGTTGATCAATGGAACATCCATTACAGACCCCGAAGAAGTAGCACAGCAGTTAAACAACTTCTTCGCTACCATTGGAATACTTGTCACCGACCAACTACAACTTTCATCACGATCGAGTATTCATATTGAGGCTAATATGTGCACTTCAATTCACTTGCGTCCCACGGGTCCTGTTAAAATATCTGAAATAATCGCCAGCCTTAAATCAAAGGTTTCTCCTTGTCTGAATAGTATAACATCGGAGGATATTAAATTTCTAAAAAATCATATTTTGAAGCTTCTAACTACAATAATAAATAAGTACCTAGCACCTGGTACATTCCCTGATTGTCTTAAACTAGCGAAAATCACTCCAATCTTCAAAGGTGGTGATCCAGCAGATCCATCAAATTATCGCCCAATAGCTGTGACAAGTGTCCTAAGTAAAATATTTGAAAGAGCCATTCAAAAACAATTGCTTCAACTTACTAAGACTAACTCCAATTTGACGCCAATTCAATATGGCTTTCAAGAAGACAGTAGTACACTAGCAGCAACATTAGATCCAGTACATTTCATCAACAATGAATTGGATAAGGGCGACTATGTAGCGGCAATCTTCGCAGATCTGAAAAAGGCCTTTGACACCATTAACCACGACATCCTACTTCAGAGGCTCGAAATATACTGAATCCAAACTTCAAGCTGTTGATAAAGAATTATATCTTCAACAGGCGTATTATTACAACTAACAATATGTATAAAAGTCAGGAATGCACTATAAACATCGGCGTTCCTCAAGGATCAATCCTTGGGCCATTACTGTTTTTACCGTACATTAACAGCGTACAGGACATTCATCTGTTGGGAAAAATAGTTTTATTTGCTGATGACACACTACTGCTGTATTCCGGTAAAAACGAATTAACTCTCCAGCAAAATATAAATGATGACCTAGGAAAATATTGGAATTGGCTCGAACAAAGTAAATTAATAATAAACATCCAAAAGACTAAATATTTAGTATTCCAACAAAAAAACAAGCAGCAAATTAATCCGTCATTACAAATTAATGGAATACAATTGGAAAACGTCAAGTCAATTAGATACTTAGGACTAACTTTAGATGAGAAAATGTCTTGGCTACAAATTATCAATAACATCAGACTTAAAGTAGCGCCTATGATAGGAATCCTAAAAAATATGATTTTTTATCTCTCAACATCAAACTTGACATTTTCAATGCTTTTATTTTGTCGAACATCTCTTATGGAGCAGTTTTGTGGAAGCAAACATCGAAACAAAACATCGATTTGATCGGAAGATAGTAGCCATTAATTCTTTGAATTCTTCCATCCTTTTGATTACTCACCAGTATTCTTCGAAAATCACATCGAATGTTACCCCAAATTTACTTAGTTTCCATTCAATTTTACGTGCAAACGCGCATGCATCATAGAGTCAAAGTCCTTGCTACTACCCTGTTAGATTCCATCAATTTTGCCTGTTGCATATATACACATTCATAGCAAATTACATCTTTTCCATTAGTCTTAAAACAACGATTTACCTAGTAGCTGGCACATCAGGAAACTGTTACCAGTGTGCAACGTTATAAGATGTCTTTATACATTTCCATAATAATTACATTAATTACAGTAAAAACCAAAGCCAAAAATATATCACATCTGCCTTACGTTGAAGTCAACCTGTTCTGCAAATTTCGTATTGATCCGATGACTGCATTGGAAGTTATAGGAATGCAAAGAAATTTAGTGTTTATTTTCACTATAAGATCACTACGATTTGAAAATTCTATGCTAAAATGGCTTACTAATGGTATGCCAAAAAAATACAAAAACTACCATGGCTGGCAACCCTGTCATTGTGTTGAACTTAAATTTCTATTGAATATTGTCTGCAATAAGTTTAATTTACCATTTGAATTTCGTTATGATTCAATGACTGTACTGGAAGCTATAGGGCAAAAGGTTTTATTTTCCTCAGGAATTTTCCAAATTTTAGACACTAAAATTACCATAGCTGGTAGTTCCTGCCGAGTTTTTCAACCAAATTTCTACCAAACGTGGCTCAAAGTAAGGTTCACTTACTGTGTAAATTTGGTTGAAATTGATTGACTGAATGAGAATTTATAGGGCCAAAAGCAGTTATTTTTCTTAGTGATTTTTCAAGATGGCACCACTTGCGCAAAATTGCCTGCATTTCAAAATCGCTTCTATCAAATTCGGTCCTACTTAAGGCCAATATATTCGGTAAATTTCAATTAATTCTGATAATCGCATCGTAAGTTTCCGTGAACAGAATTTTTTGATGTTAAATATATAGGTAAATTGGGAATGGGTTACCAAGCGTGCCCGTTGTGAAATTTCAATGTTTTTACTTTAGCTATAGACACAAAACATAAGGCTTATTTATGAGTGGTTTTTCCCCCAAAACCGATAATTTTCCAGGAGATTCGATGTTTTAGAGGTTTTCACTTTCAGCGCCTACCCTAGCTAAACCAATTTACAACTTAATATTACCAATATGTTCTGAAAGTTTCATAATAATTGAATAGCTCTATCAAAAGTTAACGTAATATAAAAATTTCCAAATTTTCCCGCTTTGCTTTTAGGCACCTAGCACACACATGGGGTTAAAAAAATTCCAAAGCATTATCCGATTCACATGTAAAACACGTTCAAATATTATTTTATTAACGTAATTTTTAGAAAAATTATTTGTGGACGGAAAAATAGGTATATTAAAAATATCACTGGCCACCGGCGCCAAGGGGTTACAAATAGTTGACATTTAGTGAGACCTGGACCTATTTTGCATATACACCAATGCATCCAGAAAACTTCAGCTGAATCGGATGGCGGATAGTCACTGAATTTTTTTAATGATGTGTATATATATATATATATATATATATATATATATATATATATATATATATATATACATATATATATATATATATATATATATATATATATATATATATATATATATATATATATATATATATATATATATATATATATATATATATATATATATTAGAGGTGGGACTAATATATTCATATAAGTTAAGATATTACTATTATTTGAATATATTAGGTAATAGTAATATCTTGATATGTCGTCTTATTATATATAAATATTAGTTTTGCCTGAAATTTTTTTTTTCTTGTTTTATTATCAATCAATTTGTTCGCAATGCCATGGCTTTTTATCAAATCAAGCATTGAACAACGAAAATGTATATAGAAGCTGCCGCCATTAGTTGCATGCGGCTGTAATCGAAACCTTTGACTATTAAAACGAGGTAATTGTATGAGGATGCATATTAAATGTACCCATGCATATGTTTCGGTTATTTTCTTAGTTTGTTAGCTTAGACGCAGGCATGCTTCTTTGTAAAGAACGGGATCTAAAATGAAATCGATGAGGAAGGAAAATAATGAGTTCTGGGTAAGGCATTAGTGAATGTCTAAACTAATATTTGATATTAGTTAAGGCATTAGTGAATACCTTAACTAATATTTGACATAAGTTAAAGCATTAGTGAATGTCTAAACTAATATTTGACATTATTTAAGGCATTAGTGAATGCCTTAACTAACATTTGGTATTAGCCAAGGCATTAGTGAATGCTTTAACTAATATTTGACATTATTTAAGGCATTAGTGAATGTCTAAACTAATATTTGGTGTTAGTTAAGGCATTAGTGAATGCTGTTAAGGCATTAGTCGAGGGGTTAGTGAATATATCGTATTAGTGATGCTGATGAACGTTTCGTTAAGTTATTTAACTATTGACAGGATATATGTTATGGCTAGGATAGTGTACGATCGCTCATATAATGATATATGTATGAGCGCAAATGCGAATCAGGCAAGTTTAATGATTAGGTCTGTTCCCGTACTTTCAGTCACTGAATTTTACTGAATCATGTGGTCGGGGAATTCATGAAAAGTACGGGAACGCTCTCATTGCATTTCCTGAAAATCGAGAAACAAAATGTCAGTTTTCGGTTTGTGGGAGAACAATAGTGATTATAAAGCGTCCTAAGTCCTAAGCGGTAATAAATTATCGCTACAAAAATATTCGACCTTCATAGGAACATTACACCAAAAATATGTTGCTTACCGCGCACATTTGAAAATATTTACTCGCGCCACACCGTTTGACACTTTTCAGTAGCTCAGACTCTACTGAAATTTCATCGTACTTACTGAAAGAGGGGAAATTTTCAGTTTTCAGTAAAACCGAGTACGGGAACGGCTTCATTGCAATTAATCGCGATTAATCGCAATTAATCGTAGTACGGGAACATACCTGATTTTATTTGGAGGTAAGTTTTGTCGATATATGTATGTTCGTGCATATGTTTGGGTGAATCAATAAACTGATCTTGTTCTTGAGTGAAGTAATACAATCTATGGAGTAATTTGCAAAATCTATGATTCCAAACGAAGAATAGTTTTCGGATGCAGGCATCTTGCTTAACTGAAGAACGAGAATATTTTCAGCAAAAGTTTGGCGACTATTAATAATTAATGGTAACCGATGGTGATGTAATTATGTGCAGATATTAGCTCTGTTCGAGTACTGGAGCAGCAACCTATTTTTGTAGCTGGCTTCTTTTTGTGGCAAAATTTTGCTTGTAGCAGGAGTACACAACTGACTTGTTGCGAATCTATTTTAATATATTTTAATAGATTCAGTTCAGTTACGCGAGTAACGCGAGTTGTAGTATTGTAGTAGTAAATTTGCTAAAATTCAGATATCTTGAACCTTTTGGTGGCGGCGAGCGTTTTAGTGAATTTTTAGGTACTGCTATATATCCAAGCAGCGTAAATTTTTGTTAAAAAAGTATTGGAAATAAAAATTAATTATGTTTTTAGCTTGTCTATGAGAAAGAATTGGAAATTTTGAGCCGAGTGTGGGAGCAGCGTGCTTAAAGTAGGCAAGGATTTTTTTTCAAATTTTGATTTGTCATTACTTCTGACAAAAACATTGGATCACCGTGAAATTTGCAGAGCATATTGATGTTGACTAAAATTTAACACACATGGATTTCCAAGGTAGTGCGGGTAACCCTGTAGCTGCAGCAGGCTCCTGAAAAAAAAATCCTTCAAATCATTGACCCTCCTCAAAAATTTTTGATTTTCGAGAAAAAATTCAAATCATTGATAAATTTTAACCTTTTAATTTTGAAAATTCCGATTTGCACAAGAACGGCAGCCCATAACCAAATTACTTCTATTTTTAGCACTCAAAACTTCTGTTCACGAGAACTAACGGTCGGATAATGCGATCAATATGAAAAATACAGGACATGTTTAAATTTGCTATTACCAGGTCTGATAGAAGTAATTTTGAAATACGGGCAACGCTGTGGCAGTGGTGCCATTTGGAAAAATCGCTGAGAAAAAAAACTGGTTTTCGGCCTATAGCTTCCGATTTAGCCACCAGATTTTAACAAAATTCACGCAGTAGGTGAACCTTACTCTAAGATAGATTTTATAGACACTTGGTTGAAAAATTAGTGTAGGGACGCCAGCTATGGCAATTTTCGTTTAATAAATTTTGTAAATTTGCGCAAGAAAATAAAAGTTTTTTCCCTATAACTTCCGATGCAGTAACGAAATCAAGACGAAATTCATGTCACAAGTGGATCTTATTACGTTTTCGTTGAAAAATTGTGAAAAGGTTGCCAGCTATGATTAATTTCGTAATTTATTGACATTTCTTTATCGAGCGATGTTGTCATAAAATTTGCAAATGGAAATGGTCCTGCAATGACAATTAAAAACAAATATTTACGTTTCAAAAATTTAATAAGTTTGGACGTTGGTAAACCTAAAATTATATTCACTCCTATTACTTACAGCGCAGCAATTCAATCGAAACGAAATTCATAGAGTGGGTTTAATATAACGTGAAGCAGCTATGGTGTTAGCACATGATTGCCAGCACCAGACAATTTCGTAAATATTACACCAACAGATGCTTCCATTTTGTATTCACAAGCAAAGCATTTACAATAAAATAAGCAACCGATTTTTAAATTTTCCGAGTTTTGAAAATTTTTCAGATGGCAGCCCCAGACATAGTTTAATCGCTGAAACTTTGGATGACATCTTTGGATGAAAACGAAATTCAAAGGATAGGTTGATTAAGCACGAGCATGTAATGATAGTTTTTTTGCTGCTGTGTTGGACAAATGTTGCCAGCACTGAACATGTTCATCATTTGTGTTATAGGAAATGCTGTCAGAAAATGATATTTGTTCATTGAGTAAGAAATGGTTGATTTGAGACTACAAAGAAGTGTATAACGTCTACACTCATTTTTAAATCCCTCAATGATAACTTCTTCGAAAATTAGTTTTCTAGCGGTTCTGATGCGCTAAACTTTTTTTTTGATTGCGGAGGGTTGGTTCGTTACATACTAGTGGCAATCCAATGTCATAAAATTTATTCCCAGTGCTGGCCCTTTTTACAAAACTAATCATTAAAATGGCGCAGTTAATTTAATG
Source organism: Nemotelus nigrinus (assembly GCA_947369275.1). Lineage (NCBI taxonomy): Eukaryota > Metazoa > Arthropoda > Insecta > Diptera > Stratiomyidae > Nemotelus > Nemotelus nigrinus. The sequence goes on along the minus strand of OX376372.1, from coordinate 122,170,341 downwards.
TGAACATGCTTTGGTTGTACTAAGAACATTTGACTAATAAATAAAGAAGATGATTAGAGTTGGCATGAGGGTGCAAATGAGGTACATCCATGCAATCATGTTTATCCATGCAAATGTTAATGACGGGATTTAAGATGCAACGGATGGCAAAGGCCAATAATGAATTCGGAGTAGGAAAAATATTCAAACTATTGTTTGGTGTTAATAAATATATCGTTTTAGCGATTTTAACGATTATATTCATTAATTATTTGGCATTAGATTGTAACTTGGCGCATAATGATGGAACATTCGATACGATTGCGCATATCTGCTCAATGTTGTGTCGCTAAAATAGTGTACCATAGTTGATAGATTGACATATGTATCACACGTAAGACAAGTCAATTGAATTAATTATCAGGCAAGTTTAATGAGTTAATTCGGAGCTAAGTTTTTCCGATATATGTGTGTTAAATGTGTGTATGTTTAAATGGAGTAAAATAAGAAGTAAAATATTCTGTTGATTAATGAATTGGATGGAAATAGTGTTTATGAATTCATACGGATCGTAAGGGAGAGCCGTTTTTGCATTCGCGATTTTTCTTGAACTAAAAGTTGAATATGTTTAATTAAATGTTTGTCAAAAATTAGTTGATGGAGTTATATAAAGGTGATAATAAATAGGTTTTTTCGCAGCGGGATGCATTTATTTGGGATTAAAAATGATAATAGAAGAAAATCGATCGTAGTTCTCATATATTAAAACAATTAAGAGCGGACAATTTGCAGTATGAAAAAGTTCACGGAATACATATTTTGATATTCGATTTGTTTAGCAACATAAAAGGTGAATTGAATGTTCAAATGTGATGAGCATATTGAAGGGTCTATAGACTGCGTTACTAGTGGGAACGAGACGAAAGTTTGGAAGTAGGCGAATAGAAATTGATGTTTTTGAGTAATTTAAAATGTTCACTCTTCCAATTATTACTACTGCAATTGAAGGGGTGGCAGGTGCATATTATCTTTTTGGTACCGATTTAAGTCGAACTCTTTCATTTATGCCCATGAAATCAAAATACACACATAATACCGCGCAATGAGAAATTAATAAAACCAAATATTAATAATATATTAATATTAGTTAAGATGTAAGAATATCGTGTAACTAATATTTTCGTATTAGGTAATATTACGAAATATTAGTATAAGCCCATCTCTAATATATATATATATATATATATATATATATATATATATATATATATATATATATATATATATATATATATATATATATATATATATATATATATATATATATATATATATATATATATATATATATATATATATATATATATATATATATATATATATATATATATATATATATATATATATATATATATATATATATATATATATATATATATATATATATATATATTGTATAGAATCTAAATCATTAAATTAAATCAGCACTTTAATTTGTACTTTCCATACTTTGGACTTTCTACACTTTGTACTGTCCATACGTTGTAATTTTAATTGATTGAACTTTGAATATGTTGTAGATGCAGATATTTTTGATTCAAGTAACTTTCATACGAATAAAATGTAAGTCAGCACTTATAGTGAATTCACCTTTGTGTACATGCTACGCAGCAATCACGTGCGAACCAAATTCCATCTCACTATAATCGCTGACAATTACAATTAATTTAGCATATAAACCCATGAATGAAAATATAGAAGTTAGTCAATCCAACGGATTACTTTGTTTTAGTTCAATAACGAACATTTGGTGACCCCGATATATCAGAACGACGTGTTCTTCTGATATTGAGCGTATTGATTCGACATCAGTTCTTGACGTTCTCCTACGACGCTATCAAGCAACAGGAGATCAAGTATCAAAGTAGTTAGTTCGAAATTTTTCTAATATTTTTGTGTTTTTTAGAAAAAAGAAGCTTCGTGGAAAAATGGAGGCATTGACCGGGCAACAGGTATCGGCAGGTCAAACAATGGAGCGAATGCTTACCAACTTCTACAAAGACTCCAAGTCAAGGAAAACCGGGCGATATTATGAAAATAGGCTGAAGAAGCTAGAAGCTGAGTGGAGTGATTTCGTGCGACGAGATGGAGAATTGCAAAAATTTCGAGCCACGAATATGGAGCACCCATATTTTAGGGAAGCATACTTTTTGCAAGCTCAAGAAGTTTATGAAGACCTAAAAGGGGAGTTAAAAGATGGGGCTAATGAGCTTGAGGAAGCCCACTCGATAGGTGCCACAATGCCTGACGGCACAAACCTGCCAAAACCCAATGAAGTGGACGTAGCAAAACGGGTGTTAAAACAGCAACCGTTGATTGGTTCATTAAAGAAGGCAATTGAGAACGTGAATCAACTACTCATGGACCAGCCGGATCGTTCGCTGGCCTTTTGCCAGCAGCATTTGGCTACCCTTACGAATTATTGGTCAACAATATCCGAGGCTCATCACGAGTTGGTGGCAGAGACTACAGAGTATAACTCAGACGCTGAAATATCGTCGTTAGAGAATGCCTATCAGGAAGTAATGATAAGGTTAATGGAGACAACGGCAAAAAGCGGTAGTGGGTTCAGTGAGACTTTCCAGTCAAACATAAAACTACCAACGGTGACTATTCCAACATTCTCCGGTGATTATTTGAAATGGAGTTCATTTGCTGAGCTGTTTAAGCAAATGATTGGAAACACAACGCTGCCCAAGATACAGAAAATGTTTTATTTAAAAACGAATCTAACGGGTGAAGCTGGCCGTCTTATAGCACATTTGCCTGTTTCTGAAGAGAATTATCAGGCAGCCTGGGATATTTTATGTAATCGATACGATAATCAACGCTTGATCGTATCTGCATTTTTGAATAGCCTTTTGTCCATCCCATGTGTCACGTTAGAATCTCCATCATATTTGAAACGGATGCATGATACAGTGAGAGAGTCATTATTTGGAATAAAAAACTTGGGTATTGATACGGCCAATTGGGATCCACTTATAGTCCATTTGCTGCTGCGAAAAATTGATAAAGAGACACATCGCTTATTTGAGCAATCACTACAAGACCCACGACAAGTGCCCAAATTAGACACATTGCTGAGTTTTGTCGAATCGAGATTTCAGTTACTAGAAGGTTTCGGAGAAGAGAAGTCCAAAAAACATGACCGACGGCACTCTACTCTGTTGTCAACAAAAGAAAAGCGACCATGTGGCTGTTGCAAGCAACAATGTGGCAACTTAAGGCAGTGCTCTAAATTTCTGCAGCTCTCAACAAAGGCTAGATTTGACTTAATTAAGAAATTACAGCGGTGTATAAATTGCCTTCAAGAAGGACATCGCTCCAAAAATTGTTCATCGAGAAGTTGCTTAAAATGTGACAAGAGACATCATACATTGTTGCACTATGATACAGCTCAGGAAACACAGGGGCTAGCGGACGGCCCAAGTGTTTCCACACTGGGCACCTCTGGTAAAGCACCAAGCCATTCGGCACTCAGTTGCTTGAAACTGAGTAGCTATGTCTTCTTAGGAGCCGCGGCAATTAACGTGAAGGGTCGAAACGGACAATATCGTCTATGCCGAGCTGTGTTGGATTCCGGATCACAGCTAAATTTCATATCTGAGCGTGTTTTTCATAAACTCGGACACACGGGAAGTGAACAGCCAATCGATATAAGTGGCATCGGAGGCTCTCAATTGAGGTGCAAGGGAAGAGTAACCATTTCGATACAATCTCGTACTACCAACTACACTTCACTGGTAGAGGCCATCATTTTGCCTGAGATTACTTCCGACCAACCAAGTCGCGAGTTTGATATAACAAGGTGGCCAATACCCAAGAACATACAACTAGCGGACCCAGAATTCAATACCCCGAGACGAATCAATATACTCTTAGGAGCCGATGTCTACGCGGAGTTAATGATTCCAGGACAAATCAAACTAAACCCTGAGCTACCCACTTTACAAAATTCGGTGTTTGGATGGGTCGTTTTAGGGAGAGCGAGATGTAATCATGAACCGGCGTCAGTGTCCTGCTACGTTTCAACACTTGAAACCCAGTTACAAAGGTTCTGGGAGTTGGAAGATGACCTTACAGATGGAACTAGGCCGATGACGAAGGCGGAAAGGCAGTGTGAAAGCTTCGTTCTTAAGACTATGCAACGAAATTCAGAAGGGCGGTTCATCGTAAAGTTACCTTTTCGGGAATCTAACTGCGAGCTGGGACAGTCAAGAAATATCGCAATACAGCGGTTTCTGAATCAAGAGCGGCGGCTGGAGAAGAAACCAGAACTAAGGGCACAGTATATAGCGTTTATGGAGGAGTTGCTGAAACTAGACCACATGAAGAAAATTGAACTGCAGCAGATCCCAGAAGGCCATTATTTCTTACCACATCATTATGTCTTAAATCCGGAAAGCACAACTACGGCCTTGCGTGTGGTATTCGACGGGTCCTGCAAAACAAGCAATCAGGCGTCTCTCAATGATATTTTATTAGTTGGACCGACAATACAAGAAGAACTGTTTTCTATCTTGCTTCGCTTCAGACTTCACCGATATGTATTTACGGCAGACATTACAAAGATGTACCGTCAAATACTGGTCAATGAAGAAGACCAATGGTTTCAGCTTATTGCGTGGAGGAGAAACCCCATTGACAAGTTAGAATACTACAAATTAAAAACTGTAACCTATGGAACGTCGTGTGCTCCATATCTTGCGATCAAGGTGCTTCAATCGTTAGCCCAACTACATAGCAAAAAATATCCATTGGCAGCCAAAGTAGCGCTTCGGGATTTTTACGTGGATGACGTAATTACTGGTGCTAATACTCTTGAGGATGCCCTTAAACTAAGAGATGAACTGAAGTCCTTACTCTTGGAGGGAGGATTTCCCCTTCGCAAATGGTGTGCCAATCATCCACAGCTGTTAAAATCCATACCAACGGAGGAGTTACAAACCATGACGACATTTGAAAGGGATGAGGAATCTCACACCAAATCTCTCGGAATGAGATGGTATCCAAAGTCTGATACCTACAGCTTTCATGTTAATTTACCAGACACAACAGAAGTGACCAAACGGTCAATTTTAAAAGACATAGCTCACATTTATGACCCTCTAGGTCTTATAAACCCGGTGGTCACTAAAGGAAAGATATTCCTTCAACAGCTCTGGCAGGCAAAGGTTGACTGGGATGCGGTGGTAGAGGAGGACATTCGGGATAGTTGGATGAAATTCCGCAATGATTTGAAAAATATTCATTCTTTCGTAGTACCTCGTTATGCATTGCCAAATACTGACCCCATGGAAGTACAGCTTCACGGCTTCTCAGATGCAAGTGAGAAGGCATACGGCACCGCAATTTATATTCGATGTATAACGACAAAGAAGGCCACAACAAGATTACTGTGCGCACGCTCCCGAATAGCCCCGCTTAAACAGATCACATTACCGAGGTTAGAGCTATGTGCGGCTCATTTGATGGTTAAGTTAATGAAAAAAGTGCAAACCTCATTATGTGTTCCTATAACCAAGGTAGTCTTCTGGACAGATTCTACTATTGCTCTCTCATGGATTAAGGCAAGTTCAACATCGTTCAAGACATTCGTAGCAAACCGGGTGGCCTATATCCAAGAGCAAACGGAACCAACACAATGGAGATACGTCCCAACAAAAGAGAATCCCGCCGACATAGTATCACGAGGAGCTACACTCCCTGAGCTGCAGAAATGCACCTTATGGCTACAAGGCCCACAATTTCTTGAAGAGACCGAGAGTGAATGGCCAAAACATCCAACTGAATGCATAACTCATACTGATGAACTACGAAAGCCTAAAACTGTTTTAGCCACGGCAATCTCTATTCCGTTTCTAGATAACATAAACCACAAGAATTCCTTTAGACATTTACAACGCATCATTGCCTATACTAAGCGCTTCGTTCAGAATACACAAAACACGACCAATCAAAGACACGGAACTCTTCATCCATGTGAGTTACAAAACGCATTGCACACTATCATTCGAATTATACAAGCTGATGCCTTCGCAACAGAGAAAAGGCACCTCACAAAAGAGCAAATGCTTCCTTCAAAGCACCCACTGAGTAAATTAAAACCATTTTTAGATCAAAACGGGCTCATTCGAGTAGGTGGGAGACTTGAGAAGGCTGATGTTGAGTACGACGCAAAACATCAACTGCTGCTGCCATACAATAACAACATCGTTACTCTATTGATAACGATGATTCATGAAGATCATTTGCACGTAGGACCCCAAGAACTTCTAGCCATCGTAAGACAACGATTTTGGCCTCTGAAGGGAAGGAAGTTAACTCAAACCATAGTTCACAGATGCCTTACTTGCATAAAAGCAAAACCAAAGTTGATCGAGCAATTAATGGGAAACCTTCCAAGGGAAAGAATACAGCCAGCACGTCCATTTTCCACCGTTGGCGTCGACTTTTTCGGGCCAGTATACATCCACTACAAGATTCGAGGCAAGGCCCCTACAAAGGCGTATGTATCAGTTTTTGTATGCTTCTGTACGAAGGCCGTTCACCTGGAGCTTGTGTCTAACCTAACCAAGGAAGCATTCATTGGGGCACTTAAACGGTTTATCGCCAGAAGAGGGAAACCAATTCGGATATATTGAGACAACGCTACTAATTTTGTGGGTGCGAAGAATGAACTAAAAGAGCTACGTACCTTGTTGAGTGATTGCAAACTGCAGCATGATATTGCAAAAACCTTAGCAAATGAGAACATTGAGTGGTCTTTTATACCTCCTCGGACGCCTCATTTCGGTGGATTATGGGAGGCTGGTGTAAAATCCGCAAAATACCATTTGAAGCGAGTAACTCAAAGCATTTCTCTTACTTACGAAGAGCTACATACCATAATGGTTCAGATTGAAGCCATCCTGAACTCGAGACCACTTACTCCACTTTATGATGATCCGAACGATCTGCAAGCATTGACACCAGGGCACTTTCTTATCGGTGCCCCATTAACATCATTACCTAATCCAATGTACAAAGACGAAAATATCTCAGCCGTAAGAAGAAAGGAATTAATTGATGCCTGTCAAATGGAATTCTGGAAGCGGTGGAGCAAAGAATACCTCCAACACCTGCAAATCACCACCAAATGGAGGTCCGCGACGCCAGCACTTGCTCCTGGAACATTGGTCTTAATCAAAGAGGAAAGCACGACACCGCAAAGATGGCCATTAGGTAGGGTACTAAAAGAATACAAAGGCACTGATGGTTTCACTCGAGTTGTGGATATCAAAACAGAGAAGGGAATCGTCAAAAGAGCCGTTCACAAGCTCTGTCGTTTGCCATTAGATGAACCAACATTGGTAGAAAGAACAGATTCACCCAAACAAAATGATCTACCACAAGCTCTCTTAGCCGCCAATGGATCTAGCACAAGAAAAAGATCTACTAAGCGTAAAATACATCCGATTAATTCGAACTGGCTTGCAAGTCCAGCAATGTATAAGATTGAAGAGGAAAAAGAGAAAAGTGAACCACAACTTCAACCATCACCAAAGAAGATCAAAAGTTCAATACCTTGTCGTGGCTCAACACTCTCTCAACTGGCTTTAATGTTGCTAGTTTTGGTTGTTGCTCCCATAACCCATGCAGCAGATGACACCACAATTGATCACTTCATTCAAATCTCGCCATTCGAAGAAAGAACGAGCGTCTACTTCGAGCAAATTTCCTCAATGTCGATAATTACAGACCAATGGACCATCCTTGTCTTTTGTAATTTGGAAGCCTACTGGGAAAACCTTAAAAACATCAAAGGTCAGCTAAAACAGGCCCACAATATCTGCTACAGTATCCAGAGTGAAACCAGAAAGCAATGTTCTTTACTTACGAGCCAATTGCAAGTCCAAGTTGATACCATTCAAAATAATAACGACCTGCTGATTGCAGAAAATCACACACGAAAACGAAGATCACCATTGGATATCGTTGGGATGATTAGTAACAAATTATTTGGCATACTGGACCAAGGCTACGCAAATAAGATTGCCGAGACTATCGACGAAATTAAAGGATCAGAAAACCACATGATGTCTCTGGTGAAAAATCAAACTTCGCTGATCGACGCAACAACAAATTTAATAGCCCACGATAGAGATTTCATGAACAACCAGCTCAAAACGGTAAACCACTACCTCCATGAAATCCAACACGAATTCAACACAACAAACAAAATATTAAGTGACCATCAGTTTCTACAAACTTTCAACACATTAGCTACACATCTTACGCTTGTTATTACCGCCTACCAGTTTACCCAGACAGCATTAATAAACGTAATCACAGATGGTCATAACGGAAAAATCAATCCACTCATCCTTACTCCAAAACAGCTTTCGGATGAAGTAAGATTCATAAAAGAGCATCTAACTGCTTCATTAACCATCGCAGGGCAGCCAAATCGCAAGTCCCTTCTGCAACTTTACCAGCTGATGACTGTGCAAACTCGGATTACAGAAAACCTCGCCATCTTTAAGGTAAACATTCCACTCCTTCGTAGAGACAGTTTGCAACTGGTCAAAGTGATTCCAGTACCATTCACAATACACGGAAAGGGAGTTCGCATCAAAACGAACTCGAAATTCTTAGCTGTCACTCTCCACAGAGACTATTATTATACCATGACTGAAAGCAACATTCACCGATGTTTGGTGGGATACACTGGACATCACACCTGTTACCAGCAGCACGCCATCTACTTTAAGGACAACGGCCCCGCACAGTGTGAATTAGCGTTGCTAAATCAAGCCTTCATCTTGCCGAGTAGCTGCAACTTGGAAGTCGATCATCAAAATGGGTCTTGGATTCAGTTACATGATCCGAATTCTTGGATCTATGTAGCACCAGTGGCAAAACCAATTAGCATTGCTTGTGGAGATCATACCTTCCAACATACACTCTACGGCACGGGCCTCCTGCGTTTCATAGCAGATTGTAGTCTTAAACAAGATTCAATAGTGATTACCTCCCACCATCAGCACACCAATATTATAAATCGGGCATTCATGTCCAAGGTTTTTCTGAACGAATCGACTATAAACAACCAATGGACACCTCAACTAGTACCAGAGTTTCATCACCTGGTTTTAAGCAACAACACAAACGATATCAACCAGCTCAAGAAAGCCCTCCAGACAATGAAGGAACAGGAATATCTACCAAAACTAACACCTACGCATACTTATTACATTGCCGCAGGAAATGTCATCACTATTGTGCTTCTACTAACGGTCATCGCTTTCTACGTAAAGAACAAAAGAGCTTCCCACCCATCTTCCAACAACCCTACCGCAACACATATTGACTTCCATTTGCGGCCCCGACGAAACACACTCAGTTGAAACACGATCTATTTCAACGGCCGGGAGCATGTATAGAATCTAAATCATTAAATTAAATCAGCACTTTAATTTGTACTTTCCATACTTTGGACTTTCTACACTTTGTACTGTCCATACGTTGTAATTTTAATTGATTGAACTTTGAATATGTTGTAGATGCAGATATTTTTGATTCAAGTAACTTTCATACGAATAAAATGTAAGTCAGCACTTATAGTGAATTCACCTTTGTGTACATGCTACGCAGCAATCACGTGCGAACCAAATTCCATCTCACTATAAGCGCTGACAATTACAATTAATTTAGCATATAAACCCATGAATGAAAATATAGAAGTTAGTCAATCCAACGGATTACTTTGTTTTAGTTCAATAACGAACATATATATATATATATATATATATATATATATATATATATATATATATATATACATATATAGATATATATATATATATATATATATATATATATATATATATATATATATATATATATATATATATATATATATATATATATATATATATCTACATATATTGTAATGATATAACATCACATGCATGAAATAAATCAAAACAAAACAAACAAGTCAAAATAGAACACCATGCAATTCATTAACATTGTCTACGTAATAGCAGACCACACAATGTTATACAACTGACCATATCAGGTTTCCGAGTAGCGACCGTGAATATCCATGCCATATGGAGTATTCAAATGTAGTACAGAGTCATGTTGCGATCGATAATGAATTATGTGTCACTATGGCACGCGATACAAATATGATATGTTTTGGTTGCAGTGTGAATAAGCGCACATTGATATGTTTTGGTTGCAGTGTGAATAAGCGCACATGGCAATAAATCTAGTACGTGTTGATAGAGTGGCGCTAGAAATGTTGGTCAAGTGTAGCGTGTGAAAGTTGAACACATGTGATTCATATAGAATATTGTGTCATGGGAAATTTATGTGTTATTGATTTATTTCAGGGCATGCTGAGTTTAGATAATAAAATAGGTTAAGTTATGTTTGTAAGGTTTTGTAAAAATCGTATATAAGGAGTGGTAAGAATGTTTGAAAAATAGATTCATTTGAGTAAGCGTGCAATACACTGTTTTATTCTATTGGGTCTCTGCTCTTGCGAGGTTTTTCTTGCAAAGCATAATTCAAGCACGGCAAATGTCTAAGACTAGCTTTGACATGGTGCCATCATTAACTGCGGCCTCGCCGCTTTGGTAGGTAGAATAATGGTACAATCCATTCTCCACAGTTGAGTTAGACTAATCTTTACTCCACCACAGTAAGGACCCTACGTCGATTCAAACAAACGGAGAAATATCCCAAGGCCCAACAACGAACATATTTCATGACTACCCCAGCATATTTCATGGCGATCCTGATAAACGGAACTCTGGAATCTACTATGAAGATTCAGGCAACTGCGTAGAAGAAGAAGGACAGGAAGAACGGGAAGAATACGTCCCTGAGCCAGTGTCAACTACACCATCCTACTACAAACCCACAGAAATAATTACACCTGGACCCAGACCTAGAAGAATTGAAGAATTCAGTAAAAAGAAGACTGAAAAAGATATCTTGGACACCATCCCCAAACCAAGACGACCACGAGGAGGCAGGAAAACGAAGTTGAAGCGCGAACGAGCGGAATTGCACAGATTAGTACGAATTTCTTTTGGGCAGCAGAAAGAGTACTTCCGGAAGAGACTACGGGAACTTAAAGAAGATGGGAAATAATTGCTCGACGGAGGAGGTAACGGTGATACAGGAGTATCAACAATCTTTAACAACAGCAGCAATTTTCTGTATAGTATTAGGAATATTCTATGTTTATAATAAAAAGAATAAGGAGTATGTAGCTAAGAGGTTAAATAGGAGTATAGATGTATAGCAATAATTAAAACAATATATATGTCTTGATACATGAATTTTAAAAACTTTTATTTATGAATGTACGGTTCTTTCTTACAAAATTCCAGTCTTACAATAATTATGTATGGACACTTTAGAAGGTTTAATCTTGGAAAACGAACAGGTTTTGAGAAATTTAAGAAAAAGTTCGAAGAATTTATATAGGTTTGAAACTTTAAAAGAAAAATTGAACGATTTACAGGCGCGTAAAGAAAAATTTAGGAAAACAATCAGCAATTTTAATGACGAAAGCTCTGAGGTTTTAGATATAAAATTAAAGTTCAAAGCGGTATCAGCTATATTGGAGGGAGAAATCTGGCTACAGCTTGGTAAACAAGGATATTCTGCGGAAGACGTCCAACAAGAGTGCGACATCACCGAAGAATTAGAGACTAGTTTACAAGTACTAGAAGACAAAGCCAAGATGTCTGAGTTTAGTCTAGAGACTGCCATAAAAATAATTCCTACTTTCGAGGGAAAGTATAAGGAATTAGAATCCTTTTTGAAGATAGTAGAATTACTAAATTCCACATTAACCGCTTCAGGAAAAACCCAACTCATAGATTTCGTCACTAAAGTTAAGCTTACCGCGAATGTGAGATTATCTTTGATTAACACCTCAATCAGCACTTTTGAATCTTTAAAAGATGAATTATCTAGCAGGTTTAGAAAGAATAAAACAGTACCACAGATTCATTCTATGCTCAGTAACATGTGTCAGAACAGATCTTCTGTTACTACATATAAAGATAAAATTTTATCTTTGGTAGATGAGCTCAATCAGTTACAAGTACAGGGGCTAGGTAATCAGGCTACGGAACCAGAAAAGAAAGTTATCGCGCAAATGAACGATACTTATGCACTCACTATCTTTAAAAGTGGACTTAATGACCAGCTGAAAGGCACAATATTTTCAGCTAGACCCAAAACTTTTGCTGAGGCAGTATCATTAGCGCAAGAGATTGAGACATTAGAATCTCAAGCTACGAGTAGCGTAATGCATATCGGCAATTTTGCAAATAGTAGAAATAACCGTGATCGAAGATACAGAAACAATGGCAATGATAGAAATAGCAATGGTTATAGGGATAGAGACAGTCGAAGAGATTTTAGGAATAAAAGATACAATAACCATAGAAATTTTAATAGAAAAACAGATAACAGATCAAATCATTATAGAGATAATAATGATAACAGAGATAATAACCGTAGGAACAACAGATATGCCAACAACCATAGTAATCACCGCAATAACAATAATAGAAGCCTACACGTAATTTCGGACCAGGGAAACGCCCTAGGTTCCGGAGAGGAAATGAGGAACCTCCCGGAATAAATAACACGAGTAAAGAATGTAAAATTTACAGAATAACAGATGGCTGCACGAATTACGTAAGAATTTATAATGATGGAGCGAATAGACAACTATCGTTCTTAATAGATACGGGTGCAGACGTATCAATTTGTAAAGTAGGTATATTTAAGGCGTTAGAACATAGAGTGAATAGCAAGGATAAAATTAAGTTAACTGGTATTACTAAGGAAGTAACTACGTCTTTAGGTACTTCGAAATTAAATTTATTAATTGGGAACAAAAGGATAACAGAACTATTTCACATTGTAGACGACAATTTTCCGATTAGTACAGACGGTATTATCGGTAGAGATTTATTAGTTAGTTTCATGAGTAAAATTGATTATGAAACATTCACCATTTCTTTTAGTGTGTCAGATGAGGAAATTGTATTACCCATGGATACAAAACGTCAGAACCATTCGGGAATTAATATATCCGCGAGAACTGAAGCAATAGTTCCGGTAAATGTAAGCATCGATGAGGATAGCATTGTGCTGAACGCAGAAATTGAGAAGGGTGTTTTCATCGGAAACACTATTATACCAGCCAAAGGCGTTCGACACGTAAAGGTTCTGAACACAACTGATAGAGATGTAGTCATAAGCAACTTCAACATAGAGGTTGAACCACTGAGAAACTACAAGGTATATGCAGGAAGACAACAGAGAGGTGATCAGAAACGTTTCGAGAAACTGCTGGGAGTTATAGATAAAGATAATTTGGACAAAAGATCTATGGACAGCTTGCTTGAGATAATCAAAGAGTATCAAGATGTTTTTCACTTGGAGGAAGAGAAGTTGACAACAAACAATTTCTACAGACAAAGGCTGCAGATGGCAGACGATAGTCCGGTCTACATTAAGAATTATAGGCTACCTCAAGCTCAAAACGAAGAAATATTACAACAAGTCAGAGACTTAGAAGACAATGATATTGTCGAACCGTCAGTAAGCCCATACAATTCACCACTTTTGGTTGTACCGAAGAAGACTTCAGATGGTAAAGCTAAGTGGAGACTTGTAGTGGATTTTCGTAGATTGAACGACAAAATAATCAATGATAAGTTTCCTTTGACTAGATTGGAAGACGTTCTAGATAGGCTCGGTAGAGCGAAGTATTTCTCAACTTTGGACATGACTAGTTCATTCCACCAAATCGAACTTGAGAAAGAATCTAGACCCGTCACCGCGTTTTCGACCAGTGATGGTCACTATCAATTCAAGAGACTACCATTTGGATTAAAGATTTCGTCCAACAGTTTCCAACGGATGTTGACGATAGCTTTAAGTGGCTTATGTCATGAGGCATTCCTATACGTAGATGACATCATAGTTTTTGGATGCAGTGTCAAACACCACAATGATAATCTTCGCAAAGTGTTACAGCGAATGCGACAGTACAACTTGAAGTTGAACCCTGGGAAGTGTCACTTTTTGAAATCGGAAGTAGTGTATTTAGGGCATTTGATAACCAGTGAAGGTGTTAAAACAGACCCATCTAAATTTGAGACGATCAGAAACTATCCGGTTCCGAAATGTGCAGATGAAGTACGCAGATTTGTTGCGTTCTGCAACTACTACAGGCGTTTTATTCCGAATTTTGCCGGAATTGCCAAAAGTTTGAACTCGCTATTGAAAAAGAACGTTACTTTTGAATGGACCGAAGAATGTCAAAAAGCGTATGAAACACTTAAGAATAAATTAATTGAGCCACCAATTTTGCAGTATCCAAATTTCGAAGAACCATTCATTTTAACAACTGATGCATCTAATTACGCATTAGGCGCTGTATTATCGCAAGGTGAAATTGGACAGGACTTACCAATTTCGTATGCAAGCAAGTCGCTAGCAAAGCACGACATCAACAAACCAGTCATAGAAAAAGAACTTTTAGCCATACATTGGGGCATAAACTTTTTCAGACCCTATCTCTACGGAAGAAAGTTCGTAGTTGTCACAGACCATAGACCACTAGTATCTTTATTCACCCATGCAAATCCTTCATCAAAACTCACTAGAATTAGAGTTGACTTATCGGATTATGATTTCACGATTGTGTACAAGAAAGGCAGCATGAACACGAATGCTGATGCCTTGTCAAGAATTGAGTTGGATTCTGACTCTTTAAAAGCATTGATACCTCCAGTTGCAGATGAAACAGCAAAGCGTAAACTATTAGCAATTACAAGGGGCAAAGCAAACAAAATAGAGGATAAAAAGCAAGAAACCCGCAGCGAAAGCAACCACGTAAAAGTAGAACCTGATCAATTCTATTGTTGGGATTGCACTAGCTTGTCGGATATCACCGGTGTTATGAAGTTAAAATTTATCCTGCGCAATGATGAAAATAAAGGTATTGATATCGTACGTACGAAAGATATTGTAAAAGTATATTGTAGCGATATATCTAACGTGAAACCAGTTTCCGTTAATGCAAAGCTAACAATAAATAGGGGTACCCGCAGACACAAAAGTAATGAGAATAATAGTGATAATCCACATTCAGAATACGTTTTGATTATGGAGAAACTATTAGATTTTGCTAGACGTAACAAAATCCAAGTACTCTCATTAACAAGTGATGATGTTATATTAAAGTCTATAGACAAGGAAGAATTTAAGAAAGTATTTAACCTGTTGCAACGAAAAGGTAAAGATAATGCGCATATGAAGCTAAGAATAATGATATACAAGCCGCCCGCTAAGATAACGAATAAAGATGAACAGGTGAAATTAATAGAAGAATATCACAATTCACCGCACGGAGGACATTTAGGGATTCGCAAAACTTTGTTAAAGCTAAAACAAAGATATTGCTGGAAAAACATGAACGGTATGGTTAAATCCCACATAAGGAATTGCACACCTTGTCAAATAAACAAACAGGTGAGACACACAAAAGGAGAAATGATGAAAACCGACACACCAACAACGAGTTTTGAAATAATACAAATAGATACCGTAGGTCCACTAAGGATATCTAATAACTATAGATACATATTAACCTTACAATGTGAACTAACTAAATTTGTAGTAGCGTTCCCAATAGAAAATAAAGAAGCACAAACCATAGCTGTAGGAATAGTTAATGAGTTTATATTAAAGTATGGACATTTCAAAGTACTCAAGTCTGATTTAGGTACTGAATTTACAAATAAGCTTATGAACAACATCTGTGATTTGCTAAAGATAAAACAAATATTTTCAACACCATATCACCACCAAACTTTAGGAGTAGTAGAAAGGAATCATCGGGTACTAAACGAGTATATGTATTCGTTTGCTGATGACCAACAATGGGACAAATGGGTTCCATATTACACATTTGCGAACAATACAACCCCAAATGTAGATACAAACTACACTCCATTTGAATTGATTTTCGGTAAACTTCCATACTTACCAAATGACATAGTTGATAGTCAAGATGTAATTTACGATTTAGATGATTATGCCAACGAGTTAAAGGCAAGATTGAGGATGTCGATCAATAGAGCACGAAGTTTGATTGAAAAAGTTAAAATCAAAAGAACAATGAACCAAACAAATATACATTCTTTGAATCCTAAAATAGGAGATTTCGTACTTTTGAAAAATGAAAATAGAAAGAAACATCAACCGCCATATAAAGGTCCATATAGAGTATTGGACATGGATCACTGTAATGTCACTTTAGACATAGCAGGAAACCGTAAATTAGTACATAAAAACAGATTAAAACCTTACCACACATGTAACATAAAAAACAATGTACTTGAATAAAAAAAAATATATATATATGAACCTACATATAAAAATTTTGTAATAAAAACGTTCAGAATGATACGCATTATGTTAAGTTAAGCTAAGTAAGCATTATTGTAAATAAAAAAAAAAATATATTGAACCATAAAAAAAAAATATATTGAACCTACAAATAGAGAAATTTTGTTATATCTTAAAGTATATTAATAATGATAAATTTTGTTATGACTAAAGATAAGAGAATATTATTGTAAAAACCCCTTCTGGGATTATTGAACCTAATGTTGTGATTAGTCTTCATTTTTTTTTTGTTGCAAATGAACCCTAATCAAAAAAAGGGTAAAAGTGTAATGATATAACATCACATGCATGAAATAAATCAAAACAAAACAAACAAGTCAAAATAGAACACCATGCAATTCATTAACATTGTCTACGTAATAGCAGACCACACAATGTTATACAACTGACCATATCAGGTTTCCGAGTAGCGACCGTGAATATCCATGCCATATGGAGTATTCAAATGTAGTA